>JASUUG010000288.1:1200000-1800000 GCA_030449905.1 Luvunga scandens | reverse complement strand
GGTTTTTTTTTTTTTGGCCCTATTAGATGATGGGGCTCTGCTTCCACAAGTGTGCATGCATAGTTTTACTGGATCAGTACATTTAAGATGGGTACATTTTTGGTTGCTTTGGTTTCCTTTTAAACGTTGATGAGATGAGTAATATTCAAAGCTCATGACGTGTTATAGGAAATCATCTGATCCAAGGTATTGGTGCTGGTATGATCTCTAGTGTTTTGGATGTTGACATACTTGATGAAGTTCTTACAGTAAGTCATGAAAACACGTTGAATGTTGCTATCATTTATTTTTTAATTGAAATGTAAATTTAATCTTCTAGCTATACAGTTACATCCGTCATTATCTTTGAATTCCTGTCATTGATTACGCTAGCTGCCACTAAATTAAAATTCATTCCAGGTATCAAGTGAGGAAGCTATTGAAACCTCTAAGTTGCTTGCCCGTAAAGAAGGGTTGCTGGTACATATGTGTGTATATATATATATATATATATATATATATATATGCCGTGTCTTTTGCTGACTGCCTATCCAATTAATGAGTTGTGCTATGTGTTCTTGGCCTTTTCCCTTTTGATTTTGGTGCTAATTGTATGATTGCGATAACTTTTTGGCAGGTCGGCATATCTTCGGGTGCTGCAGCAGCAGCTGCTATACGAGTAGCAAAGAGGCCTGAAAATGCTGGGAAACTCATCGCCGTGAGTTTGATTTCATAACAATTTGGTCAATCCAAGTCAATTTCTCACTCTGTTATCTAAACTACATTAAAGCTTTGTTTCAATACACATACACGCACGCACAAAGCACGCCATTAATTTCTGTCTTCTTGAGCAGGTGATTTTCCCCAGTGCGGGAGAACGTTATCTATCTACTGAATTGTTTGAGTCCATTAGAATTGAGGCGGAAAACATGACCATTGATTGAAATGTCACTCAAGTTTCGGCTCCAATTGGGTATTGAAGTGTTGTAAGATAAAAGCTGGTGGGCATTTTGTAAATACCATCAGCTGTGATGTCAAAGCCATTGACAAAAATTTAAGTCATTTAGTAGGTTGAGGTTGCCATTGAATTGTTGATGCCAATACAATACAAAATTCCCAGTTTTTCTATTTTTCACTAAATACTAATCTACAGCTTACGCCATTCCCCTGCTTCAAATTGAATTATTGAATGTCTTTTAAGGACGACTGTTTTTTCAGCACACTACCCAATCAATGAGCGTAAAACCCCCGATTGTATATTATGTGTCGCTTCCAGACTTAACTAGACCTTCAGCGCTAATAACCTCCAAACTTCAACTGAGATTAGGACGGGGGCCGCGCGAACGCAGGCCCCCACTACCACAAATTATGACGTAGGCTCAGCCACTTTGGGCTGACCTTAGGCGGGTGCACCTCCCAAGTGCAATGGAGGCCACCAACCTAGGCCATGGGCCTTCTTGATCGCCCATTGACCCCGTCCAGGTAAGTATGTTTTAGAGTTGCTTTGCATTCCGTATTTATATCTCCTGTCAGAGCTGCTCCTGTGATATCTTCTCCATGTGGGATAAAATTGGTTTTGTCAGTCACACTTTCTCTGAGTAATCAATCATGAAGGGAATATGATCAGTTTTCTTTCTCATAATTTTTCACGCTATTACTTTTTATGTATGGATGCTTTTTTATGCTTATGATCTGGATAAAGCGATAATTATGTGATTAATTGTGAGAGCTAATTCAACATCAATATCTCTTCATCGAACATAAAAAGATTATTAAATTGATTCTTGCTTAACGTGGAGCAAGATTGGAAGGAGGAAATTGAGTTGATTCCAATTAATCAAATGCAAATTAAAAATTCAGATGGATGCCCGATTATAACTCCGTAAGGTTTTTTATATTTCAAATACTTGTTACTCCATTGTTACATAAAGTTTGGTTGCTGACTATACATGGAGAATGAAGTAGCGCGAATGAGATGTTGTTGACAATTTCGCCCTTCAAAAGCTTCAGTCTCAATGGCGTTTCACAAACTCACGATGAGTGTGAATTCCCAGAAACTGTGCATGACATGCCAATTTGTCTTGCTGTATTTCACTATTTCTTAACTGAATATTATTGCTAGCTAAAGTACGTGCACAGAAAGCCAACAGCCGCTTTGTATTTATAAATGGTTCTTTTTCTTGTCTGTTTCCTTTTGTGTCCATTGCAAATATATATGTATGTGGGCATATGTATTATCTCCTGACTAGTTCGTGTACTGTGGAGAAAAGTTTTCCATTACCAGGTTAGTAGTATAATGGTGCCTGGTCATATTTTCTTTTCTACTGCAATTTTCACATTGATGAAAACTGCAATTCAAGACTCATTCTTATGCTGCATAAAACTCTTTTCTTTTTTTTAATTCCAACTAGCCTATTGCCTTCCAAATATCTTCCCCAAGTTTTTTATTTTTTTGTTTGCCATGTCATTCATCGGATGACTTGCATATATTTCTGTTACTGCACAGCTTCCAGGTTCTGGATGCTAGAAATTCTAGAAAAAGACAGTACTGATATCTTAGCTTTAGTTCTGTTTATACTGATTTCTTGGAAGTACATTTTTTCTCCGTCTGTTTTGTGCTCTGCCTATAATTTAGAGTGATTCCTCAATTGGGGTTGTTAAATCTGTGAATTGGGCTTGATCTTGAGGAAGTACTATCTCCATTCAAAGAAATTTACATCTCTGTTGCTGTGGCATATCAAGGTTGGCAGTTTGATTTTGGATAAGTGTTTGCTAAGCAGCTCCATGGAGGACAATAATGCTATTAAGAAAGACGTTACTGAAGTAAATTTCTTTTCTTCTTCTTCTTATTATTATTTTTAAATAGGCTTGGCTTTTGTCTTTGATTACCATAATCTTGCTGATAATGCAGAGATATGCGGGCTTGTTCAGTTGATAGGCAATGCGCCGATGGTGTATCTGAACAATGTTGTGGAAGGTTGTGTAGCCTGTATAGCTGCCAAATTAGAAATAATGGAACCCTGCTCCAGTGTGAAAGACAGGCATACAACATACTGTATTGTTTTCTTTGCATCGCGCTAATCCTTATATTGGACTTCATATTGGTTTTTTAATGTTTGACTTGCAGGATCGCATATAGTATGATCAAAGATGCAGAGGATAAGGGCTTGATTACCCGAGCAAGAGTATGCAAGATAAAGTTATCAGTTATTTATTATCAGTCATTTCTTAAAAACTGATAGCCACTTATGACTTGGGAAAGAGGGTTTTCAGCGGTTATGGCATTTTTCTTGTAGCTTTGTATACAGTTTTTAAGAATACAATGCTTGTTTGACACGATCAAGTTATACACGCAATCACTGTCAATAGCAGCAATGGGTTACAATCTTATCATTGTAATGTCATCAACATGTATAGAGAGAAGAATTGTGCTCAGAGCTCTGGGAGCTGAGATTGTTCTTGCTGATTCAGCTCTGTGCTTTAAGGAGATTGTTGCAAAGGGTGAGGAGATATTAAAGAAAACGCCACATGGTTATTTGTTACGGCAATTTGAAAATCCTGCCAATCCAAAGGTATTATGATGATTGATACAGTCATGTAGGTTGGTTTTGGAAGTGTATACGAATCTCTGTCTTCATATGTCTAGATTCATTATGAGACCACTGGCCCAGAGATATGGCAAGACTCAGGAGGGAAGGTTGATGCATTTATTGCAGGGATAGGGACTGGTGGTACGGTGACTGGTGCTGGGAGATTCCTTAAACAGAATAGCCCAGATATTAAGGTTGTCTTGAGGGTATTGCTCAAGTGAGTGTGTGAAACAAAGAGAACAAAAACTCCTGATTTACCATTTTAATGCTTTGCTTTACTCATGTCTATGTATAGGTATATGGTGTTGAACCATCTGAAAGTGCAGTCTTGAATGGAGGACAACCTGGTTGTCTATTTTGAATGCATTGTTTATTTTCATATCGTACGCTTTTTGTTCTTTTATATTAGTCGATGATGGTGGTGTGGTGCACCTTGCACAACTATCTGCTAATGCATATCTTCATATTAGTTCGCTAATTAATTTTCCTCAAACCTTCTGTCTGAGTACAATTTCTTGATTGGGGTACACTGCACGTTGGTACGTGTTCTAGGCAAGCATCTGATCCAAGGTATTGGTGCTGGTATCATCCCTCCTGTTTTGGATAACCACATACTTGATGGGGTTATTACAGTAAGTCATAAAATTGATCTTCACCTCCTACATTTCCGCTGTTGTCCTTTCAGTACCTCTGTCACTTTAAAAGAAAATTACTTTTTAAAATGGGTTACATTGTAAAATGAGAAGTAATTATAAAGTTTCAGTACTGAAGAGCTTTTCCTGATACCGTTGTCTTGAGTTCTGTCACTGACAAAGACAACATCACGATAAATAAACAATTTCTGGATGTGAAGAGGGCAAATAAGACTCCCAGACAATTAAATTCTTTTTCACCAGCTACACTGCCTCTAAAAACTATTTCCAGGTATCAAGTGAGGAAGCTATTGAAACTGCTAGGCTGCTTGCCTTAAAAGAAGGTTTGCTGGTATGTTCAAAAGCTTAAAGATTACTGGCAAGTTCTTACACTCCTTCTTTTGCTATCCTTTTTCGACCTCTAGAGCTAATTAAAGCATAATTACTTGGCAGGTTGGAATATCTTCTGGTGCTGCAGCAGCGGCTGCTATACAATTAGCAAAGAGGCCTCAAATGGCTGAGAAACTCATTGTTGTAAGTTTGATTTCCTTCTAGTTGCTACATATACTTAGAAATCATATTGTACTTGACTTCCATTCTATAACAGCAAAGTTTGCTTAGTTTAAATATTATTCAATTCATAATCTGGCCTAAACCAAATTGACCATGTCATTTCTTTGGTTCCCTGTGCAGGTGATCTTCCCCAGTGCTGGAGAGCGTTGTCTATCCACAGCAATGTTTAACTCCATTAGACATAAGGCAGAAAACATGTCCATTGATTGAGATATCAATCAAGTTTATTTAAATTGCACTGCATGTCTTTATGCTCTTTTGCCACCTGAGTACTGTATTGGTAGACCATGCAGTAGGAATGACAGCTTAATCTGACTAAGGTTTATAGCTTGTTTTGATAACAAAATTGTGTATGGTCTTTGTAGCCATCCATTCACTCTAGTTTGTGTCTTATGGTTACTCATTTCCTCTCCTTTTGAGTATATTTAGTTATACAGCTCGCCAAAAGGTCAAATGACTCCAATATCTTTTCAGTGATGTTCAGAGATTGGAAATATTTCTGCCATACACAATTAAACCAGCAACCAACCTCGTATTTGTTTGAATTAGATTCCACCAACTGCTGTTTGACAATGCGGGTTTTGCTAGCTGATGGTTGGTTTTGAACTTGTTGTTTCTGTGTATAAAATACTGCTTATTGTTTTTTCTTTTCATTAGCCAGCCAAAGCCGGATAGGGGCCAATGGCCTTGATGCCAAGTTAATGATAATGAACAGGTGACTGAAATTAATTTTGCTAATGTTTTGAATCTCATTGTATGCAAGAACTAGATAGTTTAATGGTGTGTTTACTTCTCGAATTAGAGAATCAAAATCCGAAATCGGAATAATTGATGGTGTTTACTTCATAAAAATAGAACAGGAATCGTGGGGCCCACTATTATTTAGGAATGAGGAATGGGAGATTGATTTCTATGAGAGGAGGTGAGAATCAATCTCCTATTCCTTAGAATTTCCATTTTGCACCTCTCCAAAATTAAAAATACCCACTTTGTTCTTATTTGTAATTAATTAATATATTATTATAATTAATTAATATATTGATATATTATTAACAATAATTATCAATAATTATAATTTTTGAATAAATAATCACAATAATTAATATTATTATTATTATCAATATAATATTATTGTAGTTAGTTAATTAATATAATTATTATAACTATTAATAAAAACCTTATTTTGACTAAATAATCACAATAACTAATATGTTATTATAATAATTAATAATATAATTATTATAATTAATTAGTATATTATTATAATTAATTAATTAATTAATTTTACAATTAATTAATATATCATATATTATTGACAATAATTACTAATAATAATAATTTTTTAATAAATAATCACTATTATTAAAATATAAAATAATGATTATGACAATAATTTATTAAGTACTTTTTGGTAATTTGTTACAATCTAATTTATTTCGATTTCGATTCCAAGACAAAGTAAATACATTAATGACAATCCAATTCATTTCGATTTTGATTCCGACAGTTCAAATAAATAATTTATTCTAATTCTCATTCTCAATTTCCATTTCAGCCCATTCACATTCCTTCTCATTCTGATTCTAACTTATTCTGATTCCAGTTTAGTAAACTAAGCATAAATGGAATCCAATAGCTGTTCAGATACTTATTACAACTAAATTTTGGAATTAGTTTTCTTGTTAGCAACTAATAGATCCCAACCTTCCCAGAGAGTGCTAATTTGATTTATTAACTAAACAGGTTGCGTGAGCAAGTATGATAATGAGCAAGCAAGTATCATCAATGAGAGAGGGAGGTGTTTGTCTATTGTTTTTTTAAAATTAATGAATCCAAATGTAATTACATCCTCTAAAATTTGTAAACGTTTCTTGCTGTTTAGCTCAATAAAAAGAAACCATCTCTTTTTTATTACCAGAAATGGGTATCTTTCACGTCATTCGTCGTACCTATAATCACCTCATTCCTCATAATGCTAACACATTAACCATTATTTTAATCACCTTGCATAATATGACATTTTGGGCCATAAATAAATATGTAGACAGCATGAGAGCAAAACCACAAAGAAATAATAATTTTTTTTATTAGTTTCCTCTAGTATTTTATGTTTTTTTTTTAAATATTTACTAAAATTAAAATATCAGAGAAAAAAATTATATGGAATAAGGAAAACAAGATTGGCGTGCACTACATAATGGATACAAAAATCTTAGAAAAAGAAAATTTATTTATTTCTTTAGTCTTGTGGTATGTTTTCGAATATAAAGAGTGAAATTTACATGAATGATAAAAATCTGTCCAAAATTTTATGTATGAATGAAATTTTGTCATGACTAAACCTATACAATTTGGTGAGAAAAGAATTTCATTTTTTCATTTGAGTCTCCATATTTGACTCCTCAAATTGTCTCCCTAACCCCAATTTTCAATTTATTTTATTATTTTTAAAAATTACTCTCATTAAAAATAAAAAAATTATTATTTTTTACTTAATTTTACTCCCTCTTCCCTCTTTCTAATATAAGCATCACCTTCACCATCTATTTCTGTCAACAACAAGTTCATTATCATATTCACTACCATCAGCATACGATGGGTTTCAATTTGAATTTTCTGAACAAGTGGCATTGCAGTGGTGGTAACAAAATTTCAAGTGTAGTGGCCTTAGTTCAAACATAATATAATTTTAAAAATTTCAATAAATAACAAGTATCAAAATCAATATTTATTAACATATTTCATTTAATACATTTACAACTACCAACAAAGTATTTACATATGTTGAAAATGTTGAAGGGTAATCTCGTTATCAACACAACAAAAATGCATTATTTTTTATTTATATAATTATATTATCATTGAGCTATTGATCTCCCGTCCAATTAGAACATCAATTCATTCTCTACATTCATTTAAAATAATTTATTCAATTAAATTTCAAGGCATTAAATACACATTGTTTTATACAACATATAATCTGAAAAAATAAAATGTGGTTTACTTATCGAATTTATTTTATGTACCCTGAAAATTTCAATTAGCAAGCATGGAACGAATAACAAGCAAGTTGTCGGTGGAAATGATAGAATGGAGTTGCTATAAGAAAAGAAAGTCAAAATTAAGACGTTTGTCTTTAAACTTTAATATCTATTTTTTTTTTAATTTTTGAAATTTAGAAAGGGTTTTTATTGTAAATCCAGTTAAAAATTGACAAATATCAAAATTCGCTTAAAAATTTTCAAAAGTCAAGCCAGGGCTAAGCCCCTACTAGCTCTAATCCTTAGCTGTGGGGTTTTACTATTATTGGTGATATTGGTTTTGATTTTGTGCAATAATTTAAGATTTTGTTTAATTTCAATTTGAGTTTTGATTAGGGGTTAATATTTTGATTCAAATTATGAATCCATTAAAAAGATAAAGAGATGTGAGATATGAGATATTAATCCATTGAGAGTTTAAGAGAGAAAAAAATATTTATTTTTAATTATTTTTATTTTTTAATAAGGGTAATTTTAAAATAAATAATATTAATTGAAAAGTGGGGCTGTGGATTTCAAAGTTAATATTTCATTGGATTTTTGACACTTGACAGACTTGAGAGATTTTGTTTTTAAATAAAAAATGAAAAGACAATTAAGGATATTTTTTTGAAACCATACAAATTAGAATCTTACTATTAACTTGTCACCTTTATCCAAAAAGTATTAAGTGTGTGTGTGTATAAGTAGTAATATTTATATTATACCCTCCATCTTACTAAGTCTAATTCCAAGCATTCAACATCAGTAAGTACAATGTCAAAGTCTACTAAAGACTAAGTATAAATATATCAATAAATATAAATGCTTGTTACCCCATTATGGCATCATCTGAGCTGAATGCGTGAATGAACCAAAAAAAATTTATTAAAAAAAAATGTTAACAAGGTGTTGTCATACTTGTAATTCAGAAGAATGAAATAAAACACGCAACAAATGAGTCTTGGCTGACTTTAGATAATGAAGCAACATGTTAACAAGTTTTGCTTGACAATTTCACTGCTCAAAATCTTTGAGCCTTCACTGTGTGTCCCATTGTTAAATTCTGTAGTGAAGGGGAAGTGCAGGTTTCATTCAGCACTGAGGGCAGTCTTGTAAAAGCCTAACCAGACAACAAACACTTTCTAATATATAAAATTTTTGTTTTTCATCATTGTTTTCTTCCGGGTGTTTATGTGTGTGTGTGTGTGTGTGTATATATATGTTTATCTTCAACGTCCGATGCATAATGTATTGCAAAGAAAAAGTTACAACAGGTAAGTAAAACGGTCTAATTATATATTTTCTCTCCTCTGGGAATTTCCCTATGAACCAAAATTGGATTTCCAGATTGTTTCTTGTAGTCCATGACTCTCAAATGTTACTTTGTTTTAGGTGGAAGTACTGATTATGTTCATTATTTGGATTGTTTGCACATAATTTTTGTATTTTTTTTTTAGCTTTTCTAGCATAGGCTGCTTTAAATTCTTGTAATTAGAAGTTTTAAGGTATGGTTCTGGATTTTGATTCTTGCTTGGGACATCCAAGTTTCTCACAACATATTTTCTCTGTTCTGTGCTCAATTTATAATCTTGGTTATCGATATTAAACATATTTCCGAAATATACCAATATGGAGATATAAAGTGCTTGGAATTAGGTTAGCTTCTTTGAAGTATTAAGCTACTTGACAGAATTTAATATGCCTTGAGATCTTTGAAGAGCAAGAATAGTGATACTCTTGAAAGGCAAATGGTAAATGAAACTGAATTTGCCACTGAGTTCTGCTCTATCTTGATCTTTAGCAACTGGTTTCTCTATTCTCTGTTAAAAGACGTTAACATTGCTGTTGTTCTGCCAAGTGCTAGGCTGGCTGCTTGATTTTTGAAAGTGTTTGATGAAGCAGCTCCATGGAGGACAAGTGTGAAATTAAGAAAGATGTTACGGAAGTAATTTTCTTTACTTAATTCGTGCTTTTGATCTTGCCTTTTGTCTTCAGTTACCGTAATCTTGCTTACAATTTGGCTGTATTTTGCTCATTCAGTTAATAGGCCATACACCGATGGTGTATCTCAATAATGTTGTGGATGGTTGTGTAGCCCGTATTGCTGCCAAGTTAGAAATGATGCAACCTTGCTCTAGTGTCAAAGACAGGTTAACAGCTTTCTAATTTGTTAATCACTAATTGACTGTATTTGTTGGCGTATGTGGGCATATGATGCTAATATTATATTGGAAGTCATAGATTTGGTTTTCAATGTTTTGACATGCAGAATTGCATATAGTATGATCAAAGATGCAGAGGATAAGGGCTTAATAACCCCGGGGAAGGTATTCAATGGAAATTCTCCAATTCTAAAGTTGATTAATCATAAGAAGTATGCAGCATGAACTCTGTTTTTTTGTTTTTAGTCAACATTAATAACTTCAACCAAGCCCATCCTGCTTCTTAAAATTTGAAGAGTCTTTTGTGTCTTCCAAGACTTCTGCTCAAACTGGGTTTACACTGCCTAAACTGATTGAGTATCTCTGATAAACATGTTGACTAACAAATTTGCTGTCTGGATATGTTGGAATGTTGCTGGTTAAAGACTGTCCTCATTGAGATAACTAGTGGAAACACGGGCATTGGATTGGCCTTCATTGCAGCTTCAAGGGGTTACAGACTTATCATTATAATGCCATCAACATATAGTATTGAGAGAAGAATAGTTCTCAGAGCTTTGGGAGCTGAGGTTTATCTTGCAGATCCAGCAGGGGGCTTTGAGGGGATTGTTAAAAAGGGTGAGGAGATACTAAATAGAACACCCAATGGTTATATTCTTGGACAATTTGAAAATCCCGCCAATCCAGAGGTACTCTTTTTGTTGATATTACAACATAGGTTTGCATTTTAAAGGGTTTATTAATCGGTTTATTGTCAAATGTGTAGATTCATTATGAGACAACTGGCCCAGAGATCTGGAATGATTCAGGAGGGAAGGTTGATGCATTTATAGCAGGGATAGGAACTGGTGGTACTGTAACTGGTGCTGGTAGATTCCTTAAAGAAAAGAACCCAAATATTAAGGTTATCTTGAGGGTATTGTTTGAGTATGTGCAAGCATGACTGGGAAAGAAATAAAAAAAAAAGGGTTCTGATTATTCATTCCAATGCTTTGTTTTCTAGGTATATGGTATCGAACCATCTGAAAGTGCAGTCTTGAATGGAGGACAACCTGGTTAGTTACTCTTTTTATTTTCTTTAAGATATAGAATATCATTTATTTGTTTCATGCCATATTTGTTGTTTATTTTCTTTCGTATCCACATTGCATAATTGTACATTTGAAAGTTTTTATGTGGTTTAAAGCTGAGTGATTGCATCAACACATTGTGTGATTGCACATTTTTAGAATCTCATTGGTGTCGGAATTTTGTCAGAACACCAGCAGTCTTATGACTCTTATCATATTTGACAAGACTAGAAACTTTTCGGCAGTATTTTCTTCGTGAATATGAAAGGTTCATTGAACATTTTTTGTAGTTTTATTCCAAGTTCTGTTTTGAAGACTTCATATGAATACTTTCACCTAAGTTGCTGCATATATTTTCTTCTACACATTTCTGAGATTAGTATCATTTCCTGATTGGCGTACATTGCATGCTGCACATGTTATAGGGAAGCATCTGATCCAAGGTATTGGTGCTGGTGTCATCCCTCCTGTTTTGGACGTTGCCATGCTTGATGAAGTTATTTCAGTAAGTCTTAAAATCCAATTGTGGGTTAGTTACTTTGGATTGGGTGATTGGCATGTCAAATTTATTTTCCAATGCTAGATTTCTGTCATTTGTTCTCGTATTTTAAATAAAGTTACTCACAATTGGCCGTAAAAATCCTTTTCAGGTGTCAAGTGAGGAAGCTATTGAAACTACTAAGCTGCTTGCCCTGAAGGAAGGTTTGCTGGTGCGTTTGTGATCTAAATATTGCTTTTAGTTCTTATGCGCCATCTTTTGCGTTCCACAATTTCTGTCCCAGATTTTGTCCTTTTGATTGCTAACTGTTGATCAATTCTTCGACAGGTTGGAATATCTTCTGGTGCAGCAGCGGCAGCTGCTATACGAGTGGCAAAGAGGCCTGAAAATGCTGGGAAACTCATCGTTGTAAGTTTGATTTTCTTTCCTAAATATATAAACTGTACTTCAACAGTTTACAACTTCGTAATTTGTACTAAACTATACTAACCATGCCATTTCTTCGGCTTCCTGTGCAGGTGATTTTCCCCAGTGCTGGGGAGCGTTATCTATCCACAGCATTGTTTGAATCCATTAGACATGAAGTGCAAAATATGCCCATTGATTAAGACGTCACCAAGTTTAGTAAGCAGCTGCCTGAATTTGGGACAAACATCCCTGTATATTCTGTATGAGACAGCCTATGTTTACTTATTCATTATCCGACTGTATTTTAGTTCTTCTTAAGCTGTGACCGCTAGATTCTAGCAAATGCAACTAAGCTTTCGGCGCAAGGAGTTCCAGTATATTCTGTATGTAAATTTGCAATTAGATAACCAATCTGCTAATAAAGCAATGCGTTGTAAAATAATCTCAAATAAATTTGCTTCCCTTTGCAAGCAAGGTTTGGATAAGTTCGACAGATGGTTGTTTGTTGTTATTTGCAATTAACTTAAATTCTGCAACGAAAATTAAACCTTGGACACACCAGAATTCGAAAACCAAATGAAACATTTATGATCACTAATGACAGTTAAGTAAAATGAGTCTTTTGTCATGACAGTAGTAGTTTAGTTTAATTTCTTTCCCATTAGGATTAGATTTTTCTATTACAATTATAATTTAGGCCTCTAATTATGTTAGAATTAAGATTGTGTTGAACTATTATAAATAAGTGGTTTTTAATATATTTTTGAACAAGTTGTAATAAAATTGATTCGAACCCATTTTAATTTTTTCCTCTTCCCTCTGAATTCTTGAATTCTTCATCTCATTCTCTCTTGTACTCTGTCATCAAAACTCTAAAACCCTAACGTCTAGTATCAGAACATATTTTTTCCAGCCATCAATTTTTCTTATTCCGTTCAACTAAAACAATCTTCCAGCACCCGAACTTTTTGCTAATATCCCTTCGTTTTTTATTATTAGCTTTTCGTAAGTCAATTAATTGACTTAATCAAGTTTATTCCACCAACTAATTTTGACTTTTATGAGTTATGGCCATAAGCCATCAACCGAACCAATCACTGTCCTCAACAAACGCCAGCAACCACACCTAGACTGGGGCCATCGTCAACTGTTGGCTAGCAACGCCACAACGCCGAATTTCTTGATAACTTTTTCAGACACCATGATCTTTCCCGTGCGTAAATAAAAAGTTGCGCTACCATCTCAAATTGGTGAAAAATTTAGCAGTCTTAGCTGCTCAGAACAACGCTCAAAAGGTACTTTTACCGGACATTCTTGAGGGCCAGTTGTGCAACGCAGCACAACTATCTCTTCGTCCACATTAAGTTGGCATGTTAGAATGCGGGGACTCCACCCATCAACTATCAGCCAGCAAGACCACAACCCCCACTTTTCTTGATAATTATCTTTACCGCGCTTAAAGAAAAAAATTACGCAACCGTCTCAAATTGATGAAAAATTTACAGTATAATGTTCTCAAGGCAATTCTACAGGACATTCTCGAAGGATTAGGCCAATTGCGTGCAAAGGCAACACAGCCATCTCCTCGTCCACGCATGTTAGAATGCAGGGACACCACCAAACTATTTATTTGCCAACATTGCGATCCTTCCAGAGAGGAGGCTTCTCATCAAGGATTCGCACTCTTGAATCCTAACCCTTCACAACCCTGGACCAGACCGACACACACTCCACCAGCCCTTTCTTTGTTGGGACCAATATCCTCTGCATTACCTAAGCATTTATCAACATCTACACATGCCGAGAGACATTCTACAGAGGTTTGTTTTAACCGTGATGAGCAAACTTGAGCCGGAGCATTATTGTAAACAACTTCAGCTATTGCTTTTTGCGACAGATGTCTCCCCTTATCATCAGTTCAATATTTCAGTGGTTTTCATTTGGCAGCCACTGATGACCATTTAAATTGAAAAAATTTGGTTATTGATTCTGGCTAAAAGGCTTTGCGGGACTGATGTTATGGACCTATTAGTTTATTTTTATTTCTTTTTATTAGAAATAAGATAGCAATGACTATCGCTGGCCGTAGATTTTTTATTACAATTACGATGGGGCTTGTCAATAATAAGTTTGTATTCATATAGAATTTAAATTATTAAATTTATCCATAACTTGTGGTAGGTTTTAATTTTTTTAAAAAAAATTAAAAATTTTAATTATTACTAAATTCACAATGATACTTAATAAATTATTAAATTTTTCTTAATTTTTTTTAAGAATTCTCACATTTAAAATTATAAATATTTAATATATAATTTTATAACAATAACTTAAAATAATAAAATTATACTAAAATACTTAATTTTAAATTTAATTAATATAAATAAAAAAAATTAAAATTTCAACGTGAATATGACAATTACTCAAATTTAAGTATGAAATACGTGAGTCTATCGACACTCAAAAGTGTTTTCAATTAATCGAAAAAAAAACCCCACAACAACAGCCAAGGTAGCAGCAACGGCTACAGAATCAGCGGCGGTAGTGGCTGTAGAATCAGTGGTGGAGGCAGAAACAACAACAATAGCTGCAAAATCAATGACAGCAGCGGCCGCAAAATCAGCGACCCCTACAACAGCTGCAACAACACGGTGCGATTTTCGGCAGAGAAAAGAGTTGGGTGCTGGGTATTTGGATTGAGAAGGGAGTTAGGCAGCAGGGTAGGTGTGTGACTCACGGTCACGGCTGAAGGTAGATGACAGATCGATTTCCTTTAGTTTACTCTAGATGAGAGATGAGCTCAAGCAGTAGATGGACTCGAGGGCCTTCCCGCGGCAGCTACACGCACATTTACACATTTTATATATTTTTAGGTCTACATATTTTTTAATTAAAATTTTAAAAAAATATTTGAGAAAAATTATGGGATTGACAGATACCTATACAGGTATCGACTTTATATTTAATAAATACCACACTCGCCTGTGCCTGGTGCGAATTTTGATTTGTGATACTAAACGCATTAAATTTTATAATTTAAGATTTTAATTAAATTAAAATTAAAATTACTTTGGATTATTATAAATAAGTAATTTTCATTTTATTTTTAATAATAAAATTAATTCTAATTCATAATAATTTTTCTCTTTTCCTTCGAAATTCTTAAATTCTTCGTCTCTCCTCTATTGAAATTTCTCTTCAAAATCTCAGAACCCTAACATTTTTCAAACACTTTAATTAAAATAATATTAAATAATAAGAATTCGGAAAATAAAACACACAAGAAATGAGCCTCTGAGTCTCTGACTTTAGATAATGAAGTAACGTGTAAGAAGTTTATATATATATATATATATTGACAATTTTACCTCCCAAAAACTTTTTAGCCTTCAATGGTGTCACAATGTTAATTTCCGCAGTCCAGGGGAAGTTCAGGCTCCATTCATCACTGAGGACAATCTTGTAAAAGCCTAACCTGACAACCACCACTTTCTAATATATAAAATATTTTTCTTTTTCCATGTTTGTTTACTTCCGCGTGTGTTATATATATTGTATGTAACAATGTTGCAGTGAAAAAGTTACATACCAGGCAAGCAAACCGGTCGTGAGCAAAATGATCCAATTATATACTTTCTCTCCTCTGGGAATTTCCCAATGAACCAAAACTGGATTTCTAGCTTGTTTCTTGCAGTCCATGATTGTTAAATGTTACTCTATTTTAGGTTGAAGTGCTGATTATGTTCATTCTTTGGATGACATGCATATGGTTTTGTATTTTTTAGTCAGAAGCAGTACAGGGTAATCAAAAGTTTTATGGTATGGTTCATTATTTTGATTCTTGCTTGAGACATACAAGTTTCTCACAATAGTTTTTCTCTGTTCCGTGCTTAATTTACAATCTTGGTTATCAATGTGAGACATATTTCCCAAATGGTTTTTTTCAGCTGTTGGAGATATAAGGTGCTTGAGATTAGGTTAGCTCCTCTGAAGTATTCTGCTACCTGACAGAATTTAATTTGCCTTGAGGTCTTTGAAGAGTAAGAATAGTGATACTCTTGAAAGGCAAATGGTAAATGAAACTGAATTTGCCACTGAGTTCTGCTCTATCTTAATCTTTAGCAACTGGTTTCTCCATTCTCTGTTCAAAGATGTTAACATTGCTGTTGTTCTGCCAAGTGCTAGGCTGGCTGCTTGATTTTTGAAAGTGTTTGATGAAGCAGCTCCATGGAGGACAAGTGTGAAATTAAGAAAGATGTTACGGAAGTAATTTTCTTCACTTAACTCATGCTTTTGATCTTGCCTTTTGTCTTCGGTTACTGTGATCTTGCTTACAATTGGGCTGTATTTTGGCTTGTTCAGTTAATAGGCCATACACCGATGGTGTATCTCAATAATGTTGTGGATGGTTGTGTAGCCCGTATTGCTGCCAAGCTAGAAATGATGCAACCTTGCTCAAGTGTCAAAGACAGGTTAACAACTTTCTAATTCGTTAATCACTAATTGACTGTATTTGTTGGCGTATGCGGGCGTATGATGCTAATATTATATTGGAAGTCATAGATTTGGTTTTCAATGTTTTGGCATGCAGAATTGCACATAGTATGATCAAAGATGCAGAGGATAAGGGCTTAATAACCCCAGGGAAGGTATACAATGGAAATTCTCCAATTCTAATGTTGATTAATCATAAAAAGTATGCAGTGTGAACTCAGTTTTTTCATTTTTAGTCAGCATTAATAACTTCAACCAAGCCCGTCCTGCTTCTTAAAATTTTAAGAGTCTCTTGTGTTTTCCAAGACTTCTGCTCAAACTGGGTTTACATTTTGCTCAAACTGATTGTGTGTCTTTGATAAACATGTTAACTAACAAATTGTCCGTCTGGATATGTTGGAATGTTGCTGGTTAAAGACTGTCCTCATTGAGATAACTAGTGGAAACACGGGCATTGGATTGGCCTTCATTGCGGCATCAAGGGGTTACAAACTTATCATTATAATGCCATCAACATATAGTATTGAGAGAAGAATAATTCTCAGAGCTTTGGGAGCTGAGGTCTATCTTGCAGATCCAGCAGGGGGCTTTGAGGGGTTTGTTAAAAAGGGTGAGGAGATACTAAACAGAACACCCAATGGTTATATTCTTGGACAATTTGAAAATCCCGCCAATCCAGAGGTACTCTTTTCGTTGATATTAGAACATAGGTTGGCATTTCAAAGGGTTTGTTAATCCATTTATTGTCAAATGTGTAGATTCATTATGAGACAACTGGCCCAGAGATATGGAATGACTCAGGAGGGAAGGTTGATGCTTTTATAGCAGGGATAGGAACTGGTGGTACCGTAACTGGTGCTGGGAGATTCCTTAAAGAAAAGAACCCAAATATTAAGGTTATTCTGAGTGTTTTTTTTTTCTTTTTGAGTATGTGCAAGCATGACTGGGAAGGATAGAAAAGCAAAAGGTGCTGATTTTTCATTGTAATGCTTTGTTTTCTAGGTATATGGTATCGAACCATCTGAAAGTGCAATTTTGAATGGTGGACAACCTGGTTAGTAATTTTTTATTTTTCTTTGAGTATATATAAAATCATTTATTTATTTCTTGCCATATTTTGTTCTTTATGTTCTTTTGTACACACATTGCATAATTTCACATTTCAAAGATTTTATGCGGTTTAAAGCTGGGTGATTGCATCAAGATATTGTGCAATTGCATATTTTTAGAATTTCATTGGTATCATAATTTCATCAGAACACCAGCAGTCGTATGACTCTTATCATATCGGACAAGACTAGAAACTTTCGGCAGTATTTTCTTCTTGAATATGAAAGGTTCATTGAACATTCTTGTTTTTCCTTTTTTATTCCAACTTCTGTTTCGAAGACTTCATATGAATACTTTCTAGGTAAGTTGCTGCATATATTTTCTTCTACACCTTTCTGGGATGAGTATCATTTCCTGATTGGTGTACTTTGCATGCTGCAACATGTTATAGGGAAGCATCTGATCCAGGGCATTGGTGCTGGTATCGTCCTTCCTGTTTTGGAAGTTGCCTTGCTTGATGAAGTTATAACTGTAAGTCTTAAAATCCAATTGTGGGTTAGTTACTTTGGCTTGGGCGATTGGCATGTAAAATTTATTTTCCAATGCTAGATTTCTGTCATGTTTTCTCACAGTTTAAATAAACTTACTCATAATTGACCATAAAAATCCTTTTCAGGTATCAAGTGAGGAAGCTATTGAAACTACTAAGCTGCTTGCCCCGAAGGAAGGTTTGCTGGTGCGTTCGTGATTTAAATATTGCTTGTAGTTCTTATGCTCCATCTTTTGCATTCTATAATTTCCATCCCAGATTTTGTCCCTTTTTTTGCTAACTGTTGAACAATTCTTTGGCAGGTTGGAATATCTTCTGGTGCAGCAGCAGCTGCTGCCATACGAGTAGCAAAGAGGCCAGAAAATGCTGGGAAACTCATTGTTGTAAGTTAGATTTTCTTTGCTACATATATGAGCTGTACTCCACAGAGTGTAATTTGTTTTTAACTATGTAATTTGTACTAAACTAAATTAACCATGCCATTTCTATGGCTTCCTGTGCAGGTGATTTTCCCCAGTGCTGGAGAGCGTTATCTATCCACAGCATTGTTTGAATCCATTAGAAATGAAGTGCAAAATATGTCCATTGATTAAGACGTCACCAAGTTTAGTAAGCAGCTGCCTGAATTTAGGACAAACATTCCTGTATTTTCTGCCTGAGCCAGCCCATGTTTACTTATCCATTATCCGACTGTATTTTAGTTCTTCTGAAGCTGTGACGGTTAGATTCTAGGGAATGGAATTAAGCCTTGAACAGAAGAAGATTCAATCTATTCAGTATGTACAATTGCCATTAGATAACCAATCTGCTAATGAAGCGATGCATTGTAAAATAATCTCAAATTTGCTTGCTTTTGTTAGCAAGATTTGGATAAGTTTGACAGATGGTTGTCTGTTGTTATTTGCAACTAACTTAAATTCTGCAATGAAAATTAAACCTTAAACATCCCTAAATTTGAAAACCAAATGAAACATTTATGATCACTAATGACAGTTCTAAGTAAAATGAGTTGTCCAAGCACTTTAATTAATCCATAATTATACGGGGAGTTTATTATGCATTAACAACTAGATTTAGTTCCATAACTAGAAGTTAACATTTAATGCACTCTCAAATGAGTAGTTTCGCTCTCCCTTTCTTCAGTGACCGGACGGAATTTATGCGGATAATAGAATCAGAGGGCCGATTACCGGACAGGTTATATCATGCCATCGCTTTGCAAAACAGACGGAAATGATCGAAAGCTTTTAAACTGTTTCCGCATGAAATTGTTAAGAGTATAATAAATACTATTGTTGAGCCGTTACCTGTAAGCTTAAGGTTTTGGCTGAGTAAGAGACTGGCGATAAATTGTTAACGGTGTAATAAATACTACTGTTGAGCCATTACCGAAGGTTTTGGTTAAGTAAGAGACTTTTGTTATCACCAGGAACAATTGTCTCTTGCCGACTTTATCTGATTAATTTCTAAGAAAGCATTTTACCAACTTCTGCTCTAACTGTCTAAATAAGCAATATTTTCTTCCTTTTTTAGCAACTTCTGCAGAATAGACAAAAAGCCATTTTATCTTCCCTTTTTAGTGATTCCTGCGGTATAGACAATAAGCTAGTATGGTAATTAAATCTAATGCACCTACATTTAATTTTAAGGCCATATTAATAATGAGTCCATGTCACCTGCCATCTATTCTTTAGCTTGTTAGCTAAGTGTAGCTGTGATTGCTGGATAAATTTGACAGTTCAGTGTCCTTGAGTTGTTGAAGCCATTGTACTCTGGTACTTGAAGCTTTTATTTGTGTTTGATTTGATTTTTGTTCTACTGATGTATATTATTTCAAGTTCTAGTTTGTCATTTTCTTCCTAGGCTTACTAATATGATTAATATAATTTCTTGGTACCTTTTAGCCTTCTTGAATCCAAGTTTTGGAATTCTTTGATCGGTTTCTTCAAATACTGAATTCACTTTCCCACTTGATGCTTATTAATCTTTTGACTTCTAACACTATTTAACTCTTTTTTCAGCTGAGGGAAATATGGGATCAGAGAAGTGTGCCATTGCAAATGATATAACCGAAGTAAAATGCCTCCATCTAATTCTGATTTTTCATTTTTTTCTTTCATATGCTCTCAGATTTTCTCATTCTGTTGCATATTTTATTATCAGTTGATAGGTAATACTCCAATGGTTTACCTCAACAATATCGTGGATGGTTTGCATGGCACGTATTGCTGCTAAGTTAGAGACGATGGAACCCTGTTCTAGTGTCAAAGACAGGTAATACTTGAAACTTCACTCTCCTTAATCTTCCGTTGACCTTTCTTTTTGGCAGATCTTAGTAGTAATTGATATTGAAAATTATCTTTGTACTAACTTTAATTTTTGATATTTCTCCAAATCTTTTGATTTCACTCCATACAAGTTGGTTTCAATCACTGACATGCAGGATTGCATTTAGTATGATCAAGGATGCTGAAGAGAAGGGCCTTATCACACCAGGGAAGGTTGTTAACCTTCCTTTCTTCTTCTATCAAGAAAAAATCAACATAAGTCTCTTTAAGAGTTATTGTGATTTATAAGCATACTAGAATAAAATTGAACTGGGAAGTAGTTTTGGAATTAATCACTTTTCGATGTGAATGAATGAAGACTGTCCTCATCGAATGTACAAGTGGAAATACTGGCATAGGGATGGCTTGCTTTGCAGCAGCTAAGGGTTACGAGCTCATTCTTGTCATGCCTGCTTTCATGAGCATTGAGAAGAGAATAATTCTCCAAGCATATGGAGCTCAGTTGATTCTCACAAATCCAGAGACGGGTATGGATGAGGAATTTCGTATTGTTGAAGAGCTACTGAATAAGATACCTAACAGTTTTAATCCCCACCAATTCAAAAATCCTGCCACTCCAAAGGTATGTTATATGTATGCTTTGCTTGGTCATAAGGCTGCTGATAAATATGCTAATCAGCTGTTTATGCAGACTCATTATGAAACTACTGGTCCGGAAATCTGGGATGGCACAAGAGGGCAAGTTGATATTTTTGTTTCTGGAATAGGGACTGGGGGTACAGTAACTGGCGTCGGAAATTTCCTTAAAAATAAAAATCCGGAGATCAAGGTATTACTATTTGTGCTTGAGTTTTCAAACAGTCGAATTACCTTTTCTTGTGTAATCAACTGTTCTTGATTTTCAATTCTTTCTGTTGGTTTCGATTTTTTGTTCTGCCTAAAGGTTTATGGCGCTGAACCTGCTGAAAGTGCAATTCTGAATGGTGGAAAAGCTGGTGAGTTCTGAAAACTCATTTCATTCAGTATTTTGATAATGTTATACTGCAGCATCAATAATATGCTAAGATCTTGGTCTTCCTGTATGCTTAGCAGCATCAATGTGCTGCAGCAACTTCAGTTCAAAACTGATTTTGACATATTATAATGCGGTTTAGGCCATCATAAGATTCAAGGAATCGGCGTTGGCTTTGTCCCCAGTGTTTTAGATGTCAGCATTCTTGATGACGTTGTTCGAGTAAGCTTTCGAACCCTTGTAAATCGACTTGCTCTTTAGGAAAAGCACTTTCGGAACAATAAGTGCTTGTTCATATACGCTAATTTTGATTCTGGTCACAAATTTCCCATTTCTGACAGAATAACAGCATTGTGCCTGCCCCATTTTCTTTTGTGTATTTTTTCACGCTCCTTTCTCCCTGACAGTTTTTAAGATGATAACCTATGGCTTCATATATAGGAATTTACATTTCTTAGCCTTTCAGACTGATAATTTTTCATATCTTTAAGGTAACAAGCAATGAAGCCATTCGAACAGCTAAGCTTCTTGGCGCAAAAGAAGGTTTGCTGGTAAGTGCAATCTTCTAGGCATTTCTAGTACTTTCTCGTGTCGTAAAATCACCATTAGGGAAAAAATTGAGGAAATAAAGAACCAAGATATAAAAAAATTACTTTTGAAATATGGAAGCTTAAATATATGTTCTACTGTGATGTAGGATTGTGGTGGCATCCAATTGATAATGGTGTTTGTGTTTATAAATATTGCAGGTAGGGATATCATCTGGTGCTGCAGCAGCTGCTGCAATTACGATAGCCAAAAGGGCTGAAAATGCTGGAAAACTCATTGTCGTGGGCTCATTCAAATTCTTTGATTGGTTACATTCATTTTCATTTCATATTGCCTACTTAACATGTTTGACATGATCATTTGGACAGGCACTGAATTTGTCGCATAGATTTAGCTGTTATACTACTCCTACATCAACTAACATTTTCTTAATCAAGTTGTCGGCAACGTGATTTAATAAGAGTCCTTATGATGCCAGTTCAAACTTCAGCATCGTTGAGATAAACATCATTGACTCAGTTCAATAAATGCTTCTCTCAATCATTGCAGGTGATCTTTCCGAGCTCAGGAGAGCGGTATCTGTCATCTGAGATGTTTGATGCTGAGAGGCAGGCAGCAGAAAACATGACTTATATCTGAAAAATTGCCTAATGTTTGAGTTTCAGACCTCAAGTGGAACCAATATGCTCTCAAAATAAAGTTATGCTCCTCAGTGGTAATAATAGTAGCGAAAGAGATTAAGAGAGGATGTGTTTGCTTTTGCTTTTGTAATACTAACGCACAATTGACAATTTGGTTGGTTCCATTTAATGTGATGCATTTCTTGAACTATTTTAATCAAATCAATAAATTTGGTTGATATCTACAGCTTGCTAATTTTCAATACCATCAAACATATTTTAAAATAATTAAAGGCACTTTTATACTGATTTTGTAGTGTTTGCAAGACAAGAAAAATAATAAGATTTTACTAGGTCCAAGAAAACCATCTGAATTTCTTGTAGAAAAGCACCTTTTTTAGTATAAAAATACTTGGAAGTGCTTCAAAAAAAGGATCACGCGTTTCACATCGAATGCTTTTGCAGAAGTGCTTTTGCATTAACTTGAAAAAGCCTATTGATAAAAGCCTTCCCAAAACATGCTGCGCCTAGGATTTTAAATGGGCTGGGTCGGATCGGCAACGCCAAGCACAGGCTCAACTTTGGCGGACGGGGCGGAGCCTGAGCCCAGAAACTGCTCCCTCTCTATTCACACGTGGCACGGCAAGTGACAAATTTCTCTCGCAACAGATCTCCCCTCTCGCGCGCACAAGGCCCAACATTCCATTTCTATTTCCATTTCCATTTCCGTTTCCGTTTCTTACACAAACGCGCACGGATCTGAGAGAGCTTCGAATTATGGCTTTGATGGCCGTATTAGAATCCGATCTTCGAGCTCTCTCCGCTGAAGCTCGCCGTCGCTATCCCGCCGTCAAGGATGGAGCTGAGCACGCGATCTTGAAGGTCGTAATTCTCACCTGCTTTTGTTTTTAAATGAAATACGAAGTAAATGCTGCCATTTTTTGTATTAAAATTAAATTCCGAGTTTCCGAAATCTGAGAAAGTCGCTGCATCTCTTTGCAAACTGAGAAACTGGTGAATTACATTGAATTATCAAATATTGACTTAACTCGATGCAGTCACCTGACTTTATTTAGTTGCTTTTTCGGTTTTGGAAAACAGTGGTCTTTGGTTAATAAGAAAGCTTTGGATTAGATTGTATTCCTTTCTACCAACTCAGCTTGAAGTCACGTTATTGGAATTAGTTGCCTGTTAGGTTTTGAAAAGAATTGTTGTATCTTTCTGGTTGCTAAGAGTATGCTGAACTAGACTATTATAAATTGGTGAAATTTGGCATGATTATAGCCAATGTTGATGAGCTATGAAGTTGGTAAATAATGTCAATTTGACATGGATTTGTGCAGCTTCGATCGCTGTCGAGTCCAAGCGAACTTGCACAGAGTGAAGACATACTACGGATATTTTTGGTGGCTTGTGAAGTTAGAACTGTGAAACTTAGTGTTATTGGACTTTCATGTATACAAAAGCTTATATCTCATGATGCAGTTGCTCCGTCAGCACTAAAGGAGATATTTTCTATGTTAAAAAATGTAAGTGATCACTTGATTTGACATGTTGATGTGCTTTTTGCTAAAAATTCATTGATACATTAGAACAATCTTGGCTTAATAATTCTAATTATGCTATTTTTACTTCTTGCAGCATGCTGAAATGACAGATGAGAGTGTTCAGCTGAAGACCTTGCAGACTATATTGATAATATTTCAGTCACGTTTACATCCTGAGAATGAGGTGACAATTGATTTTATAAGCTTATATTCCTATTATTTGCTTGCAAGCAATGGCCATTGGTTTCAAGATGTATTATCATTGCAGAGAGCCCAAAATACATATCAGATTCCCGTTTCGAACATAGAATATTTTTACTGAAGAATAGAAGTTCAAAATATTCTGCCAAAAATTTGTTGGTTCACCTAGGCAAATACTGGTTCCATTCTGCTTTTTGATAGTCATATTCATGAAATTAGTTATCAGGTTTACCTGTTGGGAGTGTATATAAATTCTCCTGATTAGAAGCAGAGTTACTTCCCCTCACAAACATTTCGGTGAAATTTTTATTTGTCTCGATAACAGCTGAAAACTCTTTTGAATCTAGATCATACTTATCTATCTTAGTCTTTTCCATAGGATTTGCTTGGGTTTAAATAATTGTTTGATATATTTGAGGAAAAGTAATTGTGAGCCTGCTTATTTATGATACCCTTGTAATTCATGTCATTACTTAGACAACCAATCATGGATTAGGCTGTTGGATAATGATATGTCCCTGATTTTACATTGCATTTCCATCTTAATTAATTTAATCTTCACCATGTTATTGACATCTTGGGAGAACTGGTTAAACATGCTTAATTGACATTTAAAAGTTCCCTTTTTGTTCGTGCACCCGATGGCATGAGTGAGAGCTACTTTGTGATTAGATATCTGCCATAGATTATTAAAGCGCACATTCCATTCCTTGCATCCCCTTTCTACAATTTATATTTCTTGCTTTGAGTTTTGTTACTTTTTATTAATTTCAGGACAATATGGCCCAAGCTCTTGGTATCTGTCTTCGGCTTCTTGAGAACAACAGATCTTCTGACAGTGTGAGGAAGTAAGTTACCTTGTCGGCCAAGAGCATTATTAACTGCCAGCTTCTTTTAATCTTGTGTTCTTCACTAACTCTGACTGTGTTCTGGAGATGTTACCCTTCTCTGATTGCTTTCATGTAAATCTGTTTTAGTACTGCTGCAGCTACCTTCAGACAAGCAGTAGCCCTGATCTTTGATCATGTTGTTCGCGCTGAGTCCCTTCCTATGGGGAAGTTTGGTTCTGGAGCTCACATCACTAGAACCAATTCAGTTACTGGTGATGTCAATCGCAGTATCAATCATTCAGAGTATGTTTTCTTTGATTGATCCACTCAAAACTTTGTGCACCAGTGAATCTGCTGAATAATTTTATATACTGACCTTTGCCTTCCTATATGTATGTTACCTTTGTGTATATCTGTATTGTTAGTAGCATGTAATATCATATGTGTAAATTTGTAGGCCCCATAAATGTGCACTCTAGTACTTCCCCTTATCTAACTTAAGCATGAACAGGTCACTGGAGCATGAATTTGCTTCTGAAGGTCCATCATTAAGGAGGGAGACTCTAACTAAAGTGGGAAAGCTCGGGCATCGTTTGCTTGAAGACCTGACAGCTCTTGCTGCAGGTGGATCTGTATGTGCTAGATTGAAACTACCAAATTTTCTCAAAGAAAAAGGGGGAAAAACTACCAAATGGCATTAGTAGCCTCATATTATTTTGAGTTTTAAGAGTTTATTGAAGAACTGTTTCAGTTGTTATTTTTTCCCTTTGTCAAGGCAGCTATATATTGCTTTTACCTTACAGGCATCTTGGTTACGTGTCAATTCTCTTCAGCGGACATTCGTGCTTGATATTCTTGAGTAAGAATCTGCCTACCATAAGACTTTATTTCTAGTTTATCTTTGGTCTGCTGACCTGAATACTTACTGGTCCAACTTCATTTTTCTTCTGTGTAGTTAACACAAAATCATCTTATGGAATTTTAAATCTAGGTTTTTAACTCATGCAAGTATATCTGCTTCTTCCAATATCTTCGTTATTCAATAGAAAGGCTTGTATAAACTCATTGGCTGGTTTACACTAGTACTTTTACATAAAGAACAGCTGTAGAACTACTTTTAAGGCTATGAGAGTCTATTTTTCTGTTATCACTGCCATGGCAGGAGAAAATGAAATTTTCTAGGATGTGTGTTCTTTGTAAGAAGTATTGTGCTAGTGAATTCAACTGTGGTGTTCTTATGTATATTTTACAAAATCGTTGATGCTTGCATGTTGCAGGTTCATTCTATCCAATCATGTTTCTCTTTTCAGGATGTTAGTGTCGTATGAGCAGGTGATTATAAAAATTAGTGAGTAAGAACATTCATCTATCTTTTTGTATTAGCATGCTAGTAAAACTTTTATAGTTGAAAAGTATCTTTGGAGCAGGTTTTGCGTCATCAGATCTGTTCCCTTTTAATGACTTCACTACGCACCAATGTTGAGGTGACTGTTCTTGAAAATATGTAACTAACTTTCTCTTTAACTATGTTGATCATTATTTCTTGTGGTGTTTTACATTCTCTATTGTGTTTAATTTTATTTAGATTGAAGGTGAGACTGGGGAGCCTTATTTTCGTCGCTTGGTCTTGCGTTCAGTTGCTCATATTATCAGGCTGTACGGTTCATCGCTTATTACTGAATGTGAGGTATGCCTAATTTTTATTTTACTTTTTTTACTTAAATCGGCATGAAAAAATCAGAGAAAAAGTAAAAACTTGACCCTAGTTTCTAATCTGTTTTTAGAGTGGTTAATTGCTTAGTTTTGTTAATATCATCTTGCTCCAATATTCTGGCTTTGAGCGTGCAAGCCTCTTGTCTGCTTTTCAATTCTAAAAAAGCCAAAAGAAAGCTGAAATGCAAATCCATGTGGAGTTTACCAGCTTGTGAATTGTAGTTTGAATGCTATTTAACTAAAATTGCTTGGAAAACATGATGTTTTTCTTGTTGTCATGCCACATTTCAGTCTTTTCCTTTGAGGAGGATGCTATGAATGATTGTTCATCAACATGGACTACTTAAAGAAGTGCTGTATCTAAATCTTTTATTTTTATTTTTATTTTTTTCAAATGACAGGTTAAAGTAAAAGTTCTATTCCTACCTTTCATTTATGCTCACACACGGGTTGTCTTAGGGTTTTGAATTGAGTCAATTTTCTCAGCACTCTTTTCCCCGTATATGCCCTGCCATCACATTGTTCTTTATATGTTAGTTTTCTATTACTGATTCAACAACAGTTATTTTCATGTGCAGGTATTTCTTAGTATGTTGGTGAAGGTTACATTTCTTGATCTGCCTCTGTGGCATCGCATTCTGGTTCTTGAGATCTTAAGGGTAATCTCAACAACTTAGATGTTGCAACAGTATTTATTCCTAATTATATACATAAAACAATGACTGATTACTTAGTTGCTTCTAACTTTTATCTGAAACAAGAGGTGGTGGAATTTGACAGGGCTTTTGTGTGGAGGCACGGACGTTGCGACTTCTTTTCCAGAACTTTGATATGTAAGCTATATAGCTCTGGATGAACATTTTCTTTCCAAACATATGTTGTACACGTATAGTATACAAAACTGAAAGAGATACAATATTCACACATAATTCATTTTGAATATTTGCTAATTATGACACACTGAGTCTAGCCAGTTCAGGGGCGTATAGCCTTTTAGTTGGTACCATTCTGCTTTTAATGGTATTTAAGCAGGTCAGTGTGGAAAGAGAACTGTAGTCCTTAATAGCAGTCAACTAGCTTGTACAAAGGTGCAATGTTGCTTGAGAAATGGCCAATCTGATATGTAATGAATATAAACATGAGAGCTGTATTTATGGAGGGGTTGCTCAGGACTGTCCAATCTTGCTAGCCTACACTGCACCACTGTCATCTTGATAATGCAGTTTTCAGGCCTTTTAATTTACATCTAATTGAAATTCAAGGGCCATTTTACCAGCTGCAAGGCCTTTAGTTTAGCAGCCTTTTGGAAGAGAAATCAATTTCTATTATTCTTGAGCTGTAGCGTGGTACAAATTAGAGGCTTCAGGAGCAATTTAAACATTCTGAAATCTGTCAATGACTTTCTTAATGTGTTACACTTCCAACAGAAAAATCAGTAAGCATTGAAAAAATGCAACTATAAAAAATAATTATTTGATATTTATGGTAATACGACTTATGGTGGCCACCACATACGTGCTAATCGATAAATCAGTATATAATATCGTTTTGTCATGTGGAAATGATCTAATATCTTTTTATCATGTCGAGATAAAGTTGTTTTTGTGATTGTGGAGTTGGTTTCTTTAACTAAACATGTTTCAAGAGATCAGCAGTGTGATAAACCTTTGGCTAAATTTCAGTAGTTGAAATGTAGATTGTTGATTGAGGTCCAATCAATTCTCTTTTCATACTAGGCTCTAGTCGTTCATGACAAAGTACAATACTGATGTGTGATTGATACATCATTGGTAGTTAATCGGGAATTTGGTATTTTTGTAGAAAATATTATTCTCAGTGAAAAACCTTTTTCTCTTTTGTTCTTTTGTTTTTTGTCCACAAATGAAATCAACTTTTGGGTTGTAATATGTTTAAAATTGCTTCATATCTGCCTTGCAGGAATCCCAAGAATACAAATGTTGTGGAGGGTATGGTTAAAGCTCTTGCTCGAGTTGTTTCGAGTGTACAGGTGCAGAAATGTTTTCAATTTATCCTATATTCATTTCTTTTAGCCTTATCGTTTATATATCTGTATGTCCTGGTGAAAGTTGATATAATTTTCATTGGCTTGATTATAGCAAGACTACCCTTTCCTTAAATCTATTTGTGAAAAAATTATATCATTTTTTATAAGAATGTCAAGGTTATTCTCAATAAAAACAGTAAGGTTATTGTATTCAATGCCAACATTTTCAGTTGCCTTAAGTAGACTACAGAAGTACCCGTACTTTACTGCCCCAATTTTTGTTCAATTTCTACCTCCCACACTGAATTACTAAGTGGAACTCATTTTTTGGAGGTGATTAAAAGTGTAATTTAGCGAGATATATTTGAGCCTGATTTTATTTCTTTATCTGATATAATGTTTAATTCATTAGTTTCAAGAGACCAGTGAGGAGAGCCTGTCAGCTGTTGCTGGGATGTTTAGCAGCAAAGCCAAAGGTGATGACTTTCTGATTAATTATAGTTTTGATAAGAAATCAGTGGCTTTGTGTTTGTCATCTTGTAATGTTTAAATCATGATGTGTCTAAAATTACTTATTTACAACAGGCTGTGGTTTTCTTGACATCATTGGATGGGAAAAGGGAAAATGAAAATTATTGTTTTTTGTCTAATCTAACAACTTGTTCTGACTTTGTGAATCTTCTTGTCGGAAACATCCTTAACCTTTTATCCTTTCGATTGAAAAGGAATAAAGTTTTCTTAAAGAAGGGACTCAGTCATTTCAGATTCACATGTATTGATGACTCCAGAAATTTAAAACTTGTAATCTCTGCAGGAATTGAGTGGAGTCTTGATAATGATGCATCCAATGCTGCAGTCTTGGTTGCTAGTGAAGCCCATTCAATAACTTTGGCAATTGAAGGTTTATTAGGGGTTGTCTTTACTGTAGCTACATTGACAGATGAAGCAGTGGATGTTGGGGAGGTAGTTTATTTTTTTTTTTGGTTGAATTTCCATATCTTTGATGCTTGTACTTACTAAATCGCATCTTTTTACTCTAGCTTGAATCCCCTAGATGTGACTATGATCCTTTGCCAAAATGCATGGGAGAAACTGCAGTTCTCTGCGTCTCTATGGTTGATTCTTTGTGGTTGACCATACTTGACGCGTTGTCCCTTATTTTGTCAAGGTATGTAAGACTTTCTCCCAAAGGATGTTGTAGTGTTTGAAAGCAATAAGTTAAAAAAGAGGATATGTATATCTGACCTAGAGTTATTTTGTAAGGTCACAAGGAGAGGCTATCATATTGGAGATTTTAAAGGGATATCAGGCATTCACTCAGGTAATAATATTTTTTAATGTAAATCATACTGCTATAGTGCAACTTATGGTGGTTTTATGTCACTTAACTTGACTTTACTAAGAGATAACATGCCTGTTTATTTAGCTATTTTATGTTTGGCCTTGCTCTCTCTCTGTCTCTCTCTCTCTTTTTTCTTTAAATGAAAAAGCCTATATAAATAAATATTCTATTGTCTTTGGCCTTACAGTGACAGAATCAAGAATTCTACAATATTAGCTGTAAATTTTATGATATTTAATGTTATTTATGCAGTGTAGGTGATTATGGTAACTATTTGTTTTTCTCAGGCATGTGGAGTTCTTCATGCTGTCGAACCTTTAAACTCGTTTTTAGCGTCCCTTTGCAAATTTACTATCAACATTCCCAATGAATCTGATAGAAGAAGGTAACTCTTTGCTATCGATTAACATTTTTTTCTGGGGCTTTTCTAAAATGGATTTGCCTCATTTCATTGTCTTATCTTAAAACTTGAAAATATAGCTCTGACAATGCTGAAATCCTGACTTAAAGTTGATATTTCAGTGCTGTGTTACATTCTCCTGGTTCAAAACGATCTGAATCTTTAGTTGAACAGAAGGATAACATTGTCCTTACTCCCAAGAATGTGCAGGTATTGCGTTTGGTTTAGTGAGCATTTCAGATTCGGTTCATATTTTTTAACCTAACTGGATATTATTTTCCTGCACATTTATTTTGGACATCTAGTTTTCTAATTATTAAATGCCTTTAATTCAATTTGTCTTCCACATTAGGCCTTACGGACTCTCTTCAATATTGCTCATCGACTGCACAATGTGTTAGGCCCATCCTGGGTATTGGTATGTTTATCTGCTTTTACCTATGTTCCAAAATAGACAAAGTTCATAGCTTATAATTTTGATTGCAAATGAATGTAGGTCTTGGAAACTTTGGCTGCTCTGGATCGCGCTATCCATTCTCCTCATGCCACCACACAGGTAACCTTTTAAAAAGCATCTCTGCACACAATATCCTCTCTGTGAGATTTAAATCATTGTAGCAAGTGAGGATAGAGTGCAATAGCAGTCCCTGAGCAGGTAACAGAAGTGGGTTGAAAGTCGTGGCCCAAAAGAATTTGATGGTGTAACTCTAGGAGTGGGATATATTTTTTAAATCCATGGGCTTAAAATGTAGTTGCCCTTGCACAATATTTGGATTTAAGTGAACCACAAGTAAAAACATCTTTTTGCTGGCAATTTTATTCAGAATTTAAAACTTCCTGATTGCAAAACTGATATCCCTTGTATTACTGTTCAAAGTCACTGGAAAATGATAGACTACATGACATTGTGGTTTTGAAATTGGCCAAAATCATTTTGTCACTCTGGTTTTAGCTGGTTAGCTTTGTGTGTTTGTGTGTGAAACAAGTAAACTTATTGAAGTAATAAAAAGAAAAATACTACAAATGTAGCTTTGCTAAAATAGATGCTTTCTGCATATCTTGCTTCTTCATGTTCTAAATAAATATTTGAGGAATTCTTTTTGGATCACCCTTTGGGATTGACATCACAGATGTAATTCTTTACTATTCTTCCTTTTCCAAATTTCTCAGTTCTTGTGGGAAAATAAATGAATATCTTAGAAAGTTGTTTATTATCAGCCATCATATAACGCTACAAGTATACTGTTTTGTATCTAAAGGAGGTCTCCACAGCTTCCTCAAAGCTTGCAAGAGAATCTTCTGGCCAGTACAGCGACTTCAATGTTCTCTCTTCCTTGAATTCTCAGGTAAACTTTGTTTATTGGTTGGTATCAAACAAATACTAGATTTCTGTATCAATGGAAATTCCTCTCTGGAAAAAGCTAAATATCATACATTTATGATTCCCCTTGGACAAATAAAGAATTTTATACCATGGTGTTCTGAAATTGACTAGTTTTCTGACCTTTCTGAGAATAGAAATTTGTGAGAACTTGCCAATTTTCAACCAATTTTTAATTGTTATGTTTTCCGTTCTTCAGAACCAAGAAACAGTTTTTATGGTTGCTATAGAGAAGTTCCTCAGCAGAACATTTTCTTTTCTCGGATGTGGCTGTGTGTGTGTGTGTGTTATACTCCAGTAGAAGCTTCATGTTCTGACCTAGTATTTTCTCTGTCTGCATAGCTGTTTGAGAGCTCAGCATTGATGCATATATCTGCTGTTAAATCACTGCTTTCTGCACTACGTCAGCTATCACATCAATGCATGATTGGGACTTCAAGTAGTTTTGGACCAACATCAAGTCAGAAAATAGGAAGTATCAGCTTTTCAGTGGAAAGAATGATTTCTATCCTTGTCAATAATCTTCATAGTACGTAATGTCAATTGTTTGCAGATGTTAAAATATAATTTGTACAAAGTTCAGTGTTGTTAAGTTATTAATATGTTATTTAGTAGTTCAATAGAAAATAAATTTGATGATGGATGTTGTTTTTGTACACGCACTAACCCTTTGCTATCTACATTTTCCTTGTTGTGGACAATTCATTTGATATCTCTGTGTTACACTTGGTGAATTCTGTCTTTTGTATACTTTTCCCCATAATATCACCAAAGCCTAAGCTCCACTATAAAAGTGGTCCCTGAGAGACTTGCATTTTATTCAGTTATTTTTATTCTTTTAGGAAACCAAGAAACCTATGTTAAAAAAGGAGGAATAAACAGTAGGGATTCCACAAGAATATGGCTTTTGGATCATATTGATTTGGAATCGAGCATTAACATATTATTTCTCTCTGATAGACCTTTTGCTAAGGTAGGATGTGTACATATCGTTTATGTTTTGGGTTAAGCTTTTTTCCTTTTACCTCAATCTCCATCATCTGCTATTACAGGGGTAGAGCCACTCTGGGATCAAGTCGTCGGCCACTTTCTTGAGGTGATCATAATTTTTTAAATGTTGTGCATAATGCTTATGCTATCTATGTATTGCTTTTTCTTACCATTACAGTTTCTTTTGCAGCTTGCTGATAATTCTAATCAATATTTAAGAAATATAGCACTCAATGCATTAGATCAATCAATATGTGCTGTTTTAGGATCAGAACAGTTCCAGGATAGTGCATCATCTAGGCAACATGGCGCCTCTGATGAAGTGAGAATTTTAACATGGTTTATTGATAATATAACCCATATCCTATAGAAAATAGAAACTGATTATTCTCTCTCTAGGTTGAATCTAGGCGAGGAGAGTTGAGATCTCTTGAATGTGCTGTTATATCCCCACTAAGGGCTCTTTATTATTCTACTCAAAGCACTGATGTTCGTGCTGGAACCTTGAAAATTCTTCTGCATGTTTTAGAGGTAATATGTCACTGACGGAAACTGATCATAATTCAATTTCTTTTTTAACTGCCGTTGCCCTTTACTTATAATATTCCTCACAATGTTTCCCTGCAGAGATGTGGAGAAAAATTGCATTATAGTTGGCCAAGTATACTTGAATTGTTGAGGTATGCTGTGCACATGCTTGTATTTTCGCCATTTGTGGGTACTTGTATTGGGACCATGGGGGGGAAGAGTAGTTTAAGGATGACTAGTTTCTGGTGGTGTGATTTTTTTTCTCCGTACTTATTTTTCATTTAGGTTTGTAGCAGATGCATCAGAGAAGGATCTCATCACCTTGGGATTCCAGGTCAGCAAAAAAGTTAGCAAGATTTTCTGTTTCAAGGGAAATGCATACTGTACTTTTGTATCTTTTTTAATTTCCCTGCTCTTTGATATGCAAAAATTCAGGCACGTATGTTGTACGAACAATGGCTGGATTTGTATTGCAAACCCATTTTAACTTCTCTGTTTTCTTGCAGAGCCTCCGTGTCATTATGAATGATGGACTTTCCAGCATACCCACAGACTGCATCCATGTGTAAGATCTCAAAATTCAGCAATTTTTTTGGTAACTAATTATCAAATCATGCTGTGTAATATTCTACTTCTCTAACCATCCATGTGCAGACTGTCTATCATGTGTGAACATATGATACAGTTTTCTCAATCACAAGCTTTTCCTGGTTCATTTATATGAAGATTCAATTTATCAATTATACATGTAAAAATTGGAAATTTAGTATGCTAAATCATGTTGCCATTTGATCTCATAAATGGCCTGTAGCATGCTTTATCATGGATGACGGAGAATGCTTAGTTTGTTTTGATATTTTGTTATAGGAAAAGGAAAATAAGATGTGATTAATTTTCTATCACAGTGCATACTAATTTTGCTAACAACTAAACAAAGGTAGACCTTGAAATTAGGTAGATCTTAAAATATCCACATTTTAAAAGAATTAACAAAAGGCTCCTCCTGTTGTTACCGTGTAATAAGTTCTTGCATGTTTTGCTGATGACATCCTGATAAGTAATTCTCAGCCTAGTATTTGCGGAGTTCATTATTGCAACAGAAGACCATCTTCAACGCTGCTTATGTTGGTTCATGCCACTAATGAGAAGACTTTTACAGATGTGTGGATGTTACTGGAGCATACAGTAGTCAGAAGACTGAGTTGAATATAAGCCTGACAGCAGTAGGCCTCTTGTGGACTACCACTGATTTTATTGCCAAGGGGCTTGTCCGCGGCATTTCAGAGGAAAAGGAAGCAGGTTAAATTGCCATTTTAGATCTAGTAGCTCATTAAATATCATAATAGCGAACTCTTGCAACTAAGTAAAATTTTATCTTTTCTATGGCACCACAGCAAATCAGGATTTGTGTTCTATCCCAAAACAAATGGATGGTGAAAAGAGAGAAGAAAAGACATTAAGTAATTTGGATGGCCAAAATCGCTCAATAAGCATGGTGGATCGCGACAAGTTACTATTTGCTGTTTTCTCATTACTTCAAAAGCTTGGTGCTGATGAGAGGCCAGAGGTATAATAGCTTGCTCTTTGAATGGAATTCCCTATTCTAGTTCATGTGAACTACTTTCTGGCAAGCGTCATCCCAACTATGCTCTTTCATTGGAGTTTCCAAATTATGGTCTTGCCTTTGGGAACGTGTAGCCTATTCAGGATAAGTTGATGCTTGTGGACGTGTGGATAAATGATACATTTTTTGCTCATGCTTGAAATCTAGATGATAAACTATGGTTAAGCTATTGGTTGGTAAAGATATCATCTGATATAATGTTAGTCACATCCTTTGTTTGCTGACAGGGAGAATCCTTTTTGTTCCATTCTTACTGTTTACCTTTTTAATTTTGGAACTCTTGGATTATGTTAAACAACCTTGACCATTGTAAAGACTTCTAAATATGAATATTATGCTGTGGCTAAGTCTAATCTGTATTTCAGGTAAGGAATTCAGCCATTCGGACACTCTTTCAAACTCTTGGAAGTCATGGGCAGAAACTTTCAGAAAGCATGTGGGAGGATTGTCTTTGGAATTATGTTTTCCCTATGCTAGATTGTGCTTCACACATGGTATGGATAAGGAATCGTGCAGGCATCAAGATCCTTTTCTTTCTTTTTGTTTTTTAAGGCCTATGTTCAATGACTTTGAATTATGTGCATTTAGGCTGCGACTTCCTCAAAAGATGAATGGCAAGGGAAAGAACTTGGGACTCGAGGAGGAAAGGCAGTTCATATGCTTATACACCATAGGTGTTTTCTTCTCTCTCTCTCTCTCTGTCTGTGCTTTCCTCCATTTGTTGGTTTTCTTTCCTTTTCTCCTTCTATTTTTTTTACCCTTTGAATTTTTTGCCTTTTCTGGGTGCATGTATTCTCATTTTCATAATGAAATTGCAGTCGTAACACAGCTCAAAAACAGTGGGATGAGACACTAGTACTCGTCCTTGGTGGAATAGCCCGTTTATTACGCTCCTTCTTCCAGTTCCTTGCAAACTTAAACAATTTCTGGACAGGTGGGGCCTAAATTGGATATTGATGTGTCTGAACCCTTTCTTTTTTAAAAAAAATCTTTTTATTATCATCTTGTGGACCTATATGAGCGCTGTTTAATGTCCTGTGATGCAGGATGGGAATCTTTGCTTCGTTTTGTAAAGAATAGTATTTTAAATGGTAGTAAGGAAGTTTCTCTTGCTGCTATAAATTGTCTACAGACAACTATTCTATCTCATAGTACGAAGGTAATGACCATATCTTGTGTTCCATAACATTTATACTTGTTTAAAATGATTGTTCTAATGAAACCATAGAATTTAAGTCATAATCAATGCTTATCATATTTAATAGTTACCTTCTAACTTCTAAAATGGTTTAATGAAACAGGGAAACTTGCCAGTGGCTTACCTTAATTCAGTACTTGATGTTTATGAGTATACTCTTCAAAAGTCACCTAACGATAGTGATAATGCAGCTGGGAAGGTGAAGCAGGAGATTTTGCATGGTCTTGGTAATGCATTTAATTTAAGATACGTTCTATTTGTGAGATTTCGAGAGTGTACTAGCAAACACGAATGTCTCCAAATGACAGAACATTGATTAAGATAACCATCCTTGATGCCTGGTTATAATTGCCAGAAATTAGCATCTATTGCTTGGTCATTTTATGTTTTGATTAATGGCAAGCTGATCAATACTGTATATTATAATGCTACTGCTTTTGAAATAATGAAACTCCTTTCTGGCGAACTTATGTTTTGTTTCTGTTGGCACTTGCAGGAGAACTATATGTACAAGCTCAAAAGATGTTTGATGATCGCATGTACACACAGTTGCTAGCAATCATTGACTTGGCTGTTAAGAAGACAATGATAACCCATGATAACTATGAAATTGAATTTGTAAGTTTGCGATTGAACTCTCTTCCTATTTATTTTTCCTAAGAGTAATGCTACTTTGTCCAAAAAATAGATATCACCGAGATTATCAAACACTGGAAAATACTGAAATGCCCTTTGTCCTATTGCAACTAGACAAAAAGTAAAATCACTCGACACTTTTTTCCTTACCATTTATTACTGCCGTAAAAGACCAAAGTTGCCCCCAAAATTGAATAAGTAACATGCAATAAATGTGAGGGCATTAAGTCTTCTTTAATTTTGGGAATTTTGTTAATATTATCCATTTGAGCAAAGTAGAATTTTTATTTTCCTAATTTTCAAAAAGAAAGAAATCTTGTGTCTAAATGGTAGTCACCACTGTTGTTAAGTATTATAATAGTTAATTTAGAGAAGGCACGTGATATCATTATACAGTTAATTTGGTGTTCCCAGCAGAAGAGAAGTTAAAATAATAAATGTGGCGTTAGGTCGTTGGCATGAATGAATTCTAAAGTGACATGATTTCAAGTCGTCCAACTTCCCTTCAGCCTCTTCCAAGAAAGCTCTTCTCATTTACCTTAATTACCTTGGAATTGCTAATATCCACTGCCTTCTGGTCAAAAAACAACGTTGATGAAGAGGGGTAGATGCACTATTACGTGGTCAATTCTCGCTTTCTGCGGAATTTGTATGCTTGGCAGTCCCTAATGATTAAATAAACCAAGATTTTGCCATGATTGCAATTTTGGAGCATCAATAAGTTGTTACAAACACTGCTTTCTGTCTTTTCGTATCATGGTTTATATGGTTCTTCGATTATTGTGCATTTTTGGCACATCATGGAAGATATAAATTTTGTTTTTTCAGTTGGCATGGGGATCGGAATTTTTTTTCTTTTATTTATATACATGAAACTCAAAAATGTATTAAAGGAGGTTGCTCTTTGTGATCTTTTCCCTCGATTATATAGGCTTTCTCGAGGTCGTGAGTGCTCTATAGCTAGCATGTTTTAAGTACTGTATTTTGCAGCGGAGTTGGGATTTTAAGTTCCGTAGAAACTTGAATGATACAGAATCTGAACAATGTATTGAGATGCTTGGGATCCTACAGGGGGTTTCTCTTAATGATATGAAAGAGGATAAGAGAGTTTGGAATTTGGATAAATCAAGATGTTTCTCTACTAAATCTTACTTTCTTAGTCTCATAGATAACCCCAATACCCCCTCTTTTTCTCCTTCTCACCGGATTTGGAAAGCCAAAGTTCCTACAAAGGTGAAGATGATGGTTTGGTCTGTTGGTCATAGAAAAATCAACACAAATGACATGGTTCAGAAAAGAAGACCTCATATGGCTTTACGTCCAGAATGGTGTTGTTTGTAAAAAAGCATCAGAGAATGTTGATCATCTATTTCTTCACTGCACTGCTGCCTACTTTTTGTGGTCTAACTTATTTAAAACATTCAATCTAAGTTGGACGTAAAGCCTCATGTTATTCCCTACTTTTGGAAATTTTTTCTTGCTTAAAAAGGACAAAAAAAGCAAGGGTTCTATGGAACTGTGCAGTCTTGGCTATTTTTTGGCTGGTGTGGAATGAAAGAAACCAAAGAATCTTTGATAACAAAACTGGAGAAGATCCTTCACATCTATGGGACAAAGTCAAGTTCTGGGCTTCCCTTTGGGCATCCATTACTACTGAATTCAAAGACATCTCTGTCTTTTTTATTTTGCTTAATTGGGAAGCTTCTGTATCTTAAGAGGGTTGCATTCTTAGTGAGCTAGTGTTTTCGGGTCTTGGGATATTTTGATTTGTGCAGTTTTTTAGTGTTCTATTTAGATTAGGACTTCTCGTCCTTTTTCTGTCGATATGTAGTCCTACCGATCCTTGTACATGTTTCTTTTAGTTTTATAATATTTTGTTTCTTAGCAAAAAAAAAAAATGTATTAAAGGAGAAAAATCAAAACAGAGTGGACTAGCTGTTCACTAAGCAAGCACAAAAGAAAAGCTTTTTGTGCTATACAAAAGTATACCTAACCACCCCTATATAATGCCATGCCAAATTTAACACCATCTGAAAAGCCCCTCCCAGTTTAGATGAATGAAGAGAAGATTAATCCTGGTGCTCTTTAGACTTTGAAGCCCAGAGCACCCCTTGGGCATTGGGATTGCAATTTTGATTAATATTTTCTGAATTCAATACCGAGAATTTGTATTTTTCTAGTTCACTTCTTTTGGAATAATACTTATGTTGCTTTCTCTAGGGACATGTTCCACCAGTGCTACGAACTATATTGGAGATTCTTCCTCTTCTAAGTCCAACCGAGCAACTTTCTTCAATGTGGCTCGTCCTCCTTAGGGAAATTTTGCAGTATCTTCCAACATCAGATTCTCCTCTGCAAAAGAAGGAAGATGAGGAAGAGCCACCTAGCACTACTGACAATATTCGTGGTAAAGAAACTCCATTGTGTCATTTCACCCATATTTTTATTGTATCTTAAAGGAGCAAGAAGCGTGAAATTTCTGTCATTTCATAGATTTTCATGTGAGGATGAAGTATGACAAGCCTAATGGTACCGCCCCCACAGCCCCAAAAGATGCCAGCGCTTCATCTGAGAGTTCTGGATCAGTCATGGTGACCATTCCAAACCATTTGTTTGCAGAAAAGCTCATTCCTGTGCTGGTTGATCTTTTCCTGATGGCGCCAGCTGTTGAAAAGTGTATCATCTTTCCGGAAATTATTCAAAACCTTGGAAGGTACAGATTTCTTTAGTTTTCTTAGGCAAAATATATTATGTCCCGCAATCAATTTAAAAGAATTATATCAGACATCAATCTGCTTGGACAAATGCTCGATTATAATAAGCTATTCATTGTGTTGTTAGATGCTGGAAACAATAAGTTATGTTCCGCATTTTGCATGGTCTGCGCTTCAATGGGTGCATGAGGTAATAATAATTAAAAAAATGTAGTCACAATTAAACACTGCCTACAAGAGGGAGGGGATTTGGATATCTGACATCTTTCCACAACAGGACAGCATTGTTCATTATGTGTGGCAGAAGATTCTAACAGATGAACAGGGCAACATTTCTTCTTGGTAGTAATATCTGTATTGTGCATGATGCTATGTGCACTGTTCTATATTTAATAGAATTTGATTTAATGTATTCATGCATAGAAAACAAGTTTCATGCACCTTCTTGTCATCACTGAATCATATGTTGGGAATTATGTTTTTATGAGTTGAAATTATTTAGGCAGAAATAAAATAATCAAGCTTTTTGTCCAGGTGCATGACAACAAGAAGAGACAATCCAGATAGTTCTCTTTGGAGATTAGCCCTTGAAGGCTTCAACCGCATTCTTGTTGATGATGTCACCAAATTAGCTGTGAACTTTTGGCAAGACGTGAAAATTAGTAGGCCTGCAAGATTACGAGTTTGGAAAGAAGTCTCAGATGTCTACGAAATATTCCTTGTGGGTTATTGTGGCCGTGCTCTACCCTCCAATTCACTCTCTGCTGTAGCTCTTAGTAGTGCTGATGAGTCACTGGAGATGTCCATATTAGACATTCTTGGTGATAAAATTCTCAAGTCACCAATTGATGCACCTTTTGATGTAAGCCATAGACTAATTTATTCAAACTAGTATGTCTTGCCTAAAGAAGACTCATATTGTTATTTTTCTATTGGTGTTACTAATATTTAACAGGTTCTGCAACGGCTAATTTCCACCATAGACCGTTGTGCATCACGCACATGCTCTTTGCCTGTTGAGACTGTGGAACTAATGCCTGCCCATTGTAGCAAATTTTCCTTGGCGTGCTTGCATAAATTATTTTCCCTGAGCAGGTAATAAAATATTTCATATATTTTTCCAGATCATGTTTGCTCTTGCTTTATCTCTTGGAATTGTGTTCCCTATCTTCAATATTCCGATGTATGCCTAGAATGGAGAGAAATTGATCAAATTCTTATCCATTTCAAAGAATCCCACTTAGAAGGTTCAGCTGTTAGGTTGACAGTTCAACTGTTAACCTTTTTGGTCTGCAATATCATACAAAGACATCAAGCCCAAATGTTTAAGGTGCAACTTGTATAAGTAGTTCTTCATGATAATCGGTATGGTATATACCAATACTAGAAAAGCTGTCAATGTAGGAACTCCTAATTTTCTAAGAGAATATGATCAAATTTGTTGTGAAACTGCAAATGTGCAACAACCTTCAGTTTGAGATGTATACACTTTTTTTAAAATGTTTATGCAAACCTGTTAATTCAAAGATTTGACAATTGACATGCTAGTGACATTTTCTCCAGTTCTGACAATGAAGCCAGCAAATGGAACTTGACAAGAGCTGAAGTCAGCAAAATTTCAATCAAAGTACTTATGGGCAGATGCGAATACATCTTGAACAGGTTTCTGATTGATGAGAATGACTTGGGTATGGTTCTATTTTCTGCCAATATTTTGTCACTGCTATTCAACGTTAAATGTTGTATTTCTGAACTCTCTGATTGTTTCTGCAGGTGAACGTCATTTACCAGCTGCAAGGCTTGAAGAAATAATTTTTATTCTTCAAGAATTGGCCCGCCTAAAAATTCACCCAGACACTGCATCTGCTCTGCCACTACATCCTGTTTTGAAAAGTGGCCTAGCAATGGAAGAGAACAATAACAACCGTCCGCATCTTCTTGTTCTATTCCCTTCCTTCTGTGAACTTGTCATATCAAGGTAAGGTGATAAGACTTTTGGGTGCTTTCGGTCTGTTCTTTTAAACTGAATCATGCAGGATGGATAGGACAATCAGTTGCTTTTTCTATGTTCTTGTTTTATAGCCGTTGTTTGCTGCATATAATGCTTGGAAGCAGGCAATGTGTCAGTAAGTACACAATTAGTGAAGAGATGTATAATAATGAGGCCAATGGGGATTCCTGCGTTGCAACTCAACATAATGATGCTATAATTAGAACTTTGAAGCAACAACTGGAATTAGTGGGCTTCATATATGAAATATATGAGTGACATTCTACTTTCATTAAGAATTTGATATTCTTCAAAATGTATGTGCTAGTTGGGTAAATTGGTAGGCTCAAAAAGCATGCCAAAGCTATAAGATATTCTCTTCAGTATATTAGGTACCACCAAGGCCCACCCTCTCCCCTCCCTATGAACAAACAAAAATTTAAACTTCCCCTTCCAAGGTTTGTGTGAGAGGAAATTAGTCCCTTGACCTCTTGTTTCTGTTGCAAGAGACCAAGACAATTGGGATATATCCCATTTGGGGAACTGCCTCTGTAGTTTATATCCCTCCTATATTGTTCAAATTAAAGGAGAGAACTGCTCCTCAAGTCATCCTCAATAATGGTATTACTTGATCACTAGCAGGATGGTGGTGGATTTTTTTTTCCCCAAATTTTACTGTGCAACTTTTGAAGAAAGGTGAAAGAAACAAAATTACAGAAGATTGTTTGCTTTCTTGGTAAGATATTGACACCCTGATTCTTCTGATGGCCAGGGAAGCTAGAGTAAGAGAGCTAGTGCAAGTTTTACTGAGACTTATCACCAAAGAACTGGCACTTGAAAAGGCTAGCATGGCTGGTGGTCGATAGAATAATGCTTCTTGACAACATCAGTTTACTAAGTTATATCCTTGGAATTGTCCTTTTTTTGTGGAAGTCTCAGGCGCGGAGGTTTATTTTTTATTTTTTCCCCTCTCCTCCTTCGTCCTTCCTGTCTTTCATTTTTCTATGTTTCTTTAGTATTCTGTACATCATAGGAAAAGATCGACCTTGTTGTATTCATAACATGATTCTGCACGCCAAGTTTGTGAATCATGAACTTGTGCCAGTTTTTACTGGACTTGTTGCTGCCGTGTCATGTAACAATGTATAAGATTTCATTTCAGCGGAATATAAAGTATATTCTTGAGTGTTGGTCAATATTGCCATGGGATCTTACAAAGCGTGAATGAAAGCTGATTTTCGAGTTTGGATCACCAGTTCGTTGTGGTCCAGTGAAGATAAATAGGCTGTTGGACAGTAGGGTTAGGACCGTGCAGACTCGTAGTTTTGATGATCATCTGATAAATGATTATTTGAGACTAAATTCTTAACTTATTGCAATTTTTGAGTGTGGAAATCAATTCCAAAGCACTTCAAGTTTTGTTAATCAATACAAAATAGGGATCCATCCATTACTCTATCCAAACAAGAAGTAGATGCTTTACATACAAAAAGAGAAGCAGAAGGGTTAGGTTTTAATTTCATTAGGTACAAACAGACAAAGCTTTCGGACGTTAAAAAGAAATTTTGTTAAAAGACAGCGAAATTTTTAACGCCATGCGAGATTTACATCTCATTTTGTTAAATGACTTGCTCTTTAATTTACATCTCCGCATTCTTTTCCCTGTAGCTGGAGCCTTACAAAGTTATTCTAAATTGCACGCTAAGATTCCTGTTACTTGTAAGTTGCGGTTCATTTCTCTCTTCTGCTATTCCTCGAAGAAACAAACTAACCACGCGTAATGTTGCAGGAAGCTAACGAAATTTTAACTCCAAACTGCGAAACGATGCGAAAGAAGAGGCACTCTAATAAACTGCCAATTTATTCATTACATACAAAAGGTGATCACAAGCTGGGAAAAATGGACAGTTTCATAGGGATATTGCAAAAAACCCAAAGAATTTTTTTTTGGAGGGGGACGGGCGTGGTTGGGGCGGTGGAGTAACTTGGCAACTTCCAAAAACTGGTAGCCAAAGATGACTACTTAGTTTTTATTACTCTGGTTGAGCCTAGCTGCCGCAGCCACAGACGCCGCCACACCGGCAGGGTGTGTAGTCAGCATCGGATCATTCCTCATCTCGGCCGCCGCCACCCCTTCTGCATCCCTCCGTGTCACTTGCTTGTCCGCCGGTAACTTCGCCGTCGCATCCTGGATCAAAACTCATGTTAAATAATGAACCTCAGCTCTCTTTTTTCATGCCCCCACAATGTTTTGTAAGAGAAAAAATGAAAAATCAACTCAAAAAGCACTTCTGACAAGTCATTTATCAAACAAAAATATCACCCTAAACGCGCTCCTACACAAAAGAACTTCTTACAAGTTACACACAGTATATTTCTTTTTAAATGATAGACAATATATAGAATACAAACAATAGTGAGTCAATATATAGAATACAAACAATGGTGAGTTTTTCATCTACATGCATCGCTTTGCTTTTATTCATAGATGAAATGTGATTACTGTTAAAATGTCAGCAAGCTTTGTCTTGTCCTCATCTCGAGTTGCTCTTGCATTGATGGTTGCAGCTGACTGGGCCGCAGCGGCGACGCCACCGGGGGTTATGTTGATCCGGCCCGTGGCTCTCACTTCGGCGGCTTGAATGGCGGCGGCGTCGCTCCACTCAACCGGCTTCTTTCCGGCTGTAAGGGCGGTCGCTTCGAGAGCCTCACCAATTGTGATTCCACCACCACCACCGCCTTTAAGTTCTTCTTGTGAAGATGGCGGTGCCAAGGACTGCAGCAGCGACGGTTGGCTATACTGCCCAACAATCTGTTAATTTCCGACAACAACAAACGGAAATCAAGTGGAAACCCTTTTCAGAAATAAAAATGATTCTTCGTTTCTGTTTTTAGAAACGCTGTTAGAGGAACGAAAAATGGTAATAAAGAACGCCCCATCAATTCGAGTGCCTGCACTCGTCATCTATTTCCATTGATCAACTCTTCACGGCAAGGAGGAAAACCATATTTAATTAGTCAATATCAAAAAAAAAAAAATCATGTTTTTAAAAGTATTAATTTTATCTATTTTAGAAAACAATAGCAAACAGTTGGTAACTCTTTTCAGTTCAAGAGGTAGCCATATTAGACCAAAATGTCCCATTTGAGAAATCTAAAGAACCAAATGTCATTCACGGCTGAATTTTTTGTTTTAATAATATTTATAGGTAATTAAATCTTAATTATACAGGATTATAAACAAGCATAAATAAAATCAGAACTTAGTCCAACTTCAAATGTATGTATCGGATTTCTTAATTTTTGAAATCAGATATTATCTTTTTTTTTTTTTAAAGTACTCTCGATAAACTTATAATTTATTAAATTTTTGAGTTTGTCTGCCACCTAAACTAAATTCCTAACTAAGTGTCGACTTGTGCACCAATGAAAAATAAAAGCAAATGATGCACATATTCTATTTCGAAAGTTAGATTTTTCATCTCCAAAACCACTATTTTAAAAATAAAACAAACAATTATCCATTAGTAGCTAAGGCACACTCAAATCTTTTAATGTGCGCACATTATTAAGTTGGGCGGCTTAATTAGAGTTAACAGAAAAGTTTAGGTCTGCATAGGTTGGGTTAGGATATAGGCTCGCAGGCTCTCATTCAGGTCGGTTTAAAATCCGGCCTACATGGGTTAGGTTAGGATATAGGATGAAAAATGTAAAATCCATATTGATTGGGCCTGAATGAGAGCCTGATATTTTTAATTTATAAATAAAAAATAAATTAGAATTATATAAAAAAAAATCAAAATATTGAATTAATATGATTTTTTTATTAGTATTTTTTTATTTATTATATTATTTTACTAATACTTTGTGTATTGTATTATTATTTTATTATGTATTGTGTAATTATCTTTAATTTAAATGTTTTGTTTTTATTAAGAAATTATTTCATAATTAATGAAAAAACTGAAGGCATGCCAATTTGGGCTGGTTTTTGAAGGTTTGGGTTTGAAAAAAACCCAATCCAAAACCCATAATTCGGTAGCCTGAGCTTAATAGAATTAATTTTTAATATACTATAAAAATTAATTAATTTAATAATATTAAAAAAAATAATTTTATTAAACCACCAGACTTAGGATGTCTTCGAGATTGCGGTACTGTAACTTTTAAGCTATAGCTACTGTAAGAAAAAAAAACTATAACTATAAAATAAAATTTAGTAATTTGTAGTAAATATAAATTTTAAATAATAATTTTGATAAAATTATTAAAGATATAATAAATTTTTTATTATACAAGTGAAAAATCATATTAATATACCTTAAAAGCTACAACAGTTAATATTTATCAAATTCTCTAGTACTATAATTTTTAAGATACAGCTGTCTATCTCAATCCAGACTCACCCTTAATAATGTGCATGCATAAAAAAAAATAAAATAAAAACACCTACACTAAAGAAGCGCTCTCTCTCCCTCTCTCTCTCTCTCTCGCTATGTGTGTGTGAATGCATACCTGTCCACCAATTTCCTCAGTAATAATTCTTCTTCCAGGAAGATCAGTCTCGGTGATGCTAACACCTTGACCAGCGGCCACATCAGTCATGTCTTTATGGCCCACAAAACCTCCCTTCTCATTCCTCTCAGCCGCCGACTGCATCATCGACGCTGCAGCTCCCTTCTGTATCTGCCCTAGCATCGCGTTTTCCGCAGTCTGCATCAACGCCGCGTCTCTCGGCGCCACCGTCATCTCCGCTATCTCACCTTCAACCGAGAACACATCACCGTACTTGATCGGCCGTCTTGGTTGTTCCTGGCTCATTTTTTTCCTTTTTTTCTTTTTGGTATTTAGTTTTTATTTAATTAATTAGCTCAAAGATTTGGTGTTTTCAATTCGTTTAATCGGGAAGAAGAAAAGTGTGGGGATATTATACGTGCATGGGACATGCAATATTTTGACACGATAGTTTGGAGAGTGAAACGTGGCGCGAACTCAGTGAGCCAGTTATGGCACATTACGACACGTGGCAGATTATGTTGGGCTTCATATTATGTTGATTTTGTTGTGTCCACAAAAGAGCTTCTTGGAGGAAGATAAAAGACGGGTCGGTTTTTTCGCATGAAGATCGATTGTGGACTCGGTCTAATTAAGCTTGTAAATTAGTGGTCATTTTTGTGTAATGTTTCATTAATTAAAAAAAAAAAATAACATTTTGAAGGACGAAAATCATTTAGGGGATGATCGTTATTAAATACGAGTTATTTATGTTGATAAATAGGATAACACAATTCTCTAACATATGTGACATTTAATGTATTTGATGTGTGATTGCTTAATTGGTATTAAAAAATTCTCACTTTTATAATGTTCTAAAAGATTAACTATTACTTAACATGCCAGTGTGATTGTTTGATTGATTGCCGCATAATCAGTTTGGGATATACAGCTTATACACACACTAGCTTTTAATACCTCACATTATCTATGTGCAATTGTTATTTATGTAAATATGTATAAGTTCTCTAAAGGCAAAGGATAAGCATAATGTTTTTTTTTTAATTTAAAAAAAAAAGAGATGGGTAAGCCTAAATCAACTATTTTAAAAATCAATTACTCTTAAGGGCATGGTCAAGTTGATTAGTAGTGATTCTGTCACATTTCAGGATTCAGATTCAATCTTTAGAGAGGATAAGAGAGGTAAAAATTATATTTAGATTTGTCCGTCCCTCTTATCTTTTAAAAAAAACTATTTTAAAAATTAATCAATCGAAATCATGGGACACAACAAAAAAAAAAGTTTATAAATCTTAATTTAAAGTCTCATTATAGCAAAGTACGGATTTTAGGGCTTAGGTTTCTCAAGAGAGGAAGGTTAAAAAAATAAAATTATATTTAATAATAATAATTAATAATAATAATAATAATAATTATCTTTAATAAAAAATATTTTAAAAAATTAATCAATCGAAATCATGGGACACAACAAAAAAAATAATTTATAAATCTTAATTTAAAATAATCTCATTAATAATAAAATAATAATATTTTAGGGCTTAGGTTTCTCAAGAGAGGAAGGTTAAAAAAATAAAATAAAATAAAATAATAATAATAATAATAATAATAATAATAATAATAATAATAATAATAATAATAATAATAATAATAATAATAATAATAATAATAATAATAATAATAATAATAATAATAATAATAATAATAATAATAATAATAATAATAATAATAATAATAATAATAATAATAATAATAATAATAATAATAATAATAATAATAATAATAATAATAATAATAATAATAATAATAATAATAATAATAATAATAATAATAATAATAATAATAATAATAATAATAATAATAATAATAATAATAATAATAATAATAATAATAATAATAATAATAATAATAATAATAATAATAATAATAATAATAATAATAATAATAATAATAATAATAATAATAATAATAATAATAATAATAATAATAATAATAATAATAATAATAATAATAATAATAATAATAATAATAATAATAATAATAATAATAATAATAATAATAATAATAATAATAATAATAATAATAATAATAATAATAATAATAATAATAATAATAATAATAATAATAATAATAATAATAATAATAATAATAATAATAATAATAATAATAATAATAATAATAATAATAATAATAATAATAATAATAATAATAATAATAATAATAATAATAATAATAATAATAATAATAATAATAATAATAATAATAATAATAATAATAATAATAATAATAATAATAATAATAATAATAATAATAATAATAATAATAATAATAATAATAATAATAATAATAATAATAATAATAATAATAATAATAATAATAATAATAATAATAATAATAATAATAATAATAATAATAATAATAATAATAATAATAATAATAATAATAATAATAATAATAATAATAATAATAATAATAATAATAATAATAATAATAATAATAATAATAATAATAATAATAATAATAATAATAATAATAATAATAATAATAATAATAATAATAATAATAATAATAATAATAATAATAATAATAATAATAATAATAATAATAATAATAATAATAATAATAATAATAATAATAATAATAATAATAATAATAATAATAATAATAATAATAATAATAGTAGCAGCTAAAACTTATAGTAAATCGTCAAAAAAAATCCTACACATGATAAGTTAGATAAGTAAGATAATGAAGATACCCAAATTATTGACAGAAGCGTGAAACACCACCTCTATTTTGAAAGCTAAAAGTTCTAATTTTTTATGATACAAATTCCTCTCTTGTAAATATTTATAAATATAGGATAAAGCTCGCTTATATTGCGAGTAGATTTTAGTAACCCCTGCCTGTACATGCTCCCCTATACGATGTTGAAAATTGAGGAGGAAGTATTCAAAATTAAAATTATTTAAGCAATCAAATTTTTTACTAAACTAAAGGATTTTCTTAATATTTTACAAGAAATATTACATCACACGGCTCACTATTCTTTTTCTCTTTGAATTTTTCACTATTCACTTAATGTCTACAACAAAAAATTTAAAGGTATTTATAGTAGCCAAAAATAAATTCAGACTACACAAATATTAAATTAACAAAATTTGACAAACACATTTTTTGAAATATTTCTAAATATTTAAAAAATATTTAAACTTAGATTTTTTACTATTATTAGATATTTTTATATTAAAGATATCTCTCGTTCTCTAGACAATTCTTAAATTTTTTGTAGATCGAGCTTTAAACTTGAATTTGGACAAATGTAATTGAATTAGATCATGAATTAGTGTTGGACTTTTGAGATACAAATAATTGTGTAATAAAAAAATCAATGGGACTGGAGTGATTACTATGTAAAAAGTTTTTACGTAAAACAATTTTGTCAAATCTAGGGTACTTTTTCAAAAATTTAGTCACATAGTTATCCCCAAACTCTCGAATACACTAATCCACAAAACCAAACACGGCCCTTCTCTTATACCACCAAACGCACTCACTAGGGTTTTACAGACAACCGATAATTGAGACCAACACTCAAAGAGCTTGAATAAAGACAACAATAATGGCCAACGCAAACACAAGTGTCGGAGCAAACGGGCCCCCGCCGCAGCTACCTCCAGAATCGGTGCCCCTGTTCAGCGAAGGCATATCTTTAATTCTCTCCCAATGGTCGGCTCTTCAGATGGCCATAGAGAATGAGTGGGGTGGCCGTGGCTCTCGTGCCTTGTCCGAACAGCTCGGCTCCGATATTTTCTCCTGGTTCACTCAGTCCAAAGGTAAAATTTAAAATTATTTCATTTTTGGAGATAAGATAATTTCTTATTGAAATTTGACAATTTATTTGATTAGCTGGCTTAATTATTGAAATCAACTGTAAATTTGAGTTAAAGTTTCGATTTTTATAGTTTCTATGACTAAATTAGAATTTTTTTTTTTAACCCTTTTTGTTGTTGTTATGATGAAAGTAAGTATTTTCTACATTGGTTTTGAAATTTCACTTGTTTAGTATTGGTATTTATTGATGCCTTATTTTATCATATGCTAGTCCTTAAGGTTTCAATTTCATGAATAATATGTTGGATTGGGTTATTGTTGATTTTTCTGTTTATTTGTTTATTTATTTATTTTGTCTCTTTTTCTTCCAGCAGAGACTCTTTATATTGATGATCTAGAGAACATTCTTGACGAAGGTATGCTTTCTCTCAACACAATGATCGAGGATGGAAGTATTGAGGAGGTATGCCTGCCTGCTCATGTAGTTTATTCCCAATTAGCTAATCCCATTTGTTGGAGGTGTGGTATGTCAAATTGAGTAGTAATTATTTTGGGCTGGATCTATGCCTCTTTGTGAATGTATTTGAAATTTTTCAATCAATTTTTATGCAAGTCCTTGTAGTTCCTCCACGAATTATGTAGGGTACTTGGGTAAAAATTGTTACTGTCTGAGTGCAAATAAAGCTAGTGATATCCAGTCACATTTTGGCGGGGCAAGCTGACTACTCAATTGCTCTGTTGTTTTAGCACTATATTTATCTTGTACCTCTTAAGTATCTATTCTGCAACAACCACATTCGTGCAGATGTTATTCTCCTACTCATTTGTAGTGTGTTTGTTTTTCTAGGCAGGCTTTACTATTAATTTTTGTGATGTTGCATTTTCTATGGATCTTTGCAGGTGGCTGAAAGATTAATGGTCATGCATGAAGAATGTTTGGAATGTAATTATGAGTCTATTATAAAACTGAGGGAAGCTCGTCCGCAGGCAGTTGCTCGTTCACATATCAGACAGGTAAGCTTTGTCATGTTCCTTTATTGAAAATGCCTTTCTTCTGTTTAGAAAATTTCATTTTGTTATGTATTTTTGCTCTTCCAAGTGAAAGTAGTCTTTGTATCGACTTTAACATGAATCAAAGAGGATTTTTAGAAGGATTTCTTACTTCTTTCTTGTTTCTGATTTTTTCTACACGCCAGAGTGTGAATGACACGGATGATGATGATGATGATGATGATGATGATGATTCATCCAACATGATGGTGGATACACCAGAATCCAATTCACAGTCAAATCCAGTTAATGGACAAGCTAGTGAGGTGAGGCCCAGGGTGGCAGCCGAAGCAGAAGATGGATGGACGGTAGTTTCATCTAAAAGAAAGGGTAAAAGGAATTAGATTGAACCTCTCTTCCCAGTCTATACCTCGGGAATTTTTTGCTTAATTCCTTTTCACTTGCTCCCTTCATCTGTAGTATATTTCTTAGGCCATATTTGTTCTGCTGCTTATTTATGTCATCTTTACCTTTCTATTAAAAAATTTTGTCAAAAAATTTTGGTGAGCATAATATGATGTTCATGTTGATTCCATGATTGTAAGTTTGTTCCATATTGGACCAGACTGTAATAGGATTATATATTCTTATTATGAGAAATGGTCATTCAAGTCTATTATTATGCTTACATGGATCCATTACATCATTACTTTCATTTAGGATTAGGAGCAGGTGTAGTTGGACCTAATTAAATTATCGCTATTGAATGGAGCTCTCTCTGAACCAAATGATATTTAGACTTCTTGCCAGTGAGCAAATGGTGGATTCATAAAATCGATAGTTGGTGTTGGTATCAAGTTTACATGGAAATCATGTTGTCTTGTGGAAGTTCAGTTGGCAAAATATTCAAACATTAGTATTGCAATAAATTGTGCACATAAAATGACCTTTTGAATGTGAATTTTTTACATACATTGGCTGTTTCCAACTATGGAGTCTAATTTGCAGGCCGAAAATTGGGGGAAATTGATAAAGGAAAAACAAACTTAAAGGGCATGTACTACTTCTTAGCTGTTATGTAAGATCACTGTATTTTTTTTTTGGTTCCTCTCCATTTCCCATTCGATAAAGCTTCCTAATTGCCGAGAAGCCATAAACCTTGCTATGTATATTTCAGCTTGAAAAGGGGCATGCATTTCTATCATAATCTTGAGCTTCTGATACACTCAAGAAATGCTGCGACCTTCTATTTTGTCTCCATTTCCAAGAATAACACCTGCTGTTTCCTCCAGGCTCTCCTAATTATAATATTATCATTATAAGCTAATATATAGTTCATGTTAATCATCAACTCTCACTTTCCACCAACTCTTACAACCAGCACAACCTGTAAATTCAACTACAGCACTCCAAATCTCTATTTTCCTCTACCCAATATGCTCATCAATTTCATCTTCAAATTCTTCCTTCAACTCTCATTCTTCTTTATTTTCATCCCTTTAATTTCATCCCAAGTCCTTCCTCCATACGCTGGCAGCCAAGGTGAATGGATCCTTTTACATGAAAGCATTGGCATTTCGGCCATGCACATGCAGCTCCTACACGACAACACAGTCATCATGTTTGACCGTACCGACTTTGGCCGGTCTAATCTCTCCCTTTCTGGTGGCCGTTGCCGTTTTGACCCTTACGACACCGTCCTTCGTACCGATTGCACCGCCCACTCCATCCTCTATGACATTGCCACCAACGCGTATCGGCCTCTAATGGTCCAAACTGACACTTGGTGCTCTTCCGGCTCGGTTCTTCCCAACGGAACCCTAGTCCAATCTGGCGGGTACAATGACGGAGACCATGCTGTTCGTACATTCACCCCATGTGATGATGATCAATGCGATTGGATTGAATTGCCACAGTATTTATCAGAACGTAGATGGTATGCTACTAGCCAAATCTTACCTGATGGTCGCATAATTATTATGGGAGGACGAAGACAATTCAATTATGAAATTTACCCTAAAAGTGATGAGGGTATATCTTTTCCTCAAACTTTCATGCTACATTTCTTGCTGGAAACTAGAGATTACGCAGAAAATAATTTATACCCATTTGTACACCTTTTACCAGGCGGAAACTTGTTCATTTTTGCTAATACAAGATCAATATTGTTTGATTACAAGCAAAACAAAGTGTTGAAAGAGTATCCTGAAATCCCCGGGGCTGATCCACGTAACTACCCAAGCACAGGCTCATCAGTTCTGCTTCCACTAGATGAAAGAAATGGCAGCGGCGCCAGCGTTGAAGCTGAGATCATGATCTGTGGGGGTGCGCAAAACGCCTCGTTTGCACTAGCCACACGAGGAGTCTTTATACGTGCAATTTCTACTTGCGGTAGGCTCGTAGTTTCCCATGCGAACCCTGGCTGGGTCATGGAAGAAATGCCACTACCTAGACTAATGGGTGACATGATTCTTCTCCCTAACGGGGACGTGATCATCATCAACGGCGCGCAATTGGGCACAGCTGGATGGGAACTGGCTCGGGGCCCAATGACCCGGCCGATCATCTACCGTCCATCGGAACAAACTAGCCGCAGATTCTCAGTAATGGAACCATCAACAAGGCCAAGAATGTATCATTCATCAGCTATTTTGTTAACCGATGGCCGCGTACTAATAGGTGGCAGCAATCCTCACATATATTACAACTTTTCAAACGTTTTGTACCCAACAGACTTAAGCCTGGAGGCCTACTCGCCGCCATATTTATCAGCCGAGTATGCAACAGTACGGCCGAAAATCTTGTCTTTGGATGAAACAGTCGGATACAAGGCGACGTTTCAAGTGAGATTCTCGATAGAGGAGTATCTTTCAGCGGGCGTTGTGTCAGTGAGACTCATTGCACCGTCATTTACGACTCATTCTTTTGGAATGAATCAGAGAATGGTGGTGCTGAAGATCCTTGAGGTTTCACATGTAACTTCTTATGAGTATCATCTGAGCGCTGTTGCACCGTCAACGGCTGAGATTGCTCCTCCAGGATACTATTTGCTGTTTGTTGTCCATGCTGAGATACCAAGTTCTGGAATGTGGGTGAAGATGGGTTGAGATATCAAGTTTCCGGTACGTAGGTAAAGACTGGGTGATATGTGCTGTAGGTTATGGTATCGTTTTAGTTCCGTTGGCTTATTTTATGTAGCGCAGTACTATTATACTCACAAATTTGGGACGGTTATCCAATAGAACGGAAGATTTTAAGAAAATAAATAAACAAGGATTGGGATATCAAGTAATGATTGTAACTGAGATTGGGTAAGTTTAAGCTACAGTATGTATTAAAGTATTTAGTTAACATTAATTAATTGTTGAATCTTAAAAATTAAGTCAATTTAATTTTATACTTTTATAATAAAAAATTTATTAAATCTTTACTAATTCAGTTAAAAATTATTATTTAAAAATTATATTTTTACATATTATTTATATTTTTTTTATGACCATTGTAGTTTAAAAAATTATAACACCTCAATTAAAAAAAAAAAAATTGGACCTGTACTCGTCCTCAGAGTGCGTTGAGTAATGATTTTGAATTAAATCATACAGAAGAGACGAAACCCTCATTTCAACTTTTTTCGCTCATCCTTCACAATGTTCATCCGAAGGATATCGCTTTGAAAATTTGTTTGTATAATTTCATCAGGTTGAATGATTGATTGATTTTGAACTAGATAGCAAACTTATGATCCTGCTACTTAGCCCCCTTCTCACCTCTCTCCTTACCTTCATTTTCAATCTCAATGTAATTCAAGAAATTTGAATTTACACTTAGTCTCATTTATTCTCTCTACCGTTAGATGAAAATTTTCTTGAACAAAAACTATTTTCATTGGATAACTTTGGGCACTTCCAATTATATCAGATGATGATTGACCGTACATTTCAGCAGTCGATGTCAAACTATAATTAGAAATGAAAAATTGTAATATTTTCACTGACTGTTATCAGTAATCAAAATTTCCTTTAGTACTTGCTCATTATGATTTATAAACAAACTATTTCAGTTGAAAATTGGGGGAACTGTCGCATACTTCATGTGATATATATTACTATAATTCAATACAAAATAAACTCAATGAATCTGCTGCCATCACAGTTTGACGATTCTGAAGACCCAATATCAATCAGCAAATTCGGAAATAACCTGCAGGTTCAAATCCCTTTTTTTGAGGAGTTTCATGAGCATATGCAACGTAAAAGAAGACGAGGCACTTCAAGGTGCAAGAAATGTGACAAAAAGCTAGGAATTAGAGATGGTACAATAAGTGAATGGTGCATGTGCCAGCCCTATATAGACCTAATGACTATCATTATGCAAGGATGACAAAGACAATTATAGACATCTTACAAGAATGAAATTACCTCTGTTATCAGCGGCTTGGCATGTTCTTCCCATTCAGTAGCCCACCTTGCCGACAAGCCCATTTCCAATGCACCATTCCTTAACTTTTTTAGAGCATCAGAGTCATCTGGAAAGCCCTTAAAGAGCATCTGCACAGATTTAATAGTGGAAAGTTCAGAATATCTGCCTAAAAAATCTTCTAAGAACTTGGCTTAATGATAAGGTAACACACCTTGAATCTGTCATTTCTCAAATCAATGAATTAGCATACATTGTGCAAATCAAACAAACTTACCAAGAGTTGATCAGCTAACTCTGAAGATGATGAAAACAGGAGGCCATTTCTCTCCACTTTAACTAGTTCTTCAATGCTGCATACAGTCAATGCAGTAACATCATTGCCAAAGAGAATGCAGCATTAGACATAATATAGCACCACTAAAGAGACTATCATACAGAAGTTACTGAAGAGATAAGAAACAGGGATTTACCAAGAGTAAGAAACAGCACAAACAGGCAGTCCACAACCAAACATGTCCACAACCTGGAAGCCAATATCCGAAATTTCAGTGAATCGTGTAAAGTGAGAAATTCCTTTTACACCTGCAATTCCTTTTTCATTTTTTAACATGAACATACCACTTCAAGCTATAACAGGAATGCCAACAATAACACACCTTCATGGGGAGGTCCAGCCCTGATGATGAAGTATGCAGACAAACTCCTAAGTCTGCTGACCCTATAAACATGGGAAAGACAAATTAAATAAACTACTAAAAAAAAGTAAAGAAACTGCAAACAGGATACAGACTGAGAACACCCAGGAGCAAGAAAGGGGATGGGCAGGGAGAGTAGAAATGGAAAAGAGAAAAGAGCACTAAAGTGACAAAAAAATGGCGTACCAAGAAGCAATGGATAGTCTTCAGCTGACAGCCACATGGTACGGAATGCCACTCGTTTGAGGCGTAACCTCCTTATTTTCTCTTCATACCTTTCCTTGTCAGGCCCTTTGCCTTAATGGAGAAAGAGAAATCCAAAGTAAATAGTTGCCCTCGTGGTTGTTGTCATTGCATAAGAAGCAGAATAATAATTACCTGTAATGATGAACAACAACCTAGGGTACAAGTATTGCTTTCCATCAGAAATTTCCTTCATAAAAGCCTCTCCATTAGTTGAATCATCTTCATTCAGTATTGCAGCAACACGTCTATCATACATTAGCGCTGCTTCCAAAAGAATGCCAAAATCTTCATCTGGAGTCCTGAAAAAACAGGTCATTACCTACACTAAGTCACCAATCTTACCAAAGTTGAATAAGAAGAATATTTGTAATGAATTTATGTGAATTAAAAGAAACTCAATAACAAGAAGAACGAAAAAATCACCAGCAAGAGGCTAATGCACAGTGGCATTTTTGCCATATAACCATGGACACTAAAAGACACATTATGCAGTAGTAATAATAAGGCACCAACAAGCAAGAATCAACATCATTGACAAGAAATACTGAAGCAATATGTAACATATACATTTGTCAACTGTTTAGATTACTAAAAAATTCACAAGATGAGCTCACCAACTTGTACTGCTTACAACAAGGGCAGGCCTGTTTGGCTTCAAGAAAACATCAGTTCCATCCAGACTAGTGAATATAGTCTCATCTGCCTTCTGGCTTTCCATTCCTGATAGTAAAAATTGATAGAGTAAAAAGTTGCTAATCATTATCAAATATGGGAGCTACAGATATACAGAATTACTTGTTGATCAAACCCACCATTACTGACACAATCTTGAACACCCAGAGGCTGATGTAGGTTCTTGTTCAATCTACAGAACAACTAAAAGCAATCCACAAGTTATAAATGTTTCTTCAGATAAATTATTCTGGATAAGATCTTCGCTTTGAAACATTTAATTTACCTCATGCCTCTCCTCAAGTGACATAGGATGAAAGAATTCAGGAGGCTGATCATACAATACAGTGGCTCTATCAGTTTGACCCAAAAAGAAAAAATTCATCTTCAGAAAACTACACGACAAGTTATAATGTGGAATAAAATTGTGACTTCGCGCCGATCCTCTTACTTAATTCCCCAGTTTTGAGCCAATTCATGTTGCATTGCTCGTGTTACACAAAGAGAACCATTTGCCATCTTCCCATAACGCTTCTCAATCCTGAGCACGGAAAAGTTACATCGGCACAGCTAAATATAGTTGCATTAAGAAAAGAAATATGCAAATGTCAACTATATTGGTACCAGCGATATACGGAAACAAAGCGACTTCTTCTTCCAAGGGACAAGCTGAGCAATGTATATCCAAAATTATGCCAATCAACAACAAATGCCGATTGTCTCACTGAACTTGCCCATTTTACAGCCACCAAGGTTGGAACAGAAGGGGGATTCTACGTAAGCAAAGACCATGAAGGACAAGAAGTTAGAAAGGACTTTCTTAATAGACATGAGACAGGTGAAGGATAGAGGCAGATGATGAAAGAATCAGTCATAAGTATCACAACTGCATTGTAAAAGAAACACCAACTTTCCTCTAAGTAAATGAAAAGCTCACCTGCACTAAAAATACATCAGGAGGTGCAATTTTTATGCAAAGAAACCAAAGAACCATGAAAAACTGAATCAATGGCTTGAGCAGAAGCAGTATGGGTTTAAGCACCTTTGGTAAGCCTCGAGGAGTGGTTGCCCACTGTGTCTGCTATTTATTTTAGAAGGAAAAGACAAATTATACAAAGATTTAAAGAACCAAAAATCTCATCCTCACAAGATTTGACCGTGTTAGTACCATTGTGTGAATATGAATAGATGGATGCTCAAGAATTGCAGCATGGGGCTTTGAACCTATCCGAAAATTCAAATCACATCAGTATATCCTATCACTCTCATAAACAAATAACCCTTCGATCCAGCATCTTGCAACCAAATTCAGTACTTGCAAGTGATCAAACAAAATTAACAATTCTACAAAGTTAAAACAGGTATCCTAACACTTGACACGAGGATGCTGCATCTGTAATGTTGTTGTGTCATGGCTATGGGTGAGGTCAAAAGAAGACGTTGTACGTAAATTATCTTGTTTAGAAATATATACCTCCATAAGCAACAATGTCAACTTCAAGAAACATCTGCAATATATAAATAAAAAAGCTCAAAGATCAATCATACGAAAACCTTCGAGTAATAAGAAATGACTGAAAACAACATGGAAAATGCCGCAGAGGAGACAAGAAATTGTTATGGCATAACTTCATTAGTAATATCAAATCATAAGCTTGATGTGAATTGGACATGAATTACATATGTGACTACAAAATTGAACCCTCACCGAAGATAAGCTAAATAATAAGCAATCTGACCAAGTTGTACTAAACTAGAACTAGAAGCTACCTCCAAGTTTAATATCATAAGCAAAAATTCTTCATCCAACAATTACATTTAATCAAACGAATTAAACATTTAAAATACTGAAACAACAGTAATAGCCATCAAATCTTCGACGCGTGTACATGTATGTATGTTATGTATCTGTGTATGTGATAAAATTACCTGACGAGCGAGAGAGAGAGCTTGATACTGCATACGAGGACTGCGTCCGAGATCGCCTAGAACCACCACGCAAGCTCTGCCGCGTCTTCCCATTTTTGTTTCTCCTTTTTGCCCTTCTTCCTCCATAATTGCATCCAGTGCAGAATATAGAGCGCGAGGTTTTAGGCAGCAGCGCGGCAGCGTGCCGCAATTAGTAACGGTGATGCACGGGTGGTGTTGCGATTCAAGAAAGGGTTTGACGGCGGTGGCGATGAGGATTGTGGTCGTCGTGGTTGTCAATCTGACTGTGAAGGTGTGATCGTCGTGGTGGTCTGGTGTGGTGGTGGGGGCGTTAGTTATGTTTAGTTTAACGATTTGTTTTTGGTTTTCGGCTTTTTCTTTTCTTTTCTTTTTTCTCTATAATTTTGGGGTTAATTATCCACGCACCCATGTTTTTTTCATAAATGTCAATAGACAGACATAAGTTTGAGCATGTCAGCAAACATGCCCAACCATCACATGAAAGACATAACGGTCAATTCAATTTTTAAATTAATTTAAGGTACCATTTAGTATTAAGGAGTTATGGCTTTAAACTATAATTACTGTTAAAAAAAATGCAACTATAAAATTAAAATTAATAGTGTATGGTAAATTTAATTTTTAAATAATAATTTAATAAAATTAATAAAAATATTATAAATTTTACATTATGCGATTATAAAATATGTCATTAAATCAAACACATATTTCATTCAAAATATGTAACGATGACGGCGAAATTCGATAGATGGGTGTGATTTGATAACATGATAAAACTCACGAGTGTGTATCATCTCATCACCCATCAGCAATTAGCTCTCTGTCTATTGCCACGGTACCGCATAGGCATTCAATGTCATTCGGGGTTTGGAACTTGAAATTATTCACTTGGGCCTCCTAGAGAGAAACATAGTTGGGCCTCAGAACCGAACCGAAACTTACAGGTGTGCAGCCCAATATCAACTTTTTTAACAATTGGGTTTCTAATGTGTGGGGGTTTCATAATTATTGGCTAAATTTTCTTTTTACCAAAATGAAAAATACTACGAAGTTCAAATTGTTAACATGCTTTTCAAATTACAAAACTATATTTTTCAAATAGTATATCAACTCAATTTATTAAATAAAATATTTGAGAATGTCATTAGTTCAGTTAGTAAAATTTTTTAGGTTCATATTAGAAGTCTTGAGTTTGAATTCTACTCATATAGATGGAAAGGTGATGTAATTTTCAATCATATAATGTTTTAAAAAATTATGTGAAGTGACATTGATGTTTTGGTCCTCTTAAATCTACAATCTGACTACCTATAGTTTTAATGAGATAAGAAGGCATCAACTAATTGACCTATAAGTGGTTGATATACATACATATATATATATATATATATATATGTGTGTGTGTCTTTTTCAATTTTTTTCTTTTTGCCCATGTTTCCACCTTATATTCATTATTTTGGTTTAAGGTGTTTGTAATACAATAAAACCTCTATAAAATAATGTTGTTAGGACCTAAAAAAATATTATTTTAGCAAAGTTATTTATTTATCAATAAATGAATAATTTATTAATTTATCGATAAATGAATAATTTATTAATTTATCGATAAATGAATAATTTATTAATTTATCGATGAATGAATAGTTATTAATTTATGAAGAGTTTTCTTGGTACATGTATAAAAGAAGTGTGTAAAAAGAAACAAATAAAAAAATTATTATTATGATCATAGAATATGTTAAAATTTGTCTAGAATATACTTTGTGTACATGGTATAAGGGAAGAAATCATGGAGTATTGAGCCCAATCAAGGAGGGATATGGTTGACAAATAATTCTTGAGATTTGTTTTTAATAGCCACAAAATTTATGTGATAACGTCACTATTTTACTTATAGTACGCAGAACATAGAACACAAACTTTATAAATGCATAATCCGTTATTTTTTATTTTTGAGTCAAATCATTAGAATCATGGCTACTCATTTAAAAGGTGTAAAGAAATCTACATTGATTAATTAGATGAGGAAAGTACTATGCGAATATGAAAATAAGTATCACTCCTCCAGTCAAAAAGATTTGCAACAATAGGTTCAACAAAAATTTTACCTCTCTATAAACCAATTAACAATATCAAATACTCTTAAAAGGTCAATTGAATATTTGTCAAATGAAATGAAGAATAAAAATGTAAAGAGGCACAAATCAACATATATCCTTAGTTGAAAAAAATATATGAATGAGTGGTTTCTCAAATATCAAGAGAAAGTAAATATGATTGGAAAAATAATCCAAACAAAAGCAAAAAAGTTTTTGTAGAAAATGTATGGCAACTCTAATACATAACAAAAGCAAAATATTCTCGAGTGGTTTAAGGCGAGACATAGAATTAAATCTTATCGAAGTTTTGGTAAAAGTAATTCAGTAGTTAAGGAGAATATTAAAGCAGCCTTATCAAGTATGAAAGCTAAACTAGACCAATTTCAATGGAAGGATATCGTTTATTCTATCATTTGAAAGCAGATAATTTGCTTGCTACAAAGCAATTGGAACAAGAAGAGAATAACTATTGTTACTTGTTGTAATGGTGATGGTTCTAACAAAGTACCACTTTGAATTATTAGTAAGTATGCTAATCTTATATGCTTTAAAAATATAAATATTAGCAATCTTAATTGTCATTATCTAGCTAATAAGAAAACATAGATGATTGGATTATTTTTTTGAATAATTTGTTTATTGGTTTGATAAGAGAATGAAATGAATGGTAGAAAAGTTCTACTTTTGATGGATGAGTGTCCCTATCCAAAAGATTGAATGCACCAAATTTAAACAAATTCCAAACAATGAAACTAAAATTGATTGAGTCATGAAATAATGTGTATTTCTTCCTATACATTCAATTAACATGTATGTATAATCCATGTGTTATAAATGTAAATTTTCATTACTTCATCAGAACGTTCTTAACTGATTGAATGCACCAAATTTAAGCAAAAATAACTTCTAATTTTCTAATATCATAATTATGCATTTTCATTATGGTAGACGATGATCAAATGTACGGACTCTCTTGTCATAAATATTAATCCTGATTAGGCTCTCAAAGCACACACATCAAAGAACTTAACTACACATTTCAAAAATGCACGAATCGATCTTAATTTTACATTTCAGTTAAAAGAAGTCTACACAAACACGCCCTTAACGATCCTACGTGTCACTTTCAATAGGACTCTCCCATCGCGACGTATCCGACATGCTTCCACCTCACCAGCCACATTGGGTCTTTTCATTGGTGGGTTCATATGTCCGCCATCAAACCAAGCGTATGTCAGCATCGATGGTGGTTTCATAATTAAAAGAAGTTTGAAGGGTATTAAGTTAAAAGTCAATCCTATATGGTTTTATACCTGCTGCGTTAAGTATTTTTCCCTCCTTTAGTACTTTTTCTCTCCCTTGACCTCTCAGAAACCAAACAAAGAGAGCGAGACAAAGTGAGAGAAAATCAGTGAGAAAGTGAGAGAAAGTAGAGAGAAGAAGTGACAGTGAGCGAGGGACTGTATAGAGAGGGAAAGGTAGAGATTGAGAAATGAGAAACATTTTGAAGAAGCTACACATAGGCAGCAACCACGAGTCGAATCGGACGAACGAAACCCTAGCTTCCACGACTTCGTGCGCCACTGATCACAACCGTACATCATCGTCGTCATCAAACGCCGCTCCGCCTAGTCCATCGGCGTCGGCGGCAACGGCAGCATCATCGCCAGCTCCCGCGGTGTCATCGGGTAGTCGGACAGACTATATGACGTCGGAGGAGGAGTTTCAAGTGCAGCTGGCGATGGCGATCAGTGCTTCGTCATCGAATTCTGAGGATTTTTCGGAGAAGGACCAGATCCGAGCTGCGACGCTGTTGAGTTTGAATAATCGGGGGAGTGATTTGGGGAGAGATAAGGCTGACGTGGCAGCGGAGGTTTTGTCGAGACAGTATTGGGTAATAGTTTTGGAGCTGAATTTGAGTGAATTCAGCTGTTTACCTTTTTTAATTTCATTGAGTGTGATTCATTTTATCTTATCAACTTGAATTCAGCTTTTTTTTTTTTTTTTGAACTTGGGTTTTGGTCATTTTAATTAATTGTTGAATTAGGTAAATTTGTTAATTGTTTGGAATAAATTGGAATTTCTGGTATTTTATGTAGTATTGGTTTGTGATATTAATTAGGTTGCCTTTTTCATTTTGAAGCAATATGGTCAATTGAAATTTCTTGAGCCCTCCATGCGGTGAAAGGTACTGAATGAGGTTGAATTGTGGGATATGTGGGTTTTGTGCCTCTAGGTATTTGATTTTAGGTTGATGTTGATTATTGAAACTAAGAGTTTAATTGACTGTTAACTAGGGGAAATATGCTAAATTGACATGGTTTTAGTTTTTGGAAGTGTTTGCTAATTTAGTTTTTGCAGCACCTATGTCATGAAACTCTTTAAATGTTTCTTGGTGTTAGTGCTTGGTTGTGTTCTGCCGGTGTATGCTGATATTGAATAAGATTAATGCTCTTGTAGCTCTGTATTGCTTAACTTGCCGTTGGTTTTTTGTTTCTTTAGGAATACAATGTTCTTGACTATGAGGAGAGGGTTGTGGATGGTTTTTATGATATATATGGACTCTCTACAGATCGATCAACCCACGGGAAATTGCCATCTCTTGCACATCTTGAGTCAAATCTAGGGAATTCTGGTTTTGAAGTTGTGATTGTTAATCGAACAATTGATCATGCCTTGGAAGAGTTAGTTCAAGTTGCTCAGTGTATTGCATTGGATTTGCCTGCTACCGACGTGGGTCTCTTGGTACAACAACTTGCTGACCTTGTCAATGGGCATATGGGTGGGCCAGTAAAGGATGCTAATATAATGTTGGCCAGGTGGATGGAAAGAAGCACGGAGCTAAGGAGATCTCTTCAGACAAGTGTGCTGCCAATTGGGTCCATAAATATTGGCCTTTCTCGGCATCGTGCTTTGCTTTTCAAGGTCGGCTGTTTACTTTCTATCATATTTAATTTAATCAAGCTTCTTGAGCCATCCTCATTATTAGAACTTGAGCCAAGATTGTTATGATCTGCGTAAAATAGTATGTGTATTCTTTTAAATCTTTTCATTTCCAATGAATATAACAATCAGAGCATGATATTTAACCATTTATACTTAAGTAATGCTCGTCTTGGTTGCTTCCGGCAGGGTGTTTCAGTTGCTTGGTGTGAGCATTTGAATTTTGTTATTTATTTATTTTATTATTATTGTTTTAAGGGGTGGGGGGTTTATAAGTAGCCTCTAAGGAGCTTGGAATTTTACAATTTGAGTGTTGAACTTGCCATTGTCCCATGTCTTGATTTGGGGATTTCTTGCATGGTGCGGCACTTTCAAATGTCCCTTCGCTATCTGAAAACAAGATGTTGTGTGTGTTTAGGGATAATTTACAAGTTTTAAGCTTGAAAATATTTGGAAGATCTTAAAGCATTGGTTTGATATGTTATGTGGCTCTGATATCTGATGTAAATATCCATTTCATGCCTATAGTATTTGTCATTCTGCATATGGAACTGTTTAGAACGAAAATATTAAAAGTATCCACTGAAAGCATATATTTTGTCTAAGTTCTGTTTTATGAACTTCTGGAGTTGTAGTTTTGCTCGGGTCATTTGGTAATCTTACTATTTTATGAGACTATATTTATGTTTGTACCATACCTTTGGATATTTAACTTATTTGTTTACTGGGATGTAGGTATTGGCTGACAGTATAAGGTTACCTTGCAGACTTGTAAAAGGTAGCCATTACACTGGTGTGGAGGATGATGCTGTCAACATAATAAAACTGGAGGAGGAAAGGTTTTACTTGTTTACACTTGAATACAAGAATAGGAATTCACATATTTTACTTTCTTTAATTTCTGTAAGCCTTTTATCCTTTTTGGTATGTGCTCAGTATTTTGAAAGTAAAATAATTTTATCAACCTAATTTTATTGTTCTTTGCTACCGGATAAAAAATGTAACTCCTTTCCGAATTTAGTTATGCAGATGAATGCGTGCTATTTTGCTTTATGTTTCCATGTTATTCTTCTATGCAGTTCTAATATATACTTCTCTGCTTTCAGGGAATTTTTGGTTGATCTCATGGCTGCTCCTGGGACACTTATTCCTGCAGATATTTTAAGTGCAAAGGATACTGCCTTCAAGCCCTATAACCCATTAATAAGTAAAATCCCAATTCTCCGGTCCTCTAATGACTCTGGAGCTGTATATTCCAAACCAAAACCTTTACATGGTGAAGGCAGTAGCCAAAACTCTACAGTGGATGGTAGCTTGCCTTTGAAAGGAGGATCTACTTCGGAAAAGGCAGAATCCTTACCTTCATTCCCTAGTCCCAGTAATGAACCTGGTGCTGCTTCTTCAGGAATATCTAGTAGAGTGACTCCTAATCAATCAGATTATCTTTCCTCATCGACCATTGGGACTTCTTTGTACAAAGGGGGTCGTGGGCCCAATGCAGTTGGTGATGGTGCAAGGATGAATGTCAATGTAGTCCCATATGGTCAAACTGGTCAGGAGGACTCTAAAAGCCTTTTTGCAGATCTTAATCCATTTCAAATAAAAGGAACTGGCAAAACTTCCTTGCATAAAAACCCTACAGATAGTAAAGTTGAAGAGTTTCAAAGTCACAGAATTAACCCAGTCTCTGGTCGACCCCCTATACCTATGATGCGGAAGAATCAACATCCTTACAATGAAGTCCCTCGAAAAAAGGAGTACAGTTACATGCAGGGCATTTTACCGAAAATTAACCGTGAGCCTAATAATAATCTATCGACTTCAGCTTCCACCAGCTCTACATCTGAAAATTTTAATCATCATAGTTGCAAGCCATCTAATGATGTAAATATTTCTAGCAAAGATGGTGAATCCAGGAGTGCTTTGAGTGGTGGTGGCCCATCATTGGCTTCTAGCACAAGTCAGTTAAATGGGCCACCTTTGGTTGAAGATTTGAGCTCCAATTCAAAGGAAGAAAATCCTAGGAATGTGGAGGATCATGAAATTGGTTACCATGACCGCAGAAAGTGCACACATGATAGATTTATGGGAACTAATCTGAAGCTGAGAGATCTGGAAAGTCCAAGCTCGTCTGTCGATTCAAGCACAAGCAGGGTTGATCAAATCTTTGATGATGTTGATGTGAGCGAATGTGAAATTCCATGGGAAGACTTGGTTCTTGGTGAAAGGATTGGACTAGGTAGTGCATATGGTCTCTTATGGTTCTTTACATCATTTGGAAATCTTGGTTTAGCTGTCACTAAGAATAATTTTATCAATTTCTTCTGCTTGAACTGAAAGGTTTACATCGTTATAGGCTATGCTATTGGTTCTGTACTTACAATAGTTTTTAGGAGCTGTCATGATGTTTTAATTGCAGTTGCATTGCTGTATGCTTAATTACACCAGGAGTACTATTTCTTTTTCATATTCTTTTTTTTTTCTTTTTCTGTATAGGTTCATATGGAGAGGTCTACCATGCTGATTGGAATGGCACGGTTAGTTTTGTTTGCTTTTCCCTTTTTCTAGTTGTGAACTGTCTCCTTTTCTAATTCATCCTTATCTATTTGAATAGACAACTATTGCCCTGCTATCATTAATGTTTGGTATTATTCTTTATTTTAATAAATTCTTCAGCAGCATGTATCATTATTTATTTTAATAAATTCTTCAGCAGCAAGTATCATTATTTATTTTAATAAATTCTTCAGCAGCAAAACTATGTTGGTTATCATTGCTTGTTTGTACTAATAACAAGCTGTTGAATTGTTGTTGAGCAACAGGAGGTTGCGGTGAAGAAGTTCTTAGATCAGGATTTCTCAGGTGCTGCTTTGCTTGAGTTCAAAAGAGAAGTAAGCATTGACTTAGCCTTATATATATCGATCTGTAATAATTTTTCTCTTTTCTCTACAAGTAATAGTTTTATGTCCCCAGGATCATGGGCGTAAACTTCTTATAAGTGTAGAATCATCATCCCTGGAGTTGATTTTGTTCTGTAATGTAGGTAAAGATAATGCGGAGACTGCGGCATCCAAATGTTGTCCTTTTTATGGGTGCTGTTACCCGTCCTCCAAATCTCTCTATCATTACTGAGTTTCTTCCAAGGTATGATTATGTGCCTTCGATTTGTCATATCTTCTTACTGAGATGAACTTTTTCTAGCCTGCAAAGTTGAATATGTGATGCTGACAGTTCTTTGTGATTTCTTCCGCTTGTTTATGGTTTTGGTATTGCAATTCTTAGTTATACATGTTCTATGTTAATATTTTAAGTTGTGTCAATGATTTTTACTTTTCCAGAGGAAGCTTATTTCGGATTGTTCATCGTCCTCATTGTCAAGTTGATGAAAAGCGTAGAATAAAGATGGCTCTTGATGTGGTATTTGACTGTCTTAACTCATCATTCCTACTGGTTATTATTAAATTTTGTAACAAGCCTCAAATCTATTGTTATTATGCAGGCGAGGGGTATGAACTGCTTACATACCAGCACCCCAACAATTGTCCACCGAGATTTAAAGTCACCTAATCTTTTGGTTGATAAAAACTGGAATGTCAAGGTACATGCGCCAATTTCTTGCTTATCTGAACCTCTTTTTCTTTCTTTTAATTACATTACTGTTAGTGGCCTTTTTCTTCTATTCTTTTTCTATTTTTATTTTGCTGCTGTAAGTAAAGTTGTAAAAAACCTCTGAGATATTTCCGTCATGTCAAGTTGGTGGGAGTCAGCTTGGTTGTTGACTTCCACAATTTTGAGTTATGTATTCTTATTTAGTATTTACTGGTTGTTTATAGATTTAAATATTCCAGTGTAGATTTTAATTCCATTGCATGATTTACTATTTGCCAATTTATTTGTATTGTGAAATCATTAATTAAGGCCCTATGTCTGCTTTGAAGTTACTTGTGGGATGCAAGTGTGTGATTTGAAAGCTTTATGCTTAAAAAAAAACTCTCTCAGCATCTTTTTCTATTTCTCTTGCCTTCAAATCTTTCTCCTGAAAATTCTTTTCAGCTAGTTTATAACAGGATGCTCATACTCCTTAAGTTTGCGAGCCTAACTAAGTTGAGTCAATTTTTTCTTTCCTTGTAGCAAAGTTAAGCTGCATTTTGGTTTGTGGATGGGTATCTCTATCTGATTGACAAGTTGAGCTTAGGATTTTTAATCAGGAGCCTTTTGTTCTAATGGATACTGTATGACCAAAAATTTATGAGTTTAGCTTGGGATGATTATTAGCAGCATTTTTTCCCCCTAGTGGATGACCATAGACTCGATTTCTTGATAGTTGAAAGAAAAAAACAATTTAAAAGAAACTAATGTCTTAATATGCTTTCAGAATTAGTTTTTTGCGGTTTGCTATTTGACAGAATGTAGTGTCTAACTATGCAGGTTTGTGATTTTGGGTTGTCACGCTTGAAACACAATACCTTTCTGTCTTCCAAATCAACTGCAGGAACGGTGAGAACCAGAAACTATTGTTTAGTGTATTTTTTTACACACACACACATGCATAAAGCTATTATGCAGTATTTATCTTCATCCGTCCATTTATCTGATTTGAGTCATCTTTAATGTGTCAGCCTGAGTGGATGGCACCTGAAGTTCTTCGGAATGAGCCCTCTAATGAAAAGTGAGTTGCTAGATTTCTGTTTGGCTTTCTGAGCATCACTTACTTAAACATCTGGAATTATGAATATTTTCATCCTCAAGAAGTGATAGACAATGAGTTTTATTGGACCACCTAAATAAAATGTCTCGTGTTCTGTATTTAGGTGTGATGTTTATAGCTTTGGGGTGATTTTGTGGGAGCTCGCAACTCTGAAATTACCTTGGATTGGAATGAACCCGATGCAAGTGGTGGGTGCAGTTGGATTCCAGAATCGTCGTCTGGAGATTCCCAAGGAACTCGATCCCTTGGTTGCAAGGATAATTTGGGAATGCTGGCAGACGTAAGTTAATGAAGTTTAAATGGTACATATGTTGTCTATTGAGTAATAGATTAATTTACTCCTTTCATTTTTTTCCCCTCTTTTTGCCCTTTTCCCCCAGTGATCCAAGCTTGCGTCCATCATTTGCACAGCTTGCGGTAGCTCTGAAACCCTTGCAGCGGCTTGTCATTCCTTCACATCCGGACCAGCCAAGCTCAGCTCTTCCGCAAGAGATTTCAGTAAATTCTACTCCTTGAATTGTCTCAGTTTGTCAATTGTGAATAAAGAGAGATTCTTTTTCTTGCTCTTGAGTGATTTAAAATAGGAATGTCAATATTAGGATAAAAAAGAAGTATACAGAAAAAGAACTTGTAGGCGAAATGTTCGTGTTAAGTAATTTGTGCATTGCTGCTGCTGCCCAAAGGTGGCAACAAGGGTTTTTTTTTTTCAATTTTTTTTGGGTGTACAGTGCAGCTTCCGTAGTGTTCCCATGGGGTGTAAAACTTTGTTAATATGTGTATACGTTTATACTGCTTAAAAGACAAAATGAAACTGTAATTACATGTTATTTGGTGTGGTATAAGTATGATTTTTTTTTTCTATATAGCTGATCAATGACGATCGATTAAGTCTCCGTTTTGCGCCATAGCTAGACTGTTACAAGACTTGCGCCTTGACAAAAACAAAAGCGACTGAAGATAAAAACAGAAGAGGATTTTATATGGAGACAGAAGTATTTCAAAGCTTGTTTAATTAGGGTTGCAATAGTAAAGCTTAATCAGCCGTCACTATGCTGAAAACAACAATGTCTACACTTTTTCCCTTAACAAAGAAGTACTTCCTAAGAAGACCTTCTTTGATAAACCCAGCTTTATCCAGCACTTTTTGTGAAGCTTTGTTTTCAGCAAAAACCAAACCTTCAATTCTATCCAAATACTTCAACTCCTTAACAGCACAAGCGACGGCCATCTTAACTGCTTCAGTTGCCACGCCTTTTCCCCAGTACTTGGCACTTATAGCATACCCAATCTCTCCCCTCCGTTCATCTTTCCCGGTCCCTGGCATCACGTAAATCGACCCGATTGGACGGTCTTTGACACAAATAGCTCTATACCAAGGATGAGACTTGATTGCTTCCTTGAGGAAGTCCACGGCATCATCCCTAGAGGTAAATGTGTTCCATCTGCAGTACTTTGTAACATTCTCATCCCCTGCCCATTCCATGAAGTCATCGACATCGGAAATTTTGAACGGCCGGAGAGTTATATCTATAGGTTTCAACATGCTCTCGGACTATTAAGACTGCAAAACTATGAGAGCTCAAGTGTATGCCATGGCTCAAATTTATTGCCATAAAACAGTGGGTCGTTACTTGTTTTTAACTCAAACTATTGACTCATCGACATCGGAAATTTTGAACGGCCGGAGAGTTATATCTATAGGTTTCAACATGCTCTCGGACTATTAAGACTGCACAACTATGAGAGCTCAAGTGTATGCCATGGCTCAAATTTATAGCCATAAAACAGTGGGTCGTTACTTGTTTTTAACTCAAACTATTGACCCAGTACGTGGAGTTTTAGACGCCGAAAAAAAAAATCGAAATTTTTAATGTGTCACAAGGCCAAATTTATTGAGCTTTTAGTGGCAAATTGCTTAGGTTGGCAGCTCAACTCAAGATTGGCGGCTCTGAATTTAGCTGAAAAGCTAGATATCGATGTCAAACATAAGCTACCGTCACTTGTGTGTCCAAAGTTGATTAATATGGAAGAATACAAGAGTTGAACTGGCAACGAGGGTCGAGCTCAATCTATTGTAACAAGAAAGTAGTACATAATTATACACTTCAATAAGTTCGGTATATAACTGTTTATACGATAAAAACATGTTTTTTCTTTTGAAAATATGACCAGTCAAATAAAATCACTTGAAAAATAAAACTCATTAAATGAAACTGATTTTATTATAAGGACAATAAATAATATATAGAAACTCCCAAATTATGCATATCAATTAGCTTCAGATTTTCCTTTGGGAGAGAAATCTGTGGACAAAATACTATACACATAAATCTCTAATTTTTCCCTTAAGATAGGTATATTTTCTCAGATGACCTTCCTGAACGAACCCTCATTTTTCTAGCACTCCTTGGGAAGGTTTATTTTCTACATCAACATAAGCTTGTAATCTTACCACATCGGGAAAGTCCTTGAAGATTTCATTAAGGGCAATTTTCACAGCCTTGGAGGCAATCCCATGGCCCCAATACTTCACAGCAATAGCATACCCTATGTCAGCCCTACACCTGCCGTCACCCGATCCCGGGAAGATCGAAACGAATCCGATCGAACGGTCATCTATGCATATGGACCTACGCCAATGGTGGGGGATGCAAACATCCTTAATGTAGGTCAACGCTTCTTCCTTGGATGTAAAAGTGGTCCATCTGAGGGATTTGTCACTTGTTCATCCCCTGCCCATAACATGAAATCATCAACGTCCGTTGGCTTGAATTGACGAAGGGTGATCCTTGATAAATCAATGGCCATTTGATGGGAGATATTATGATGATAAGGAGGACAAAGATTAATTAAAATTGTAAGCGACGACCAACTTTGCAAATTAAATACATTTCTGCTCTTATTTGTCAGCCAATTTCGGACATAACTTTTAGAATATTATATTTATAGCCAATTCTAGCCATACACGTAGTAAGATAGTAACTTGATAAGGTTGAAGTTAGGGATGACAATGGGCACACCCGTAGCGTATTTGTTATTACTAATTTTTTTTTTATTTTAAAAGAAAAGAGGGGTGGACAAGTTCAAATCAATTTTTATCCTCTCCTTACCCCCAAGATTCGAACCCAAGTTCACATAAGTGAAGGGCAACAGATTACACTGCCAACCAACTCAACTACGCCCTTGGGGGCTTGCCATTACCAAATCTTTATCCTCACAAAATTTAAATTATCAAATTCACCCGCAATTTGTTGTGGATTTTACTTTTTTTAAGAAAACTCACCCGCTGCGGGTTTTGACAATTACCAAATATCTGTCAAAACCCGTAGTGGGTATCTAGCGGATTTTTATGAGCTTTCAATTTAAAATCACAAATATTCAATATATAAATTTATAATAATAGGATAAAATTTTACATAACATACTTAATTTTAAATTTAACCAGAATAAATAAAAAAATTAAATTTTTAACATCAATCCAACATAATTATTATTTTTAGATATAAGTTAATTTTTTTTTTATGGATTTGTATACTTTATACTTAATCTAAATAATATTATTTTGTAAATAATAATTTAAAGAACAAAATTATAATAATGAAATAATCCATGTATTAAGTTAAAGAAAATTTAATCAAAATTATAATAATCATATAACTATATTTTAAAATTTAAATATTTCTTCAATTAAAATTAAATTTAAAAATAATTTAAAAAAAATTACGGTTTTGATAGATATCTATGTGGGTATTCATCAGATTTTTTATTAAAATCAAATCCATCCGCAACTTATTGTATGTTTCAATTTATAACACCAAATTAGTTCACAACCCACAAAATTATATGCAGTGGAGGGTTTTAGCAAGCAGGTTTAAATGGATTTGCGGATTTATGAATTTGCGGGGACTATTACTATCCTTAGGCGAAGTGAACTAAAACACTGGACCCACAGTCCGAACACCTAAACAGTCAACAAAGTCTATCCATTCTATGCTGTGAAGTAGGGTCGGCTCAATAAAATTTTAGGCAACTAGGCTTTTGGCAAAATCTCTAAATTAGGTCTTTTTATTTACAAGAAAGATAATATAAGATTGACTGAATTTTTACAATAAATATGTATGATTAAAAATTGATTGAAATTTTTACAATAAAAATGTGGGTTAATTTTTTTTTTTATACATATCAATCGTTAACAAACTTTCCACATAATAATTTTTGATTGTGTTGAATAATTTTCTTTAAAGAAGTAATCACTGCACATGGAAATTTAACTTTCAAAATAGAGAATAATCCTTAACTAAATCTCGGTGGGGCCTGAATTTGTTTCAGATTTAATGTTAAATAATTGAAAAATATTGAAATCCTCCATTTTAAACATGAAAAATAAATAAAAACTAATTTTTTAGTGGAACTAAATATTAAGATGGGGCCTAATGTTTGGTGCTCAAATATAATTATTCAATTTTTAAATAATAAAATATACCTAAAATAGGATTTTGGTGGCCTTCATTTTCGCGGTGGTCTGATTGTGATACCCTCCCCTTAGGGCAACAGTGGCGCTCACAACCAGACGACGATGCATAATGCAATTTGGGTCTGAAAAATATATGGAGCTCGAAATAACCAAAATCGAAGTCGGGACACAGCCTTCCAGATAATGATTTCTATATATTGGCCGGAAAGACATTAGAGCACCCAAATAACAATCTTCTGATACGAATCAGGCGGGGGCCGCGCGCACGCAGGCCCCCACTGCCACAAATTATGACGTAGGCTCAGCCACTTTGGGCTGACCTTAGGCGGGTGCACCTCCCGAGTGCAATGGAGGCCACCAACCTAAGCCATGGACCTTCATGATCGCCCATTGACCCCGTCCAGGTAAGTATGTTTCTCAGCTGCTTAGCACTCATTATTTATAGCTGTTGTCGTGGCTACACTTTCATATGGCTCCGATGTGGGATAAATTAGTTTTTTCATCAATCAAAGTATAGCCATAAATAGGTCTCTTTAACACTATCACATAGAGAAAGGATCAAATCATACAAGATGGCAACAATTGTTCGTCAATCATCACGATGAGCTCCATCCTGACAAATATTCTATACTATTGTTCTACCAAAGCAAATTAAAACCTGAGAAATTCAACCAACAAAAAATACCTTGTAAATCGACTGATGAAAACCTTGAGTAGTTCCTTTAATCATAATGAAAGAGTGGCAGTTACTTCCAACCGTCTGACCATTCAGCTTCATCAGCAAGAGGTTGTGGAGTTTCCGTAACCTCTTCAGCTTGAAATGGTTGTCCCCACAAACCTGAGATCGAGGAATATGGACCATCTGCACAGTCTTGTCTTTCAGGGGCAGGGCAGCCTTGGTAAGAGCTATTGTCACAACAATGCCACAAAAGCTTGTTCCAGTAAGGGTCCTGCATTCGGGGGAAAAAAAAAAACATAAATCATTAATTTACTCAACTGCCTAATATATCACCCAATTATGCATACCTAGGCAAGATTAGTATTTCAGAAGATCTGAAAGACATCTCTTCAAGTAGTTGTGTGGTGATGAATAAAATATTGTTTAATGAGTGGACAATGTAAATGGCCTCAATAGACACTGTTAATTATGGCAAAAACTGGAATGTGCTCCAAAGAATAGGCTGATAAAAGAATGTACAGCATTTAATACTGCAGATATCTGCTTCTTTCACATATTCTTCTGATATTATTCCAAACCATTTTATAATCTAAATGATTTGGCAATTGTAATAGTTTGATAAGCAAGCATATTAAATTATAGCATTGGCAATGTAATTGGCAAAGGATGTGTTAATACCTGACAGACTATGTGAGGATTCCCAACAATAATAAGCAGTGATCTGGCACGAGTAATTGCAACATTAAATCTCCTTGGATTGCTAAGAAATCCGAGACAGTAAGTTTTGTCAAACTCATTGTGTTTGATTGTTGATCTGACAGTCGATACAATGATAACCTCTCTCTCTTGTCCTTGAAATTGTTCAACCGTCCCTACCTTAACATCCGGCATATCCCATGTTTCAAGTACTTTCTTGATTTTGAGGACCTGCTGGCGGTAAGGTGTTATAACCCCAATATCTGTCTCATTAAGCTCTGTATTTTCTCTCAGCTTGTTGATGATATCGACAACCTTGCTTACCTCGAATCTGTTAAACCATGATGGATTGTTGCCTTCTCTTTCATCACAGCCTTGAATACCAAAAAACAGAACAGGAAAATCTTTGTTCGGAAAGATGTCCACCTTAGCATTTGACAAGGAAGTGGCATCATCTTTGCATGCCAGTAACTCCCCTCCATAGAAAAGCTTCGAAGGGAGATCTAGAATTGCAGGATGACAACGATAATTTCTCACCAGCTTTGTAACATAACCTTCATCTTCATTGTGGTAAAATTCACATTCGAAAAGCCTTTCAAGATAGGATTTTCCTAATCCAAAAGACTCTGCATCTTTTGAATATATAACCGGACCTAGTTGCTTCGTATCTCCAGCGAGAACAACAACCGTTTGTTTTGTAGAAAGGTTTGCTATGGGAATCATGCTTTCGGGCTCTGAAGCTTGTCCGGCCTCATCCAAGAAAATGTGAGAAAAATTACCACGTTTGATACGGTTTGCGTTAAGTAAGGATGAACTCATATAAGTAGAAATGATGATCCTATAACGCTCTAAGGCCTCGCGTGGGGGACATTTGAAAATGGACTCCTCAAAGAAGCAAAAGCGAATAAAATCAGTTGGAACATCCTCGTAAGGACGGCTTGTAGCATTCAGCCTAAATATTTCATTCTCTTTAATTTCTGCAACTTCATTGGAGATGAGTCTCTCTAACACGTGATCTGCTGCACTGTTTGAAGCAGCACATACAAGAATCCGACTATCCTTTCTAGTCGAATATACTTGTAATATTGCTTCCACCAGAGTCTTCGATTTACCTGTACCAGGAGGCCCATAAATCACATAGGGAGGCGCACCTTTGCAACCGAGGATGATCTCAACAGAACGCATCTGTTCCTCGTTCAGACTAGTAAAAGGCACAAATGGGGCTGCCTCAATCAATCTCCGTTTGGTTGATTGTGATGGAAAGAGAAGATCGGATTCTAAATTCTCTGCTACTTGAACTGCTTGATACATCCTCCTCATGTTTATCCTATTATAAGTGAAGCTGACACTGTACAAGCTGTCATTTCTGTGTGGAGTGTGAAATTCTTTAGCGAATTTCAGAATCACTTGATCAGCCTCAACACTGTAGATTGAACCCTGTAACCATCACTTAAATAAGTATAAATGTTTTGAAAGAGAAAGATCAAAACTATTCAAAATTCAATAGTAGAAGTTCATACAACCAAGTCATTGAAAGTAATTAAGACAACCATGCCCAAGAATAAGCTGATCGAGGCTCTCCTCAAGCTATGTTTCAAAAATAAACGACCAAAAGAGAAATGTATCAACCATTCATTAGGGAACCAAACATTATGCAGTAAAATAACTCATGAATAGGCAGCATCATGACTTTAAAAGAGAGAGATGAGATGTAACTTCATTGTCCCATTAGTTTAGAAGCAAGGCATGGTTGTGCAAGGAAAACATCATAAATTTCAAATTGATTGGTGTTTCAACATTGAAGCATGCTATGACACTCTTCTGAGAGAAGAAACAATTATTTCAAGACAAGGAACAAACCCAATACACTTTATTGGCACCAGCATTTGCATCAGCAAGCTTCACGAAAACATGATCCCCATGTACAAGTGAAGGCCTCCTCTCAGCTAAACCCGGGACATCAAGAGCCAGTAAGTGAGGCCCTTTCCTCCTCATGGTGACACATTCCATGCTATGGCACCGCATATCTTCCTGCAAGAAACTAAACAATTTCAGATCCCACTAGAAAAAGAAGAGAGCAGTTAAACATTATTACCTCAACTGAGGTGGCATTAATAAATTACCTCCAAACGTAGCTCTTCCATAACAAGCAATGTACTGAAAAAAGAAAAATAATTCTTCCTCACCAGACCCTCTACTAGAACTTGAGGGACTATCTTGTTTGCCAGCAACTCACGAACATCCTTTGGGATTGGAAATTCGGGGAGGTTATACTTGAAACCTTGTTTTGTTGTTCTAGATTGTGTTGTCGTTCTGGCAGGCCGCGAGGAAACAACATATTCATCAACTGCAGACTGCTTTTTTCTTGGCAGTCTTGAGTATGGTCGATTAGCAGCCAGAGACTGAGAGACACTGTCTTCAGCCAACAGGAGCACCACTCGTTCAAATCTATCATCCCCTATATCAAAATGCACCACAGATGTATGCAAACCCATTTCCTTAGGCTTGCAAGATAACCAAATGGTTAAAGTCCTGAGAGGTTGAAGCACTCTATCCTCAATAGAGAATCCCTCTAAGAAGCCTTGATCTTTTTGTGTGTCTGAGTTGCCTGAAGGTGGTTCCATTAGAGATAAAGTGAAAGATTTTGCTGGATTTGAGCTGTAGATTTTAATGCCCCAAAGTTCAACTGGTTCTCGAGTAGTGTTCTGAATTGTAATTGAACACTTGGAAGTTTCTCCTACAAGAATAGACTGAGGTTTCCCTTGAACAAAAGGAAATGGAACTGATAAGATAACACGACCCTCCTCACTTGGATCATAGCTCAAAACTGATTGATCGTCTTGAAAATCAATAAATCCAATATCTCTTTTTTCTCCTATGACAGAGCATTCATCATCCCAACAATCCTTTTTAAGATTGCTCATCGTTCAAATGGTATGAATCAAACTAAGTTCCTGAAATGCTTAACGTATACCAATAAAGTAAATAATACTCGCACATAGAACAAAGATACAGCGATAATTCATCACAAAAAATGATCAAAAGGATAACATTAAAGTCACCAGATTATAAAGAACAATAATATTGTTTAAAGAACAGAATGCTACAAATGTCTTAACACCAAGAACAGCTTCCAACCATTTAAGTGGAACAAATTTTAGTTAGAGTATAATTTTAACAATATTAACAACTAGAATTACCAACTCTTCACTAAAGTAATAGTATCCATTCTCTCGGCCATTACTTTCTCAAAATCAAAATTGAAGAAAACACAAGCTCATTTGAAATACAATATATGGTAATAAGATTAAACAAACTACCATCTGAAAAGAGAAAACAGGCACCAACCTTCGATTGAAAAAAGCCTTAAAATCTGAAATGGGCAGTGAAAGGTTAGAAATTTCGATGGAAAAAAACGATTAAACAAAGAGAACCCAATTGACGCAGTAGAGCTTTTCGGTGAATATGTTAATGCTGCATTTGCTTTAAAAGGAATTGAAAACTGGCTTCTACTTCAGAAGTGAAAAGGACAGAAGCATAAGGAGAGTGAGTGGAAGAAACTGCCTTTCATAAAGACAACGTGTGTTTGAAGTTTCAGTGCAAGTACTAATAACAAGTGCGTTTTCAGAACTCCGAGAATCTGAGATTTTTGTGTCGGTACGTAGAATTAAAAGAGTTCTGTCAACACGTGGCAGGATATTACTGGGCACTTGGGAGTCAATAAAGACTTCGATGGGTTTACTTTTGCCGAAGGGCCAAAAATTAAAAGAACACGGCTGTTCCGTTCACTTGATAATAAAGGAAACTTGAAGGAGTTGGTAAGCTGTAATCCGGTGCACTCAATGTCATGATAGAGCGATGTAGACGCTCACGTTTTTAAAGGTTATTGGCTTAAACCATTCTTCGAGCAGATTCATGGTTTGTTATTATGTACTTGATTGTGGCTGATCACTGCTTTTCACTTGTTGGAGAAGGGCTTTTATTATGTACACGATTGTGGCTGATCACTCCTACTTTCTTGTTGGAGAAGGGATTTCTTAAATTGACTACGTATAGGATTTGTGGTCTGTTACTTCTTGGAGAAGGCTCTATTACTTGCCCTCAGTCGAGTGCTCCCAAGGGTTTTAAACTTCTAATTTAACTGCCCAGCCAAGTTTGAATCTGGGGTAGATAATTAGAAAAATTAATTTGAACTTTAATTTTCTTTTTTCTGCATTTAAATAGTTCTGGCTCTACAAAATTCACACTGATTACCCAAAATCGGTACCCCAGCCCATGGCCTTCTTGATACTACTTGATGATTGAGATACATGATGAAAAATGATAATGATTATGATAAAACAAAATCTGAAGAAATGAAAAACAAAGTGTAATCAAGCAGGGTTCGGCTTTAAAGTATGAAAAGTCTTAAGCGAATTTATTTTATAATGTCTCTTTTTATTCAGTTACTTCAATCCTAAAAATATATAAAAAAAAATTCAATTTATTTCATCTTTAGTTCTTGAGTTTCAACAAATAACAGAAAGATCTTAAAATATTTCAAAAACATATATAATAGTAGCACATAGAAAGTTGAGATAATAAATTGATGATCAGATAATGAATATGGACTTTGCATTTGAAAAAATTACTTTTTTAAAATTTTTTTAATGACCTAATGCATGCAATAATTTTCTTTCTAGAGAAGAGAGAAAATACTTTTTCATCTATGATTTTTAGATTATAAGGTTTGAACAAAAATTAAAAGAAATACTCAAAATCAAATATTCTAATGTTAAGTAATTAAAGTTTTTATGAGAAACTGAAAGGGTAAAAAAATTATTTATTTTTCTAGGAAAAACCAACAATAAATGAATTGATGGTTAGACAAAATTATTAATTATATTTCTTTAACAATAACGTTGTGTTTGCTAAAGAGGAATTGAAATGGGCCAGAATTAGAATGAGTTAAAATGTAAATGGGAGATAGGAATTAGAATAAGCTGTTGGAATTAGAATCATAATGAATTTTATTCCCATTGATGTGTTTACTTTATTTGAGAATTAGAATGGACTGTTTCAAATTACTAAAATATCCCCTGTTAATGATAATGACAAAATAGATTGAGGATAATAATAATAAAATTAATTAAAAAAATTAATTTATAATAATATTATATTATCTTCTTCTTCTTATAAGTTTTTCATCATATAATGTGAGATAAAATTAATTTAGCTTCTAAGACACAACAGCAAATATTTACTAAATATTTTAATATTGTAACTTTTAATATACAACTCAACTACAACATCATGTAGGGTCTTATTAGTGTTGCACTGCATTTAGAGTAGCCAACACGTGAAAGGATCCACCCTGATCTCCAAAGGTGAGTCTATTTGGTTTTAGCTAACATGACTAAATAAACTCATCAATAAGGATTTTACTTACACACATGCGCACGCACGCACACCCTATTTCTCATGATGATTACATCATTGAAGATACATTTTTATGATAACACTTCACTTCTTGTGCCCAATTCTTGGATCTATGAAGAATCTTACTCTTGAGCGAACTCCATTATATTTTAGTACAAATATGGATTTTCTTATCTAAATTTAGTTTTATCTAGTTTCATTTAACGTGACTAAATAAATTATTAATAAGGATTTTGCTAAAAATTTGACAGAGTCCCTGTGTATACATGTATAAAACCTTCAAATCTATAAAATAAGAACTTCTAATAAAATCTAATATTCAACCAACTTCACCAGTTGCATTGATCAACCTCCTCAACCAAATACCACACATCATAATAAATAATATACATGAAAGGGGTAATGGGCTTGGCTTTATTAATACTACTTCGGGGTTTTAATATTTTCAAGAAATACATAAAGTAATGAAATTTGACCTCTTCAAATTTTTTCATAGTTCCTACTTTTTAATTTATCTTATTACTTTTCATAATTGGTCTTATTTAAAATAAAAATATTATTTTTTGTTTTATTTTATTCTCTATCCCCGCACCCCGCCCTTTCTCTCTAGCATAACCATAACCATACCACCTCTCTTCATCAATAACAATTTCATCATTACCTACGTTCTTCACTATCAAGCCGTCAATGGATCATCTCCACCAACAAATGATGAATTTCAATATTACGTTTGTTAAATTTTGATGAACGACCAGTGGGCTTTGTTGTTATTGATTATACTTGTTTTGATTTTTTGTGATAACTTGAAATTTTATTTAATTTCAATTTGGGATATGATTGAATGTTAATATCTATTAAGAGTTTGAGGGAGAAGAAAAATATTTACTTTTAATAATGACAATTCTAAAAATAAAAAAATATCAATTGAAATTCAGAACTGATGAAATAAATTAAGGGAGTTTAATATCACTTCTCATATACATATGCAAGTTGGGGTATTAGAATATAAGCTCCTAAATGGTCTTGGATGATGGTCATGAGTGACCGCAGATGATTAGCTAGTATTAATTGTGCATGTAAGTTGCAACTCTAATTAATTAGTTTAATTTTGAGAGAAACAGTGCAAAAATAAAAGAAATATCTTAAGGCTGTATTTTTATTTTCATTTATTATTTAACAATAAACATTGCACTTAGTGTATATTACATTATTAATACCAAAGCCATATTTTTTCTTGCGAATTATTAATCAAGTAACTAATTGAGCATGCATGGTGCCACCATCACACGTGGAGATTGGCCTTCTTGACTTTCAAGGGGTCGGGGATGGTCGCAGTCGCCACTGTCGAATTCTATGCTAGTTTTCAGGCACCTCCTTTGCAGTCTTTGATAACCATCAGCATCGAGCCTGATGCTATGCTCAGCATCAAGAGTAAGTAATAATGCAATAATTGCTAGGATAGTTAGTCATATAATGTGAATTTATTGGACACAGCCATTATTTGATTTAATACAACTAATGAACACAACCCATCAACTCCTATTTATATAGCCTTTTTAACCAAGAGTGCACGTAGCTTCTTTCACAATGACTGTTTAACGGCTTTATCACATTTGCTCACTTATCTATTTGTTCTTAGAACCACATTCATTCATGTGTTATTCAAAAATCTAACCTCACAAGCTTCTGGAAAGTACATTTGCAAATCATGTGACTATTATTTAGTTGAGTGGCGGATAAGAGGATCTCTCTCTCTCTAGCTCATTGCCTCTTTGAGTTATAAACTTATAATTTCGACCGTGATTAGAGTATATTATATATCCTAAATTAAATTTATGAGTATAAGATTTATAAATACTACTTATTTATTTATTAAAGTTGATTGAGTGATACAAGCCGATTTTCTATTACGATAAATTGATGAAACAATAGCTGGTTTGGTAACTGCTTCAATGACTAATCTTTTCTGCTTCAAAATTAAAATTTTATTTCGCATTGATGTTAATGAGTTTCCAATATACCATTGTATGACTATACATTTGTATTTGCTTGTAGACCGTTTGTTTTCTTGTCTCTACTTTGAATTTTCATTTAGTTCACGTATGTGGATTTTGAAGACTGAAGCTAATTTAAAATTAAGAGCAACTTCATTGCAGGACTAGACCAGAGAAGTAAGTGTTTGTTGCAATAAACAACGGTTTAATGCCTATGAAATTAGAGCAAACATTCCACAAGTTATACAAAGTATTCTATATTTTGTCATCATATTAAAAGGAAAAAGCAACAATATTTTTCTCACAAGACTGCCACAAAAGCTTGATTGTTCGTTCTGTCTTTTTGATCATTTGGCTAGGCAATTGAATAGCTAAATACAAGTACTTAAATAATTAAATGCTATTGCATGCTATACATAACTCAAAGTTTATATTCAAGATCAATGATTATATATCTCTGGTGAGAAATATTTCTTAAGCATGGGACGACTGTCTCCATTATTTATTTCATTTATTTAAGGCCTTAGTATACATAGCAGGAGAGATATAAAAATGCATCAAAAAGCTTAATAGTTGTATTTACAAGTGCACTCTTGGGGTAAATATAGTGCCGGATGAAAATTGCATTGCCCGTCTCCATTGTACCTATTTTGGCTGTGTTCTCTACATTTGTCATCCCCATTGCATGGCTAAGTTTGCACGCAATGTTTGGGTTTACGCTTTGGTTTTGCCGCACGCACCATGTTTTTATCTTATTTTTCATGCACAATATATTAGCTATTAAACACATCTTTTGAAAATTTTCATTTTAATTGCATACTCAAACTAATTAACGAAACCACATCATTTTTAAAATGAATAAAGAGATACACCAACTGAGACTAGGAGAATGAGAGCAAGCAACAACCAGACAACAATGAACTTTGTCATCATTTGAAAATATGAATAGATTTTTTTATAGAGTTCTAAAAACTTTTGAGAAATGCTTCTAGTTATTTTGAATGAATATGTATCATAGGACAAGGAGATGTATTTATAGGGGATGATGTGATTCAAATATTAATTCACCATCTTTTAAAACAAGAATGTAAATCTAGAAATGGTAGTAATTTAAATAACATAGTTTATTAGTTTTGGTAAGTAAACCAAGAAGTTGTGGCACTGAATTTAATTGAGAGTTGTTTATTGAATTGGCATGACAATGCACGTAATTAAACTATATGGTAAATTGTGTTTCTAAAAATACGGTGATTTACAAACATTGTTACATGTATATTTGCTTTTAAAATTAAGAAGTAAGATCCACCAAGTGCCTTTAAAACTCACTATATTTTTGGAAAGCAAATCTATCAAATATTTTAGTTACGTTATTATTACACCATTTCTTAATTTACTAACCATAACCAAAACTAAGAAACCGCAATAACCATTTCATTCAAATTATTCTTATTCCTAGATTTGCATTCTTGTTTGAAAAGGTTGTGAATTAATGTTTGAATCATATCATCATCTATAATACATCAATTTATTCCACAATAGATATCCGGTCAAAATAGTTTCTTGAAAGCCTTTTAGAACTCTATAAACAACTTAATATTCTCAAAAGATGGCAAAGTTTGCTGTTGTTTACTTGTTGCTTACTCTCATTCTCCTTGTCTTAGCCCGTATATCTCTTTCTTCCTCTTTCTTGTTAAAGAAAAACTTTGTGATGTGGGTTCATTAATTAGTTTCAAGTATATAATAATTATATAATGAGATCTTGCACAAGATGTAAAATTAATGGCAAGCTTATATGTTGTGCATGAAAAAATTAACATATAAAAAACATGATGCCTGCGGTAGGAGCAAGACATATATAGGGACAATGGGACGATCAATGCAGAGATGACTGTCAAAATAGGTACAATGGAATAGTACAATACGATTTTCATCCGGCACCATATATACCCAAAAAGTGCACTTATATGCACAACATTTTGTTCTATGATAATGTATTTCACATCTATCCTGCTCTATATGTGTGCATAGGCTTGAAATAAACGAAGACATTTCATGCTTATTGAAAAAATAATTGTTATCAAAATATATACATCATTGATACTTCCATGTTATTAAACATAGAGCAAAAAGTTTCTTGACAAAATCAAAATTTTAATCATTAAGAATTTTTTGTATTGATAACTCACGTATTCATTGAAGTTCAAATTTAAGACTTAAGCATCAAGAAGGCTGCTTCGTACCACTAGAGGTAGACCTTGACTTTAAGTCATTAGGAATTCTAAATTCATTACTTTGTTACATTATCATTCTTAATAATGATAAATAATGTATTTACTATATACTAAAAATAGTAAATTAAAAATTCAGATACATAAAATTTAATCTGCTATATATATCCAAAATTTCTCGCTCATAATTATTAATGAGACAACTCTCTTTAATTATACTCATATCTAACCTTTTGATTTACTAACCAAAAGTAAGAAACTACAATAACGCTAATTGATTAAAATGCTCCCATTCCAAGATTATTTGCCCCTTCGGTTTTAGAAGAAAATGAATTAATGCTTGAATTATATCATCAAGCTATATATATGAATACACGCTCTTGTGCAATAGTAACAAATCAATCAAAATCAGTTTCCTCATCAAAAGACACATTGAAGAATATATAAATGGCAAAGTTGATTAATTAATTAATATTCCAAAAAATGGCAAAGCTGATCGCTATTTGCTTCTTGCATGCACTCATTCTCCTTGCATCTGGTATATCTTTCGTTATTTTTTATTTCAAAAAAAAAATTTTACAAAATGGGTTCATAACTAATTTCAAGTATATAAATGAAAAATTTCACAAGATGCATCATGCATGGCTAATAGCTAACATATATGTTGTGTTCATTAAAACAGATGGAATCAAGCATGAGGCATGTTGCAGAAGCAAAAGACAAAATTAAAATTTGCGAAAGAATTTGGCCCTGCAAAGGAGATATTCAGTGCAGTGACTACTGCCAAAAATTGTACAACGGAGAAGGGTGGTGTGATTTTCATAAGGTGCCATATATTCCTCAGAATTGCATTTGTACATATAAATGATGATTTCAAAATTCTCTAGCTATATGCACTTGAGTCTTGAAATTAATTTTTAAAAAAAAAAAGTTTGCACCTAAACAGTGTAACACATATTCAAGAAGGGTGCACATTAACGATACTTCAACCACTAAAATACCATTAGATACCTAATTCAGTGATTTTCAAATAGTTTTATTTGGTTGGTTATTTCTCAAGTTCAAATTTTGAGAGAAGTAAGAGGCTTAAAAATTTGTTTGGATTTTACCCAAACATCTTTATGTATCAGAATTAAAATTTAAAATATTAACATTGGATTGTCATAAGATTAATCTTATAATTAAAACAAGACCTAATCACTTGACAGGATGGATTCTCAGCAGCAACACCAAAAATGTTTCTCTTCAAGCCCCTTTTTCTTTGACAAACATGGAAGGAGTGTCGTTCCACAATAATAAGGATCTCATTTAAATTAATTCACATGTAATCATTTGTCCAAAAGCTTAGTCGTTCTATGCTTTTCAAACTCAGCAATATGAGCTCCTAAATAGACTTACATGAATGGCCATGAGCGTTCACAGATGACTAGCTAGTATTAATTGCGCATGCACGTTGCAACTTCTTAGTTTAATTTTGAGAGAAACAGTGAAAAAAATGAAAGAAATACCTTAGGGCTATATTATTCTTTTTATTAGTTTTTTAATAACAAACATTACACTTACTATTAGATATCAATACCAAAGCCTTGTTACTGCTTGCCAGATTATTATTCAAGTAATTAATATTAAGCATGGATGGTGCCACCATTGCACATGGAGCTTGACCTTGTTGATTTTCAAGGGGACGGAGGCGGTGGCCGCCGTCGCCACTGCCGAGTTTTATTCTGGTTTTGAATCGATTCCTTCAACCATTGATAATCGACCCAGCCGATCTTGTGCTCAGCTTTAAGAGTAACTAGTAATGCAAGAATTGCTAAGATCATTAGCCATATTGCGCACTTATTGAACAACGCCATGATTTGATTTAATTTAACTGAACACAACTCATTAACTCCTATTTATAGTCATTTTAACCAACATTACATGTGATTTTTTTTCACCAAACTGCTTAACCGTTTTACCACATCCACTCATTTATCCATTTTTTCTCATCCACGTGTGTTGTTTGATATTTATCTCACATGCATCTAGAAAGTACATTAATACTTAACATAATTGTAATAAAATTACTAATTACTCATTAGTTAAATGGAAGATAGATTAATTTTCATCTTATTATTGAATTTAAGGGTTCGAGTCATCTATGTATGAGAGAGCGTACTTGTCTCTTGCTCTCTTTTTTAACTTTATGCACCCCTAGTCCTTCGTTTCCTCTTTCAATTAAAATTTTCTCTTACACCACCAATGAGTTTCCAATCTACCATTACACAAATATAAATTTTTATTAATTCTCTCATAAACAATTTGCTTTCCTTTATTTTCTCTAGAATTTTTTATTTATTTCTTGTACATGGATTTTGAAGAGTGAAGCTAATTAAATTACTAATAGTAATATTCCAAGTCAAAAAAATTACTTTCCGTTGGTATGCAAATAATTTTCCTTAGATCTAATGAGGATAATTTTGAGTTTACATAATTTCTGTGAGAATATATGCAAATTTATATTTAACGATAAAATTAATTCTCAAAATTATTTTTAAAAAGACATTTACTCAGTATTGAATATTTTTCAAAACACATGTATTGAACTCGAATATTAATTAATTATAGATGTTATGTGATAAAATTAATGAAAATTTCCTAATAATTTTGTAACAGAACATTTATATTTAAGATAAAATAATAAAAGTAAGTTTATTATAATATCGAAGCACAAACTGTGCTTTTATTATAATTTGAAGCCTCAAGTTGACGTAGCTGGGGAAATAGGAGATCAACAATCATATGTACAGGTGCAGTGTTCAGGAATATATGGCTCTTTAAGAAAATCACACCGTCAGTCTCCACCGTACAGTCTTTGGCAGTCGTCTCTGCACTGGCTATCTCCTTTGCAGGGCCAAACTTTTTCGCAAGTTTTGTCGTCGTTGCGCTTTGCTTCCGCTGCTTCATGCCTCATGTTTTCTTCAATCGGCAACTTTCGTATATTTTGTTATGTACTTGAAACTATATTTGAGCCCATTTTTATAAGTTTTTTTTTTTTTTAAAGAAGAGAAAATAGAGAAAGACTAACCTGCAGATCCAAAGAGGATGAGGGCAAGGAAGAAGCAAATAGCGGTCGTCAACTTTGCCATACTTCGAACGATTAACTAATTTGTCTATATTGTTCCAGAAGGGCTTTTGGGAAACTGGCTTTTTATTGATTTGTTATTGCATGAGAATATGTATTTGATTTAAGCATTAATTCAATTTTATCTAAAACAGCAGGGCAGTAGGACAATTAGTTGTCGCAGTTTCTTAATTTGGTTAATTGGTGAGTATAAAAAGGGTCAAGTATGAGTATGATTGGAGTTGTCGTAATAAATTAGTTTTGGATATAGCACATTAAATGTGAAAATTCTACTTGGTAAACTTTAGAAATGACAGTCAGCTTCCATTGAACTATGAACTTGTCAAAGTAAAAGTTGAGTGCGAAAACTCAAAAGCAAATACAAGGTTCTTTTTTGTCCCCTCCTTTCTGGGGTATGTCAACTTGAAAAGATAATGTTTCAGAGCTGAGCTGTAGCATCTGAAATTGATTCTATTTGGGAAAAAGAAAAAAGGGCCACGTTTCGCTATTTGAGATAACTCACTGTGGACCGGGGAGTGATGGAGATTCACAACGCACTCTCCTTATTTCAAGCTGTCTATGTGGCTAAGCACTCATACAATTGGATCACCAATTCACTCATAAATGGTCTTGTGTTGGCATTAGTTGATGTCAAAATTCCCCTTTAATTTTTCAAAAGGGTACAGATGGGCGAAAATAAAATTTTTAATCCCTGTCTATTTCAGTATTTAAACTCAGGTGATCAGTCAAATAAATCTACTTAAAAATTACTCGATCGAGTACTCAAGTACTCCTGAGGCAACCTTGGATCATTAACAGCAGTCTTTCATATATTATATTTCCTGTGATACTAGACACGGAACTGACCCACTCACTATGTGAGTGCTGTTTCGATTATATTCTCAGTTGATTTTGAAATTGGATGCTGTCCTGTTATTATCTCTAGGAGAAATGATACCGATCACTCGATCTTTTCAATCAATCTATTTGTTGTAAATTACCTGCAAGTTAAAAAAGAAAAAAAAAAAATACAGGATTTGAAGCAAGCATGCAACATATGATGGTTTCATTGATAAGATTTTCAACTTGCAAACCAACTTTCAAATGCAAATTTCAAGAAATGAATTAGACCATTTTGGACTTCCTAAGAAGACTACTAATGAATTTGCAAAATAAACTCTTCTACTTCATAAGAACACTAATAATGGAATTTGCAGAAAGTTTAGAAATGTGGGTTCTTACCGTCTTCTTCTCAAGCTTGCTTGGACCAAAAACCTTCAATTTCATTTAATTTTAGCATCTTCTGATGAAAGTCCTTGTCTGGTAGTTCTTGATTAGTTGTTCAAATACTTTATCTGATCGTAACCGATTCTACGAAAATATAGCGGTTTCGCCGACGATTGATACTATAGAAATTTGAAATAACAAAATGCGGTAACTGTATTGAATTTGTTACATGCACAACTTATCAAATCAATTCCCTCACGGTTGAAATTCTCAGGATCAACCAATGGCTTCTCTAAATCCTTAGGCATGATCCAAAGTTGAAAATCTCAACCTGGCGAGATCTTAAAATCAAAAGCTTCTCGTGAGCATTACACTTGAATGCCAATGTGATGAGCATTAGGCTTGAATGACATGATTTAAAATCAATCGTTTATTATTATTTTCAAGCCAGCTACTAGGTTACAATAACTGGAACGTACAAGTTACATATGACCTAAACTTACTTTCCACAACCCCTAAATTCTTTGAGTGGCAACAATTTAGAGGTACAAAAAATTTGTGTGTCATCAATGCACCAATGCCGTGCATTGCGTACCCATTTATTTAATAATTTAAGATTTTATTATTTATTTCGGGAAGATGATAATAACATCTCAGTAGTTCCATAAAATGATTACGGGAACTCTCTTGATTTAGAAATGATCTTAAAAAGAGATTTGTGTGTCCCAAAAAAATACTTGATCATTTTTTTAAATATAAGAGAATCTCCGTGGCTTTTGGGTTCATACTTCATACATCCCAAACACAAAACCATTTTTTCAGGGGCACAGCACAAATTCAAATTATGTTGAATTAATTCGCTGCACGATCAATGTAGCAGAAATCGATTATTTAACATCTCATTACTTTTATTGCGACAGGCTAAACCCAACTTGATTTTCTCTTATTAGATTAACAAGTGTAGTACATAGATGTATGATCATCTAGCACTTGTAGGCACAAAAGCATTGGTTAGGAAAAAGGAGTTGCAGCGTACAAATCACGAAGTCCCTTTTTCCGTCGCGACGACTTTTACAGTCTTCCCAGCAACGTTGGTCACCTGGGCAGTTCCACTCCTTGTGGCAATCTTTTGCTTCTGTCATGGGCATCCACTTTTCATCTATAAGATTTAAGAACGCCGTTAAAGCAGTGAAAATGATAAGATCATCAAGAGAGAGTCTTTGATGGAACAACATATTGTTTTATTATCTGATGTACAGTAAATTCCAAACCCCCCCCACCAAAAAAAAAAAAAAGTCTCTTAAGGAGAAATTTTATTGACTGAAAGAGTGACAAAACAACCGTTGGCAAAGACTAGAATAACTTTAAAAAAAAAATTTCAAGTTATATCCTCTTGGGAGATTAGGATTTGTTTTTTCCACAATAAAGTAATGAAAACCAAAATAAAGAAAGGAAGTTAAAAGTTCCTTCTAAAAGATAAAAATCGCCAAAGTTTTTCCATAACAAAATTGAGTCCAGAAGCGAATTTTATTTATCTTGATGCAGGCTTCAAAACAACACATCACGCTAGATGCAAGCTTTGAAACAATACATCATAGGCATGCATATTCACATATCTAAGATAGAAAGTTCAGCCCCTGAAAACAGCATTCAGAATTATTTTACCAGCAGTGAAGACAAGGAGGGTAAGCAAGACAGAGAAGGTAGGAAGTTTAGCCATTTTTCAGATGATGATAAAACTGAGGTCTCACTCTGTTTATATGGAGTAACACTAACTATTATTGTTTATTTGAAGGGAAGAGAATGTGTAACTCTATGTCATTGTACTGACGCAAGAGTATTTACCTCATTCTCTTTAACAACGGCCACAATTGAGCAGATATTATCCTTTAAATGAGAATCTGAATTAAAAATATGCTCAGTTGGAGACTTAGTAAAATGTATATCACACTAACGTGGTCAAGAGTTAGAAAAATGTGTATCCCGCTAACCTATGGGTGTTCGCGGATCGAATTTTACGGATTAGGCATCAATTCATATCCGATCCACGATTTTGCAGATTCTAAATTTTTAATTCAATCCAATTTACGGATCAAAAAACTCAATCCATACATCTGTCATGGATCGGATGCGATTTAAATCAATCCATATCCAACTCACCATTTTATGGACTAAATTCTTTTTATTTTGTCCAATTCATGAACTAACTAAATAAAAAATTTAATATAAAAATAACTTTACTACAAATCAAATTCAAAATTAAATAAAATTTAAATAAATAAATTGTTTGAATAAAGCTAGAAATACATTTAAAGTTTTAAAAATCGACGTAAAAAAAAAATCTCATTTGTTTAGATCAGTATGTGAAAATTAATTGTTTAGGAAACTATATTTATTTATTTAATTATTTTTTATTTTATATTATTATCAGTAAGTACTAATGTCATATTTACAAGTTTAATTATTTAATTAAATAATTTTTTTTTTATTTTTTTGCAGATTCACGAATTTTTACGTATTTACAAAAGTCAATTCATATCCAATCTACCGATTGGGGATTTTTAAAATTTCAATCTAAATTCAATCCATCAATCCACATATCGGATTTTTACGGATCGAATTTTTATGAATCAGACGGATTAAGCAGATTGGATTGGATTATGAACACCCCTACGCTAACCTATTTGATCAAGTGTGTTAGATTTGGAAATTTTTAAACAATCTTGTAAAGAAATCTTGGGTGTATATGTTTGCAAATATTTAAAAAGTTGGACTATAAACTCAAAAATCATATGAAAAATATAAATGTTTCTTAAAAATGATTACCATTTTCAAATAATAACTGTTTCATGAGTGCCAGCTAGTTCAGCTGGTAAAATCTCGAGTGGAAACAACGTGCCTAGGGGTTCGAGGCTTGCTTACATGGGTGGTGAGGGAATTAAGTCACCATTAGGCTATAACTTAATTTAAAAAAAAAGAACTGTTTCCACTTCATACCTGAAGTGCATGGCTGCGTGTAAAGTCAACACTGGCATACACAAAAGAACAGTTTCCATTTCCATTGCATAAATTTTGTAGTCTTCAATCTTCAACCTGGCAGGTCCAAAGCTACAAGCACCGCGTGTTCATCTGTTTATCAAGCACAATACTAATTAGTTGTTAGCCAATGCAGAGAATTTTCTTCGTAATTACACGAAAACAATTGAAGCAATAATAGAAAATTATACCAGATAAAGGTCGAACAGGAGTAAACCTTACAGAGCTTTGCAGTCTTTGAACTCCCAAGAGGGTTCTAAGCTGTTTACAGTTTTAAAAGGGTTTTCAAAGCATCTTGCCTGATTGTCATTAACACTAACAGAACTACTACACTCAGCAATAAAACTTTATTGTGGGTTACCAGTAATCCAAGCAGGAACAAGAACCATCTTCAAAATGGTGATAAAGTTTTCGATCTCGAATAGATATTTTCCTTTTAAAAACTTTCGAAACAAGCTTCATGGCTGAATGGCAATCACTGCAGATTCGAATATTCTTCACAATCCTTATTACAGATCCAGGCTTGGTACAGATTAAACCAAAAGCTAATGCTAATTTCTCACTATGGTATCCGATCACAGTTTCCTTTTCCTCCTCTTCAATGTCAAACATAACTGATCTTGTCTCTGCATTATAGCCATAATTCTTTATCTTTTTGACAATTTCTTCCCATAAATGGTAGATCTCCTCTGTTTTTCATGGGATCTATCTCCTGCCAAGAGTTCATGAACAACGCCATCCAATTCAATCAAGCTACATCCAGGGGCCCGTTTTATTTTTCTTTTTCTCATAGTTTTCCTGACTTCTTCAGCATATTCTCCTTTCATTGTTTCCGCATAAATGTTCGATAATAAAATATAACGACCATCATGGTTTTCATCGGATTCTATCAGCATATTCCCAATTCTTTGACCCATCTCAGCATTTCCGTGTACCCTGCAAGCACCAAGGAGGGTACCCCAGATGACATTATCAGGTTTCATTGGCATTGAAGCAATGAAATTTTCTGCCTCCTCCAACAAACCAGCACGGCCAAGAAGATCAACCATGCAAGCATAGTGATCCAACTCAGGTTTAATTCCATGAACATCAAACATTGAACGAAAATAGTCAAATCCCTTCTCAACCCACCCCAAGTGACTGCATGCAGCTAAAACTGCGATGTAAGAGATACTATCAGCTGAGATACACTTACTTTTCATGTTCTCAAAAAGCTGAAACGCTTCAATACTGCGTCCATTCATTGCCAGGCCAAAAATTGCGCTTGTATAAGCTGAAACATCCTTGTCCCCATTCGAATGAAACACCTGCATTGCTAAATCAATGCTTCCACATTTTGCATACATGTCTATAAGCGCTGCACATAGTATTGAATCTAATGTTATACATTTCTTTTGAATATAAGAGTAAACCCAATTCCCATAATCCAAAGCTCCTAGTTGTGTGCACGCAGAAAGCAAACTCACCAAAATAGCAGAGTTTGGTTCCAAACCCAATGATTGCATCTCTCTAAACAAAGCCAAAGCTTCCTTTGGCCGCCCATTCTGAGCAAAACCCGAAATCAACACGACCCACGAAACCAAACTCCTCTTCGGCATCTCATTAAACACCCTACAAGCATCATCTACAGAACCAAACCTAACCAAGCCACCAAGAATACTATTCCAAGAAACATCGTTTCGTTGAGGCATTTTGTCGAACAGCTTAAGCGCTTCCAAGATCTCACCATTCCTTACATACCCATTTATCATCGAATTCCAAGACACAACATCAAGATCTTCACTCTCATCAAATACCCATCTCGCATCCCTCAGTCTGCCGCAAACCGAGTAAAACTGCATCAGAGAATTTTTCACAAACACGTCATACGCAAATGAATTTTTAACCACCAGCCCATGCAACTGTGTGCCCAAATCAAAATGAGCACAACTGGCACAACCCTGAAACAAGAACGTAAATGTAAAGTTATTCGGAGCTACATTCAAGTCAATCATTCTGCAGAACACGTGTAGTGACGTGGAGAGATAGCGCGGGCGGCAAAGGCGGGAGAGGCCACGAATGACCGTGTTGAAGAGGAAGATTTGAGAGGGTGTTGAGGATTGAAAAAGGAGAAGAAGAGCGTAGTTTATGTCACCATGTGGATTGAGAGATGAGAATGAGATGATGGGTCTGAATGATTTTGGCGGGTGATTTAGGCCTCTTATTATGAGCTGAGTGTGGGTTTGTTTGAATTGTTGAATGACTTTGCATTTGTAAAGTAGTGATGTAAATGCAATATTAGGGGGTACAGCTGCTGCTGCTGGCATAGTGTGATGAGCACTTTTGTCTCGTGTTTTCTTGCATTATCTTACTTATACCCTATGTTACCAGAACATGGAGTTGAGACATCAACACGACAGAGACATCAACATGGAACGTATTAGATCATTTTAAACAGTCGTTTTGCATAGCCACAATATCAGGTTGACATATAGGCTGTGAGTACTGTATCTCATGCAGTTTGTATATCAGCAGATAATCAGATTTTATTGACTTCCGCAAATTTTCTAACTATTTGATGATGATGATGATGCCCAAACTGTGCGTTATGGTACTGCCCCCGTCAGCCCGTACATGACGTTTATGCTAAGTTACATTTGGTGTTAAGTATTGCGCCACGTGGGATAAATGGGAACCGACACTAAAATATTTCATTAGGGAGACGAGTTAACAGCACTTCAATTGATTGCTTCCCTATAAACTTCTAACACAGATTATTTTAGATGAGAGCGGACATACATGCTACACGTCCATATAGTGCATAGAAATGTAAATTAGATTTTCTAGATACATAAGGTCAGTGCATTATGAATAGGGACGTTATCTTTTTACTATTGGCAAAAACACTTTCAAGGATTGATATTTGTCACATTTATAACAAAAAAAAATATGATTAAAATGTTGAAACGACACCCCCAGTGAAGGGAAAGGAAGGACAAAATTGCATAAATGGTAATCCCAAATTGGACTTGTGCATTCTATAATTGATTTATTTCATCATAATCTAATCACCAACTTAATGTATAAATACAAGCAGAAATTGAATTAAGCAACATATCTTTTGACTATCTCCTCTTTCCTTAAATGAAAATAAAGATTCCTTGTGCATGCAAACTCATCCATGAAGCAAAAGTAAGCAAAACCACCCTTGAGCGATCTCATTTGAGACGGCACATTGGCTTTGCCATCTCAAAGCATCTCTCACATTCAAGGCTGTTGTAGGGTTTCTTTTGTACTTTATCTTCCTAAATGTCAATCTTTTCCACAACACCTACACAGCAAAGAACATGAACCATAAGCTAAACAAAGAACATAATATTACTGTACATAGCCAAGCAGTTAGACACCTAGACCTGGAAAAAGCATGAACAAGACATAAGAGATCCCCAACCTATCTGGTCGGAACAGTCAAGGATTAACAGAACTAAGCAATTTTTATCTCAGAATATGATGATCCAGCTAAATATTTATATGTTATTTGTATTAAAAAGCAGCACAATAATGATGACATTTTGAAGCAAAAAGGACAAGCACATCACTGAAATCTGGACAAGGGTTTATTGGAAAGCAGCATATAGCATGCAAAGGTATGTATCTCTATAGGCAGTAATAAAAACCAACGGTCAATTCTAATCTCAGCCTAGGAAACAGCTTTTGTCAACAGAATACAGTTGTGTTGCTCAAAAATTGAAGCTGTAAAATTACCGTTTGTATCTCTTCTTGGAACCACAAGGACAGAGGGCATTTCTACTGATCTGACCACTCTTAGCCAAATTGGACCTGGCAAGATCCAGTGGTGTTGATCCCATCAGCTTTTGAATCTAGAACATTGAAATTGTGGTTAATGATATATTCCCAATATTCCACTCCCACAGAAAATTTCATTTAAAAGAACAATAAAACGCCTCAGGATACTTGAAACACGTACATGCCCAGAAAACACATATTTTTGATGTAAAGCTCCCAAGAACTAGTTAATTCACATTAGACATTTTAGGTCATTTTAATCATCCACACAAATCTATCTTCAAAAACCCATTTCAAAGAACCAATATTAGCATTAAAAGTTATCACAATGACTTGCAAGATGTTTTACCTCAGCCATGCTCTTCGGCATTGGTTTTCCTTCCTCCTTTAACTTCTCTATTTTCTTTTGTGCTTCTTTGGCCCATGAAAACTTTGCAAGGGTATTCTCGACTTCAGCTATCGTGCAATTGCATTGCTTTGCGGCTTCTTGTTTTTGACTAACTTCGAGATTCTACAATCAGAAAGTCTAAAACCTTAATCAGGACACATACCCAGATGCAATAAATGAATGTGTGCATATCACATGATAAAAGAAAGATCTACAATGCAAGTATTGATACGAGAATGTCATATTTTTGTAACATGAACTTGAGGAACTTATAATAGGGATCATCAAACTTGTAACCTTGAACCATACAAAATTTACCCACAAAGACTGCATGTATGCATACAAAAAACCAACCTCTCCATTAGGATCAAAAGCACCAAGACAGCGAAGAACTGCTTCTTGTTTCTCAAAAGTATCAGCAAAAGTTGTCGCACTGCTTCTACCTACTATGTATTGCTTTAATGTACCCAACTTTCTTGCTTTCTTTAACTCATCAGCAAACCCTGCAACAATCATTAAAAAATCTACTATAAGAATATCAAAAATTGTCCATTTTCTAGTACCATTTAGATAACTTTCATAGAATGCGGTTTTGCATTGGAAGCTTTCAGAAAAATGCACTTATCAAGTGCTTCTCCAAAGGCATTAACTAGTACATTCTCTCATTCAGAAGCTATCTTAGAATAATACCGATCAAGTTTTCCACCAAAAATACTTTAAATGCTATACAATAGTCACAAAATAGTTTTGTTTCTTTCAGAAACACCTAAGCAGTGTCAAAAGCACCAATTAAGTGCTTCAAAGAACTCTAAAGTCTAAATGATCTTCTATCCTTAAAGAACTCTATAGTCTAACTGCCCTTCTATACTCAAAATCAATTTTGGCTGTTTCAGAAGTCCTTTTAGCAGTGTCAAAAAGCCCTCAATCCTCAAAAGCACTTCAAGTGCACTTCTTATTCAAAAAAGCATTTCTACAAAGACACCTCTAACGTTTTTCACCAGACACATCCTTGTCCAACTATTAAAAGCTTCCGTTAACATTGAATCGAGAGCGAAAGAAAGAGAGAGCAAGAGAGAGAGACAGATTTATACTGACGGGAACTTACGAAGGAGAGTGAATGATTCAGAGCTGACGCTGCCTTCCTCTGACGATGATTTTTTTCCGGTGAAGACTCCTTTGATCGCGTCCATCCATGAGCCTTGCAGTGTCCTCGTGGTAAAAATCGAGCGGTACTGTGATAATGTTAGGGGATGATTATGATAAATACTGGTCAATATTCGTAAAGAACGCATTTTTGGGGATGGGTATGGAGACGAAGCTGATTTTGAGGTTCTGTTAGGGTTTTGATGGCCTTGAAATTGCAAAATTGAACGGTAAGGCCACCGAGTTAAATACGTATTAAATATTATAAAGTACGAGTGAAGTCACGTTCAAGTCAGGATGGCCGAGTGGTCTAAGGCGCCAGACTCAAGTTCTGGTCCTCGAAAGAGGGCGTGGGTTCAAATCCCACTTCTGACAAATTATAATTTTAGCAAATTACAATTATTTTGGTTTTCCCAAATTCGATTTCGAGCATAAATCATATTTTTAGCAAACTTAATCTGATTTCAAGCATAAATCATATTTTTAGCAAATTACAATTACCAAGCATAAAATAACCTAGAAATACATTGAGCATATCTGTAAATTTATACTCGTTAGAGACGAGATTTACTCTATTCATATTTGACAAAAGTCTACTTCTATTTCATATTTTATAGAAAATAAATGCACAATAGTTCTATCGAGACTCAAAATTATTGATAACGTGGGCCCTTTATTGGGCTTTTTCTAATTTCGTTCAAAATACAATGCTATCAAACCCAAATGCATCCATCAATTTCTAAAGGTTCATTCTCAAAACAAGTTCAAGCGTCTGCGTGACCGAGAACGCAGCCGTTCCGAGTAATAAAGTTTCTTGTGAGAAAAGAACTTCTACTATGCTAACAATTACATCATCATTTGACATTCACAAATAACATGGACGTCTCTCTAATCAACCTTAAAATTCAGTACAGAATACTAAAATATTCAAGTTATAGGTGATCATTTCCAATAATAAATTACAAAGAATGTCTTCCTGCCCAGCACAAACTGATGATCCATTGAGGCAAAAATCTTTGGAATCATCAACTCTTCGTCACACATCTATCAACAAATCATATCGTCCAAAAAAATCAAGGAAGCAGAAGCAACTCAACAGGCACATAGAGGCTATGCATAGCTGTAACTTCATATCTTGCTTCTGAGTTGCAAAGAATTATAACCAAAAAGCCCATGCTAAAGACATCTTAGGCTCTAGACCGCCTGAACTCAAACCAGATCTCATAGTGATTGAAAAGCAAGCTATCATGCGTTTTCTTTCCAATATACTCGAGCCCCAAGCTTGTGAGCCTCTTTGTACACTCCTCTCCTCCCAATCGTGAGCAAAACTTTATGTTATGTGACACAAAGATACGTCCATCATAAGGTCTCAACTTACTTGCTAACCTCTCCAGTCCAACCCAGACAAGTTTGTCGGGCATATGAAGAAAAACAGCACTAGCATATATCAAATCATACACAACTCCTGAACCAAACTTAGTAAAATCCATATCTTCACCTCGTACAATGATAGGGCGCTTGTGTAGAAGACCTTGGGAGGGAAGTTCATATCTGAATGCAGCCATCAAAGAGAGTTCATCTCGCTCCAGGCAATGAAAGTTTTCAGGGTTGAGATACCGAATGAAATGCAGGCCAACACGGAGTGTACCACATCCGATCTCAAGGACATGCGAGTTGGGCGTTAGGTGGCTGGCCGCAGCAAGGAACTCAAACACATCTCGGCCACCAGCCCAAGGCTCCCCATAGTTGCTGTGATGCTCCTCAACAAGAAGCTCACCGGGGCATGGAAGGGCTGTATGGTTGTTTGCTTCCAGTCCTTCATAGTGTGATATACCTTTGAATCTGCACATATTTCAGAAATTTGATCACAATCATGCCAAAACCACCCTCTTTTTTAATAAAACATGTCAAAGTAACTCATGAAGCACACAAATTAAAAAAGAAATCACAAACATGCAAATGGCAGATTTCTCACATTGTGATCTCATGTTTGAAAGTGCTGCACACAGCAAAAAGGCGAATGCCACGAGATTATCGAAAGGAAACTTCACCTAGAATTTTAGTTGACATTAGTTATGAAGCACACTACAGTTAATACATGTTACTGTAAAAATCTATATACAGAGTGTAAAGAGACAGAAAGGAAAACATTTCAGCAACCCGTTCTACACTGTGTCCATTCCCAGAAATGGGAAAACATTTCAGCAACCCATTTTACACCGTGTCCATTCACAGAAATCACAAAAGATAAATAATCTGACTCACATATTCCACTTTTTCCTACTACCCTTCGAAACAAGCTTCCTAAGCACCCATTCGAAGAGTGGAAAACCAGTTTTTAGAAAATAAAATTATCTTAAACTTGTTTCTTATTCCTAGGACTCTTACTGAAAACTCTTTTCAAGAACTCCCCCACCGAAAAATCCCAGAATTTAAAAAACAAAGACACGCTATAGATGAATGAGTTTTAGAAATATTTTTCCATATCATCCCATCAATAGTGCATGTTTAGCAATTGACATCTTGGAATTGAAGTCTTATGAGCTATAGTAGAATACGATCACTAATATGTCAAGCATATAAATGAAACATAAGTTCCAAGGTCTCAAAATGTTAGTGCAATTTTCCTCCACTAATTTCTAAAAGCTGTTTCTAGTAGTGAAATCAAAACATGAAGGAAAGTTAAGAGCGAGAGTAAGTAAATGAATGAGCTTACTGAATGAGATCTTGCAATTGCTGAGCTCTAGTGCGGGGATTAATCCCCTTCCTTAACACATTGTCCTGCATGTGAAGCCCGTTCGTATGGATCTGATCCTTCACCCACTCAATATCCTCTTTCGTCGTCGATGTTCTTTCGCTGAACCTTCTAGTAGAAGAAGAATCATCCTCGCTCGTTGCAAAGTCAGAAACGGCGCCGTTCCTGACAGCGTTGGCGGCAGCAGTGGTGGTGGAGGAGAGCGGACAATTACACGTGGAGAGCGAGGAGAGGAGGAAGAAAAAGAAGATCGCTGCGACTGAGAGCGTGAGAACGAGTACCGGTACGGTGATTACTATCCCCTTTTGCTGTGTCGGCGATGTTACCAAGGCCATTCGATTTCGTTTCGTTTGTTCGCTCGCAGTGTGCGTGTGAAAAGAGGAAGAGTTGTTTGTACAGTGCTTAGTCTGGCAAAATGATGGTGCTGGGTGGATTTAGCTGTACGAGACGGCCGACGTCGTTTCTCGCTTTGATTATTCGTTTTCTAAAGGAGACGGACGTCGACATGTCGTTGACGCCGAGAATGTCGTTTTGATGGAGAAGTAGTGGCCTAGAGGGAGCAGGGGCATAACTTCAATGCAGGTGAGTCCCAGGATTTTAGCATGGGCGTCTCCATCTTTTTGGATTGGATTTGGATTTGTAGCATCCAAAAAAGCAAAGGCCCAACTTTGTAATAGCATTTTTTATTTTACTAGTTCAGGACAAACACACGCCGGCTATCCCTTAGCAAACCACTCATTAGTTGAATCATGACTACAGCTTCGCCTGGTTTTTAAGTCCGGTGGTTAATCCTCTCATGCGTGTTGTGGACGTTGTTTTTCTGTTGCTTTTGGCCCAAATATTTGAATGGTATGGTAAAATCTAACATATCGTGGGTCTAAATATTCAAATAACAAATCCGAATAAATTTTTTATTGTAAATATCAACATAATAAAAAACATATATATTTGATTTGTAATGAATCTAATCAGAGGAATGAAAATATAAGTTCTTTTGCTTCATCACTACAAGCATCATTTGAGCTACAACTTACACAAATCATGTTAATGAATAGTTAACGCTCACAATCAGACCTAGACAAACCATTTTACACTGGGAACATGTAAACGCACCATAAAATTCACAGATCCCAGCAAACCAAACCATCACTATTACCATGTATGTTTATGACTCGTCACCCTCTATGAACTTGACCCGATCATATCAATAAACCATGAACAAAAAATCCCTCCTTGAGAGAAAAAAGTGACAGACAAAACAAAATTAATCCCACACGTTTCCTATATGCCACAAGTCATCGCTAGCAAAGTTCTTTTCTCTGTTAGACAAAATCAGACATCCTTCTCCTGTGACGAGAGAGTGTTACTTTCAAGTTTGGATCCGAATATGTGACAACCTTGTTTCGTGGCATGGAAGTTGTCTTTGAATACGGACCACCGTTGCATTTAGGACTCTCTGTGACAGGAGTATTGGTTTCACTATATCTTGGTTTTTTATTCGAACATCGTATCATTGCTTTCAAACGAACATCCAAAAAGCTGAGAGATTGAGAACATGAAAATTGTGCTGAATTTCTGGACCCCATTCTCAAACTCCTGGCCCTTATGATGATCTCCTTCTCTGCAGCATTTTTCCTTTGACGACTAGCAACAGTAGAGGTCATGAAACCGGGGACAGAATTGCTAACACTTCTTTTAGTTACTTTTTTAGATGCTTTTGGGGTTTCAACTGCTTCCTTCAGATTTCCTTTGGGACTTACAAAGCTCTTTTCCTCATCCTCAAGGGACTGATATGTGGCTGAGAACAACTTTTTCTTTTCCCTTAGTAAGGACTCAACCTCCGTTATATGATTCCTGACATTCTGACATTCAACTTCAGCTTCTCTCATGTCCTCTTCGAGGTCTGCCATTCTTATCTCCCTTTGCTTCTTCAAGTCCTACAGTAGAGGATGAATATCAGAAAGTATTGTAAATGTTTAATACATGTCAATAGCAATAAGAAATTCCAAGGATTGGTACCTCGGATAGCTCTCTATTGGACTCTATTCCTCTGGCTCGCTTGGCAAAACTCAAAGAACAAATTGTCTCCCCAACATCTTCTTCACATGGGCTTACATGAACAACCATCAGAACCTTTGAACCATCACCTAAAGCAATTGGATTGAGAGCCATCATGCATTTTCATATATATATATATTGTTTAATTTTATCACATAAAATAAAACATCCATAATGAACGGCGGCCATTAGTTTGTAAATTGCTCCTTACAATGCTATGCAGATACAAGTGGAACAACTTCTAACTTCTTGCGATGTCTAAAGCATAGCAATATTTTATAATAAAGTAGAAGTTCAAAGCCAAAAGGAAAAGGGGAAATTAATTAAAAAATAATAACAAGCCAGAAGCACAAGAATGGAGGTGTTACCCAGGGAATCTCGGAGGATCTGAGTTAGCTTGCTATTTCTGCAACACAAGAAATCAAATATAATCACTAAGAAAGAAGCAACGGCCACTCAGAGCTATCCTAACAGCATTTAAAAACTTGGAATCTAAGTCTTTTCAGTTAAAGTATATGGGCCCACTCCTAGCTTATCCAACAAAAGAAAAAGGATAATTAAAAGCTGAAAATAGAAGTCAGCAAGGAACTTGCCTGTAAGGCACATGGCCTCTCTTCCTTCTCAGAGCTGCAATAACATCAGCCAATGCAGAAAGTGAGAGATTTATGGCCCTACCCTCATCTAGTGTTTGCCCAGTGGCTCCTGTTTTCAATACCCGCTCGCTGCCTCCAAGATCAACCATCCAAAGTTTGCTTACTTCTGTTTTGGCTTCTAAGCCATCCCCATGTCGGAAAATGGTGATCCTCATTAAGCTAGATATATGAAACTAAACAGATAATGTAATTATCAAAACAAATCAATTCATCAACAAAATTCTAACCCAAACTTAACCAGAAACCCACCAGTGCGACCTGCTGGATGCCTCATTCACATTAGTCCATGAAGTTGATCTAACCCGTCTCCCTTTATTGTACCACCATCTGGCCTTTGTAAAATCTGGGATTTGCACCTCTGTCAGGCCCTCAATTTCCACTGTGCCCTTCGCATCTGTTTGAATGTTGAGATTGCTGTGGTAGAGTTAGCAAAATCATAATAAGCACATTGAGTGAACGGCCTTCATTTTCAATTCAAAGTTTTGGAACTGATTCTGGGCATTTGCAGAAACATAATTACCATCTAGTCGCAGCTTCATATGCTTTGCATACTGGTTTTGGAGCCAATAGATCTCTCACGCTACCCATGTAAACCTCCAGCATGCTCATTGAAAAACTTACAGATGATGAATTGTCCAAAGAGGCTTGACGAAAAAGCTCTTCAAGAGCTCGAGGAACAATTCCAGGCTGATCACTGGTGCCATCCTGAAACATCATCACACTCAAACATTCATGCATGACAAATTCTGGGGATTTTAACAATATGAATTCGAGAAATCCAACATTTTAAAATATAATCACTAACCATTGTGAATGTCTTGCCAGTGCCAGTTTGACCATAAGCCAAAACACAAACATTGTGCCCGTCAAGCGCAGATCTAAGAATTGGTTCAACCTCAACAAAAACATCTTCTACAGAGTTTTCAACCAGAATAAAGCCTCTTAGACAACTGGAAACGGAAAACATATTCAATTAAACCTGGAAATGAGGAAACACACGAAATCAGATGCTAACCTTGACTAGCTGCCTGATTAAACACCTTATCAAATCCAAATTCTTTCTTGCTTCCTCCTGATCTAACCACAACCTTCTCCAACTCAGTAAGTACAGGTTCATGAATTACTCTTCTGCCTGTCACTAAAAATGATCTGACTCGACAAAAGACCCTAATACAGCCTGCAAATCAAAATCAATCCTTTAATCAAAGGGCAAAGAAAAATGTAAAGTCCCTTCCTTAAATAAAAAATAATAAACTACCTTTGATGTCTAATATCTTATTCAATGCTTCTCGTCGTTTCTCATCCAATCTCCTCTTCTTCAACCTCAATTCCATAATTTCTCCTGCACAAAGATGACACCAATTTTTCACAACAAGACAATGAACACGTGTTGCTATAATTTTATAATTGAACACATATGACAATTGACATTTCCTAGGACTGAAACTTGAAAGATCTTTTACCTTCAAGATTGCTTATTGACTGCTCAAGCTCATTCTTTTGTTGCTCAGGAACAACATTGACATCGGTGCAAATCAAAGGAAGCCGCGGTGAGTCGGGCAAATCAGGAACCGGAGACAACCCATCAATGGATTCAAGTGTTGATTCCATTGGAGATGAATTCAGTGGCTCTGGTCCTTTGTCAAGAGCCATTGAGATCTGCTCATTTTCAGTTGAAATGAACATATAGAGAAGCTAATAAAAGTTAGAAAAAAAAAAAAACTAACTTTTTTGAGCAAAAATGCAAATATGCAACGTTAGCGGCTCAAAATGAATACTCCACCAGAAATGGAATGTGTTGCTTGCTAAGTTTGATTGGTTTAACAGAACTCCAAAAATATACAAGATTACAGAAACTAATAAGTGCTAAGTTGGATGCTCATTGGTTTAAATTAAAAGCGACTAAATTTCTCAGCCACGACTAAGAGATGAAGTACAAATGAAGCAAAATCACCTATTTCAAGATTACACAAAAAAGCAGCAACTAGCAAGCGCTGGCTAAATATTCAAAAGCAAAAACCCCGATCATTAAACCAGCAAAAAAAAATATTTATTAAAAAAAAAGTTAAAAATAATAAGTCAAAAGCTGAGGGAAGATTTTCAAAAACCCGACGAAAATTTGGGAGTGATGACAATGAAATATTTCAATGATTGAACACTGTTCGCTCTCTGATTATTAGGAGGCGTAAAGTGCTTTAATAACAGTTTCATGTTGCATATACTGTGAAAATAATATATACAAAAAATAATAGAAATTCTCGTATAATGGTTGGTCCAGATGTAAAGTTGCACTGTAAAGTTGGTATTTTTTTAGGACAAGAAGAGCGTGAGGAGCGGAGGTGCAAACGTGGATTTAAAAAGTTTAAAATAAGTGCTTTTAATGGTGCAGGATAATTTTTAATATCTTTATTTATTTTAGATTTTTGGAATGCTTTGACTGGAAGTTAATGGAACTTGGATTGGATCCTCTGCAGTCTGGCAGTATGCAACAGAGATTGGTTGGCGGTGAAGAAATAATGGTCATGTTTGGTTGGTTTGCAATAAATATAGATTAATTTCACAATAAAATTAAATTTTTAATATCATATGACTAACCTTTAAATTACGCCAAGGCTAACCGTGACCAGCACAATCAAGATGAATGCAGTACAACGTATGCCAGTTGATTTCTCATTGCTGACTCTTAATTTTACAACATCAAATGAGATTAGTAATTAATTTTAAAGAATTTTTTTTAATAAACATCAAGTAAAATATAAATTTTAGTAAACGAAATCCAAAATATTTTCAATTTTTTTTAAAATCGATTGACTTTCGTTATGTATTTTAATCATAGCATATAGTCGAAATATCTTTTTAATTTACGTATTTAAAATATATTTTTAATTTACTTATTTTGTAGAAATAACTGCCACATTTTAACATAGTGTATGGCACATGAATATCGTATTTAAGTACCATCACATAATAATTTTTTTTTACCATTTCAATGTGTTCAAGCAAAGGCGTGCTAAGGGAACCGCTGCCAAACTCTTAACGTAGTTTGTTACCGTGAAATAATTTAACCATTTTCTAAGATGATTATCATACTCTAAGATTGGTTTCGATTATTCTAAAAGAATTTTTTTCGTTGCCATTAAAAAAAAGTACTATATTAATTTAAGTATCGTGTTTAAACAATCATTCCGCCTTTAGCCGAGTGGTAAGGGCTACTGCCTTTTAATTTTGAATCTCCACAAAAGCATTGTGGTAGTAAATTTCTTCTTTACAAAAAATATAAGTGAAGGTAGTTTTCTCTCTTACCGAGTTAAGTCTAAATAGAATAAACATCTCTCAAATATCAGATAGGGCTAAAATCTAACATTTACTTCATAAAAATTATTATAATATTAGTCACAATAATAATTTAATTTGTAAATATCAATTGTAATATCATATAATATGAGTTGTATTATGAGTAACAGTCTCATGTAAATAATAAAAAAAAAATATCGTGTTTAAACATTTAATGGTACCAAAAATCTCGGTATTGTACCTTTTCATGGCCATCGGATTCTTCTAGATACGTTTGAAGTACAAATAACGCAATTTGACTTAATACCAACGTGGCAAAAATGCATTGGACATTTATTTAGCTTACTGTAGTCTCATCGCAGAGGATAAGAGTGCTCGAGCCCTTTTTAACTGTGCCGCAGAGAAACTGAAGACTTGCCGTCGACGGTGAAAATTACAATAATGACCGGTGGAAACAGCCTTTTTTGGCCGTTAGATTTAAGAATTGCAAAATTATGTCGGATAGATTTGCTATAAAGTACAAAGTTGACAACTAACCACAACTAGGAGGTTGGGACTTGGAACCTTGTTAAAGCAATTTAGCATCTTGCTTTTCTTGTACTTTCTTTCTTTTCCAAAAAAATATAATCATAATAAGTTTTTTTTAATTTAATTTGAGAAAATGATGTCAAAACAGGATATGAGATAAAAAAAAAAAAGGTAAAAATATGGAAGGGAACTCCTATTGAGATGTAAAACTATCATTGAGATGTAACAGCCGCCACACAATGTTTGATATTATTTGTGCTGGGCTTGGTGGTACGATTTTGCTTTTGGATCACCACTCATAAGATCTCGTTCTATTTAATCGGCTCATCATATATAGCCCACCAACCAATCGTAATCCGTTAATGTGAGATTGTGACACCTCTCATTCTCCGATGTAGCGACCTATATCATTCTTTGGAGGACACACGGTCTTGTGTGCTCGATAGGCCCTTGGGGCCACAGAACTGACTTGTTTGCAATAGGCCCCGGGGGACGCGCACGGGCCAACGATATGGACACTAGTGTGGACAACTGACTACGCTCGACAAAAACAAATTATTTTTTTTCTATAAAATTTTTTCAAAAATTTTATTTGAATAGCTAAGTATAAAAATTTTTTATTTTAAAAATTTTATTTGAATAAATGTATGTGATTATTTGTTGCCCAAACTATGGACTCAAAAATTTTATTTGAATAGCGGCAAGTTTATAAAGAAATTTTGATATTTTAGTCAATTTTTATTTATAATTTTCTTTTGCCTCGGATCACACAAATTGTATGTGATTATTTGTTGCCCAAACCATGGACTCATTAGCTCTGACTTTGATATCATTTGTACCAACTCATCTCACCCAATACAATATTATCTTTTTTAAATTAGGCTCCACATACTTTTAGATCGACTTAAAAAAACCTCGTATATTATTTGAGAAATGACCCGATATAACCTAATAATTATTTCTAACTCAATAATGTGTGATTCAATAACCCTTACCATAAAGTGTTACAAGATCTTTCGTTCTTGAAAGTTTTATGCATCATCTAATTATTGTGCGACTTATTATTTTAAAAATAAATTGGCAAGTTTTGAAGTGGTGAGGTAGTTTTCTTCTCTTGCTTTTAATCTCATTTTTTAAAAAAATTAATGTCAAGAATTTGTAACAAGTATAGGGCTAGTTTAGTAATATTGTACTTTTTAAAATAATTGTTGCTAGTTGTGCTGTATAAATAATTAGTTATGAAGAGAATTATTTAAACGTTTGGTAAAATTTCACTTAAAAATTTCAAGAAGTTTTAAAAGTAGTTATATGTATTTGGTAAATCTTAATATTAAATTACTATAAGAATATAAAATGATTGAATTGAACATAATATTAAATAAATTTTATTTAAATATTTATAAATATATATATAAAATATTTTTTTATGTATGTATAATAATTGATAATTAAATATTTTATGCTATTAATTTTTATTTTATTATTTCAATATAATTAGTATAATAATAATTTCTTTAAAGTTAGTAATTTTTATTTCCTAATTAATAAGGAGAAATTAGGATTTTTATAATATATATGACGATATAAATAAAATTATATTAAGTATAAAAATGATTTTCAAAATCAGATTTTTAAAAACTACTCATTTTCTACTTTTCAAAATCTATTTTATGACGAGTGATTTTGTCAAAAGTGATTTTAAAAAAATTTACAAAACATTAAAATTAATTTTTAACCTTCCTAAAAATGATCTCAAACTGGGCCTTACAGTTAACATTTTTAGTTCGTATTTTATCTTTCTCTTCATTCTTACCTCATTTGTTGAAATTGCTCTAAAAAAATTTGTGTCAATATGAAAATTTCATGATAATTAGTTGGTACTTGTTAGAGATGAAAATAGGAATGAAAATTGCATAAGTCCATCACCCCTAATGTTTATCTTTTTGTTATAGCAATTAAATACAGGAAGACAAATCAAAAGCATCCTTGAGTTTTCAAACTCATTGCTTCATGATATTAATTATCCATCAATTCATGACAAAATGGTCGTGTTTGCGTGAACGAAACTAACTCTACATTTGAATTGTTTGCTCTAGTAATAAAGAAAATTAGTCGTTATGTAAAATTGTCACGTATGATCATCTCATTTAATTAAATGCAAATAAGATGACTACAAATGAAGTTAAAGACGAAATGGCAACCTTTTTAGCCCATCATGCAAATTTGACAAATTTGACAAATTTGACAAACTATCATTGACGCGAATGAAAATAACTCCATATTTGAATTATTTTTGCCAATTAATGTGATGAATTATGTTGTCTCGGCAAGTACTCATGCATAAAGCCATTTTTTTTTTAATAATAATAATAATAATAATAATAATAATAATAATAATTATTATTATTATTATTATTATTATCACCAGGCAATTGACTTTGTTATGCTCATGTCATTCTCTTGAATAATGGACAATAAAGTTACATACGTATCCTATTGTCTTTTCAACGTGTTGTGACATGAGTTTGTTTGCACACAATTGCACGATCAACATGTATGGATGAAATTAATTTCTTCACCATTCATTATTGTGTTTTTTTCTTTCTTTCTTTCTTTCTTTCTTTCTTTCTTTTTTGTTTTCTCGGCCTCCCACCTCCATTGTAAAGCAAGCCACCCACCACTTCGAAAAGCTATTCTTACAACAATGGGGATATTTATGATATATGTATAGCATCTCCCGTAAAGGCCTCGATATGTACAACAATGGGGATAAAAATGAGGACAAAATAAATAAAATAACAACACGTGCACATAAAAGAGGAAATTAAGAATGTGTTTAGTAATGTTTTTAGTTTGTTGTTTTCGTTTTGTGAAAAGGAAAATGGATAAAACTTGTTTGGTGGGCTCGGTTTTTAGGAAAATTCTACGGTTACAAGAAATGAACCTTTTCCCTTCTCTAAAGTGTGCGAAGAGAATTAGAAAACACCATATTGGTGTTCTCAAATTCTTGTTCTTTGCTAGAGGTCTTACAAATTTGACTTTATATAATCATTGCAATAAATTTCATAGGTCCTGCAATAAAGATGTCTTATTTACATTATTATAATATATAATAAGAATATGTAATATAATTACAAATTGATTTATATCTTAAATATTATTATGTTATAAATATATTCTTTATATACACACTAAAAGTACATTATTCTTTTAAAAAATATAAAAATAACTATTTTTTGGAATATTTATAATAAATTAAAAAGTAATATACAAAAAATCAGAATTTTCTAACTAAATAATTTTTTTATGACATAATATATTTTTATATTTATTATATTACATTATGATATTATATAGACACTTTTATATTTATCTACTAAATTAAAATCTATAGTAATAAAAATGATACTTTGTAACAATAATTCACAAAAAAGTATGATTCTTTATAACAATAACTCGCAGAAAAATATAATGCAACTATTAAAAAAATTAGATAATAACTAATTCTTTACTCTCTCTCTCACTATACTAACTATTTCAAACAAAAAATAAACATTTTTTCATTGTTTTTATTTTCATATTTCAGAAAAATAACTAAATATATTTTTATTGTTTTCATTTTCACGTATTGTTTATAAAGTAAGTCACAAACACATTTTTATTTTTAAAAGTGTAACGTCAAAAACACAATTTTCTTAACAAATATAAAAAAAATCAATTGGAAAACAATACCAAACACACCTTTTTTTTTTTTTATCTTTTATGCTTAGTCCTTATTTTCATAAAAGTATTATTATTATTATTATATGTTCGGATTTTTGTTATTGGCATCATTGTTTCTATAACATTGTAATTTATTTATTTCTTTTATTATGGATTTATTTCTTTTATTAGAGATTTATCTATGTTCGGATTTTCGTTGTTGGCATCATTGTTTCTATAATGTTGTAATTTATTTATTTCTTTTATTATGAATTTATTTCTTTTTATTAGAGATTTATCTAGTCTTGGGAATTAATTAAGATTAGATTATGCGGAATACTGAAGAATATTTTTGGAGGCATAAAATAAGCAAATTGGCATGTAAATAAGATTCCATATTAAAAAGTTGCAAATAAAGATGACAGCTACTTTAGTAAATATATCAAGTATTTATGGAATATTGTACTCTTATGGAAGTATATCTTAGTATTCATTGACTATGGTTTGAGTGAAATATTACTCCTATATAAAGAGAAGCATTTCATGCATTGAAGAAGTGAAGAAGACATATAGTATTTTATATCAAAGAATCAGTCAACAGAGAGAATGAGAAAAAACCTATTTGGTTGCATATGATATTTCATATCCCTACGATGTTTTAGTCTATTCATCAAGTCTTTATTGTATCAAGTATTTCATTGGATAATCTTTATGTTTACTATAGTTTCTTCGGGATGAAGAGGATGCTTGCTTGTTGAGGGGATTTAAAGAAAAGCAATACACACCATTGAAGTTGTGGGATTCTCGCTAAGTAAGGTTGGTTAAGCTAGATACAACGAGATGACAACAAGAGAGTGTCTGAAAATTGTATAAGAATCTAATAGGTTGTAATTTTTTTATTACTTAGTGAATTGCTTATTATTTAAGCTTGACCCGTGGATATAGGATAGTGATTTAAACCACATTAAAATCCTCAGTGTGCTTTATTTTCAGCAATTTACAATTTCTAGTACATTTATCATAATGCAAATAGTGCGATACATTAAACAGTAACAGTTAACAGTATTACATGAACAATAATCACTAAATAGTATTTTCAAGACTAATTAATTAGAGAAATTAATTTATGTACTGTTTTATTTTGCCTACACTTATTAAAAATAGATCTAAGTTCTTTAAAATTTTGAATATACTCAAAAGAAATTAAGTTTTTTTCTCAAATCAAATAAATCATAATGTATTCACATCATTCATAAATCATAATGGATTCGCATCATTCACAAATCATAATAGATTTTTGACTGTTGATAAAATAACCGAAGCAAATGTGTTTCATACTCCCGTTAGACCACTTTACTCATGCGCAAAATACCATGCCACAATTCACTACTTTACGTGAAAATCGATCAACGACTCACCTTTGACGATTAGCACTTTGACCAACTTCAACTTGATTGTTGTGTTTTTTTAATCAAATTTTTATTAGATTGTGTTATTTTTTTCCCTTAATATCAATAGAATTAGATTGGATATTTTATTTTTGGTACTAAAAGTCAAAATGAAATTACACACAACTTTTAATGGGCTTTTCTTTTTCATTTAAATAAAAAAAACTGCTTTTCTCAATAAGTTGTCATCGTAGAGGAATATTATTTACGTCATATAAATAAAAATGATAAGAATCAAAGGGAGTTTTGTTTTTGAGGACGGAGAACTATCAAAAGGTGAATTCAAATGCTATGACGTGATCGCAGGCTCCAGTAAAACGGAAAAAGGTCAGTAACCGACAAGCACAACAACTGGTCCAACAGGCAGTATCAAATGTATCTTCGGCGTTTATTTTTTATCTTTAAGAAGAATGTTCTACCGCATGAAGTTTCCGCCCTTTATGGCGTGCGGCAACTTCGGGCGAGGCGTGTTTTTTACTGGGGGAGTTCGATTGTGGAACGCACGGTTCTTCGACAGGAGTTCGCAACGCGGGAAGCTGCCTACCGAACATATCCCTAACTTTAAATGGCTAAAATTTTATAACAATAATAATTGACTAATGGAAATTGGGCCTTACTTCATAATTCCATGAAACTAAAATTATAAAGGTCGCATCACACACACTGAATTATCTTACAATGACATTAAAGACACAAAATTTGATAAATTGAAGTGTCATTTAAAATATTGCTTTCCATAAAAATATAAACTTTAATATGATCCACTAAAATTATGTGGGTTACTTAATGACACTCAAGTCAAATCACTAGATCTCTTATCTTCGAATTCAAATCATAAATAAATTAAAAAAAGAAGAAGAAGAAGAGAATCGAGAGTTCAAAAATAGATATTGTATTACTTTATTGCAATACAATATTATTTTTTGTGTGCGTATTAGTTAGTTTGACTAATAAAACTACTTAAGAATTAAGATGATTAATAAGGTCTGCAGCTCATAAGAATTAGATTGTTGTTAAGCCCATAAGTAGGAAAAAAAAATTTCCCATCATTTTTTCCCCTCCTTTTGTATTCAATATTGAAATTTTACAAGAGCTAAATTTTAATTAATTAGTTAGGCAATAAACAATGCAATTTAATTGAGATAAAAAGAAGGTGGCCTCAAACCAAGGTGGGCCCATTACGAGACTTCCGTTCATTAAGAAGAAATTATTAATTGTTGTTTTAATAGATCAAATTCTCTTGCTTTATAGAAAAATAAAAATTAATAAACCACTTAGATCACTCCCAACTAGTAAATATATTATCTAAAAAATAATGTAAGCCATATAGAAAGAGTCAAAAAAATTCACCAAAATATTTATAAAAAAAAAAATGTGAACGCGGCGTCGTTTTGCCTGCGCTAACGACACATAGACAAGCCCTTCATTTTTCATTTTTTTATTTTCTCACATAATATAAGAGGAGGGTTTTGACTTTTCACACTTTCTCGTTTCAGTTTTTCAGTCCGTTCTGGATTGTAAATTTATTTTCGTCACTAATTAAGAAAATTCCCAATCAGCCAATCTCTCCTCCATTTTCTTTTTTAAAACAAAATTCTTAGGGTTTACTTCAATTTCTTTTTCGATTGATTTCTTAAACTACTGGTACGTTAATTTAATTTTTATTTTTTCGAACTGTTGTTATTAGTATTTCAATTGTCAATATTTTTCCGATCATTGAATAAGCTCTTGTTTTGTAATGCTTTAATCTCGAACGAGCTGATTTCATATATCCACATTAGCTTTCTCGAATTATCTCACTTGCTCGCTTAATTTAAAGGTTTAGATGATGATTTATAGTAATTCGAGATTGTCTTGATTGTTGTTCCATTCATTTGTACTGTCAACATTTTGTTTTGATAAAACGATTGTAAATCGTTACTAGTATGCATATGTCACTTCTAGTATTGTTAGTGTATTTGTGAATATTTCGTGTATTCTTTGCATTTTGGTCTAGTTTTTGTATTTATTTTGTTACTTAATTCTATATTGGTCGACTCTTTGTGCAACTGATCACCGTCGCAAGGGTTAGGTATATGGATATATGTTTGTAAATGTAGTATGTGATCTTTGTTGAGTGAATGCTATTACTGCCATAAGGACAATCGAAGATTTTTCGTATTCTGGTGGCGGCTTAAAAGAATTGATATGGTGATTATGTTTTTCATTTTTTCCTGTTTTGTTGTTGACATACTGTTTGTTCATTTTTTTTTCAGGGGTTGTTGCAATGCACCGCGTGGGTAGTGCGGGTAACAACGCCAATTCTACTCGCCCCCGTAAAGAGAAGAGGTTGACATATGTGTTGAATAATGCTGATGACACCAAGGTGAAGTGAATTTGTAATTTTTTTCAGCTTTTTATAGTTTTTTTTTTTCAAACTCTGAAGTGCATGAGGTCCTTTGTCGATCATATGCTTTCCTAGTTCTTGAATAATGTGCCTTTTCCATTTAGTCAATGATAGTGTGTCAATTTGTTGTGGAATAAACTGATTATACGTTTAGTTGATTGGTAGGAGTGTAAATTGGTTTTCAAGCACTTAGTCAATTCAGTTAATACTTGCTTGCCTTCACCTTTTCATATTGGAAAAATAACCGGAGTTTAAATGCATTACTGTGGCAAATAAATCCTTATCACGTCATTGAAGTATGACTTAGAAACGTCATACGTGTGTATTATGGGTACCTAAAATTATATTGGATAACTTTTTCTAAAGCATTGGGCTTTTTCATTATGGAAATCCATGTATTTTTTATAGTTTTGATGAATTCATTAATGTTTGCAAAGTTGCAGTTCCTCATGTTGCTCTTTTTGGAATTCTTCTCTTGCAGCATTGCGCTGGCATAAATTGTTTGGCTGTATTGAAGTCATCTGTATCTAATGGGGTTGATTACCTGTTCACTGGCAGTCGTGATGGCACGATAAAGAGATGGTCACTGGCTGATAATATTGCAAGTTGCTCTGCAACATTTGAGTCACATGTTGATTGGGTACATTCTTTTTTCATGTGATTTTTATTATTCATTAAGTGTGGCTACCAACAGGTCCTTAGCTAAGTTGGTACTTATAAAAATTTTGCCATATACTTAGTTTAGGGATGCATCGGAGCAAATTTGAGTTGAATCTTCATCCACTAGAATTTTTTTAGAAGGAATAATTTGAATCTATTATTAAAAATTAGCTCGCCCTCAAACACACACCCGTAAGAAAGAAAAGGAGTAGTAGACATGAAGACATGATTTTTTTGTTAAATACACATCTAAGATTGAGGTAGAGAGCCTCCTAGATCTTCATACAGAATTTGAATATAGACCTATCTACTATCATGGTATATTAATATAATACAATTTTATATTTGAATGCATAAATATCTAGCTGCCCTTGCATATAAGGGGAATGTCTATGGTTCCGCAGGTAAATGACGCTGTCCTTGTAAGTGATAATACTCTTGTTTCCTGCTCTTCAGACACCACCCTGAAGGTTTGTTAATTTGATTTTGCTGATTTTCTAATTTGTTTATTATGCTTGGCTGTTTCTTGTTGATTGATTTAGTTATTTTGTTTTTCTTTCTTTTCGGTTGATATACTCCAGACATGGAATTGCTTGTCAGATGGAACTTGTATAAGGACTCTCCGTCAGCACTCTGACTATGTTACTTGTCTCGCCGCAGCAGAAAAAAATGTAATTTCTATGTCAAATCTTACGTGGATCTTAGTAACTGCATTGATGAAAGGTTCCTTTCAGAGAAATCTTTCTATTTAAGTTTTATATTCAATTCGATGGCAGAAATTGCTTTTGGACATATAGTTTCTGTACTATCATTGTTATTTTCGTTTTCTGATCCTCTTTTAGTGTCACGCATTTTAGAGCAATATTGTTGCATCTGGTGGTCTTGGTGCGGAGGTTTTCATATGGGATATAGAAGCTGCCCTTGCTCCATCGAAATCAGGTGATGCCATGGAAGATGATTGTTCAAATGGTATCAGTGTTTCTGGGAATTCGTTACCAGTAACAAGTCTACGGACCATTAGCTCAAGCAACAGCATTTCAGCACACACAAGTCAGTCTCAAGGATACATCCCAATTGCTGCCAAAGGCCATAAGGAGTCTGTCTATGCATTGGCCATGAATGATAGTGGAAACCTTCTGGTTTCTGGTGGAACTGAGAAGGTATAATCCAATGTAAAGATTGTTGTTGCATTCCTTTTTTTCTGCTGTATTGGAAATTAAAGAAAAATTCACAAATTTCCTTCTTTTGTTGTTCAACTCTTATTATTTTAGTGATTAGATGGTTTGAAAGGGTTTCTAATGGAGAAGACTAATTTTGTGTATCCTGTCATGCTTCCTCTAGGTTGTACGTGTTTGGGATCCAAGGACTGGTTCAAAAACTATTAAGCTTAGAGGGCATACAGATAATATTCGATCTCTGCTCCTAGATTCTACTGGAAGGTTGGTTGAATGGAGTCTGTAGTTATTTAATGTTATGAAACATTTCTCAAATAGTTACTAAGGGGAGAAAGTCTGTGATGCAATTCAGTGCATGTCATAGCATGAGTGACAGATATCTGGTGTGTGATGGTTATCTAATGTTATGAAATATTTCTCAAATAGTTACTAAGGGAAGAAAGTGTGTGATGCAATTCAGTGCGTGTCATTTCATGAGTGACAGATATCTGATGTGTGGTGGTTCTTGACGGTGGATTTACCTTCAATTCTCTTGATAAGGCCGATGGGATGTGTGCAAAAAGTTATAAAGGAAACTCAATTCAAACTTAGCCTTCTCTATATATAAGGATGAGGGTAAAAAACGAATTTGGGTTATACTGATAAAGAGAAGAGTGGGGGTAAAGGATCTCGGAAAAACCCTTTTTTCATTTTAAATTGCGGGGGAGTGCTGAGGTGGGATGCTTATAAATAAAGAAGATTTTGGGGTCTCTGTATGATTGGATTCGATTTGTTTATTCCTTAATTAATTTTGTTCATTTATTTATTTTTTATCAATTTCTGCAGATATTGCTTATCAGGATCGTCCGACTCAATGATCAGGTATTCAGCTATTTTTTTAAGTCCTCTAAGAGTTGTCCCAACCATACAAATCAGAGATATGATCCTTAACTGGTTATTGATTCATTTTTATAGGTTATGGGATCTTGGTCAACAACGATGCATTCACTCCTATGCTGTACACACTGATTCTGTTTGGGCACTTGCCAGCACTCCAGCATTTAGTCATGTTTACAGTGGTGGGAGAGACCTTTCTGTGAGTGCTCTTATCTTGTATAGAAAATATTCTCTCATTTTGTCTACTATTTAGCTTTGGTGCTTAATTCTGTATATGCTCTCAGTTATACTTGACAGACTTGGCGACTAGAGAAAGTCTATTGCTTTGCACAGGGGAACACCCAATTCTGCAATTGGCATTGCATGACGATAATATATGGGTAGCGACAACAGATTCTTCGGTTCATAGGTGGCCTGCTGAAGGACGCAATCCTCAAAAGGTTTTTCAGAGAGGTGGTTCATTCATAGCTGGAAATTTGTCTTTTTCGAGGGCAAGAGTTTCCTTGGAAGGATCTACCCCAGTAAGTAAAACTTTCATCCACTTATTTTCCAATAGTTTCTGTGTTATGCAGTTATTTTGTTTTTAAGTTGTAGACATCCCTTTACTTCTAGTTTTTGGCAGATGATTTGTGGATAATTGGATTCTTGATATGTATCTCTGTGGTTGTTGCAATATCCGTTTACAGTTGGTTTATAGCTGGCTTCATTCTCAGTTCTAATTCCCCTTGTTGAACCTTGTGGAAAGTATTGACTGCTTTTGATCTTCCGCATTATATTTCATAATAGTTCTTCTTTTCATTGATTTGCACTCAACTTTATCCTTTTTTTGGGGTGCCCACTTTAGCTGTGATCTCTTCTGATTGTCTACAATTTTCCAATAAATGATGTCTCTCTCTTTCTTTTACTTTTACTGTGATGCATGCCTTCATTAACTATTTGGCATTTTTGCAGGTTCCCGTTTATAAAGAACCAAACTTTACCATTCCTGGAATTCCAGGAATTGTGCAGCATGAAATCTTAAATAATAGAAGGCATGTTGTGACGAAGGTGAATATGATAGTTTCCTTTCTTCTGCTAGTTTTGCTGCATAAGTGCCTATCTTTGGCTGTTGTGGTTTTGTCAACTTGTTAATCCTTTTTGATAGGACACTGCTGGTTCAGTGAAGCTATGGGAGATCACGCGAGGTGTTGTGGTTGAGGACTATGGAAAGGTTGCAAGGTTTCTTAATCCTTGTATTTCAGCAGAACTTTATGGTTTCTAGTGCATGGCTGATTTTACGTTTGATTTCAATCTGCAGGTTTCATTCGAGGAGAAAAAAGAAGAACTATTTGAGATGGTATTGACCTATTTGTTGTAGTGTTATAGTGTCAACAATTTTGGTGAACCCTACTGATCATTTCCCTGTGGCTCCAGGTAAGTATTCCTGCGTGGTTCACGGTGGACACTAGACTTGGAAGCTTGTCTGTTCATTTGGACACACCACAATGCTTCTCCGCCGAGATGTATTCAGCCGACCTTCAAATTGCTGGAAAGCCTGAGGACGATAAGGTAAAAGTATTTTTGTTCTTCACTCCCTTGAGTGATTCATGTGTATCAGTAAATGGACTTGTCTTGTTTTATTTTTCTTGGATTAGTTTGATTATTCTGTATCTAGATCCCTAAACTGTTGTATCAGTGGGGTATATATATGATATGTGGAACTTATATGCATACATACATATATGTGTGTGTGTGTGCTTTGGCAATTCTTTTAACTATCACGCAGAAGGTACATTAAAATTTCAAAGAAGTATTAAAATGTAGTGTTGACCTGCTGTTGGTGCTTTATCTTAAAGGGCTGAAGTCTCTTCCACAGACACCCTCCCTCTCTCAACCCTTTTATAGTGAATGACTTATATACGTATATTATCAATAGATTGATCTCGATTTCTTGAAAAATGAAAAAAGTTAGTTAGCCTTAAAATATTGGTAGTTGTTTAGGAAATTTCACTGAGTTATTTGTTGCATTACTTGTGATCCGCAGGTTAACTTAGCTCGTGAAACCCTTAAAGGTCTATTGGCTCATTGGTTAGCCAAGAGAAAGCTGAGACTTGGATCACAAGCTACTGTCAATGGGGATGTTTTGTCGGCAAAGGATATCAGTGCTAGAAGTCTTGCCCATTCAAGAGTTGAAGTAGATGGTAATGCTGAAAATGACTCAGTGGTGTATCCTCCATTTGAATTCTCAACAATTTCTCCACCGTCCATAATTACGGAGGGTTCTCAAGGAAGCCCATGGAGAAAGAAAGTTACGGACTTGGATGGAACGGAAGATGACAAGGACTTTCCTTGGTGGTGTCTTGACTGTGTCTTGAATAATCGTCTACCACCTAGAGAAAACACCAAGTAATTTGACTTATTGCCATTTATATATCTAAATATAACCATCTTTTGTTGGAGGTTAAACATGGCTGAATTTGACATAGTATATGTGTCATTGTTCTCCCATGAGATATGTCATTGTGGCAGCTTTTCTGTTAGAAGAAATCATTAACTATTTTAACACATTTATAAGTTTGATAGAAACAATCCAAAAGTGGCTGTTTTTTGGCCTTTTTTTTTGGACTTCAACTTCTTCTCTTCCCTCTTACATTTTTTTTCCCTTTTTTTGGGGAATGTATTCTGCTTGGATAGTAGACGTGTTTAAGTCAGAAAAAATTATTACTTTCTTTACAAAGCTTGTGTGCTGTTATTTTCATGTTTTCCTTGTATCTGGATATAATAAGCAGGAATTTTACACGTTACATATACTTTCATATTTGATTTCCAGGTGCAGCTTTTACCTGCATCCGTGTGAAGGTTCAGCTGTCCAGATCCTGACACAGGGGAAACTAAGTGCACCTCGGATATTGAGAATACACAAGGTGATTTGGTTTACATGTATTGTTGCTTGGCAATACGAAAACTTTTCATTTTGCTGAGATAGGTTAACTAATTGCATTTGCTCTACTTTCATTAATATGGTCCATTTCTCAACTAATTACCTGGAAAGCAATGCTATTGACAATTGTTAATTCAAACTTCTAAAAGAACTGCACTCCCATTGATAGATGAAAATATATGATATTTTGGAGGATCACATAGAAAATCATACACAATGACAGTCTTTGTAAACTAGACAGGATTATTGCCTACATTTGGTGTTTTCTAGGATGTAATAAAGGTTTTGCTGCATGTAAAGTTAAAATTATTTACCATGCATTTTTTATTTCTAACATTCTAGAGTTTAATATGGAGCCTAGATCCATTATAATTTGTGGATTCATCCTTTTCTGTTGGCATTTTCACTTTCCTGATGGTGTCCAGTGTTGAAGATTTCTGCACATTTGTGGATATCTCAACCTTTTTGACTGTTGGCCTCTGTATATAGCTTTATGCATGGACTGATACACATTTGAAGACTCCTTTACATTTGTGGCTATGTCTACCCTTTTGACTGTCTTCTGGCCTCTACATGGCTCTAAGCATGGACTGACACACATTCTTTCAGTTGACATGCCTTTTACGTTGTAAATTTCTGTTGAATGATATTTTTGGATAAGGCTATGTATTAATTGCCTTGTTTTACTGTCCAATTTTTTCAAGAACTGACTGTCTTTGCTTTACTGTTATGTTTATGTAGGTTGTTAATTATGTCATGGAGAAGATGGTTTTTGACAAACCGTCGGATACTGTAAATCCTGATGGAACATTTGCTCCTCCCCTTGCTGGAGGTCCATTGCAGAGCTCTGCAGTTGGAGATGGATCTTTCCGTTCTGGATTGAAGTCATGGCCAAAGCTAAGGCCTTCTATAGAGATCTTGTGTAATAATCAGGCAAGTGAATCATCTCTCAGATGTTGATAAACCGATAGCGCTAAGCTTTTACAGTTTTAAAATGTTGTAGTAGAGATAGTTGTGTGCTAAACAAGAAAAAGTCAGTGATCAATTAGTTTACCCATTGTAAGATTAACATGCTTTTTGTTGTTCAAATTTTTTATGTTTACAACGAAGCAAATATGGTTTTAATTATATGCCAACATGCTTGATCTGCCCTGCTATCTGGTGTCCGTTATTGGTTATTGTCATTCCCAGTCAAGAATAAACCCAATGTGCATATAGGTCTAGCTTTTTTCTTGATTGCTTGAATTTGAAAATGAAACGGGTCCTTGTTTACTGGAGACTGCATTTGTCACCTAATAAGAAAATTTGTTATTTAAATTGCAGCACATGTGAGAACTGGGCCCATAAACATGCCTTCATCATTGTTCGATTATAGTTTGACTTTTGTTTGTATTGACCAATCTGTTTCTGTATTCCCAGGTCTTATCTTCAGATATGAGCTTGGCTACTGTGCGTGCTTATGTATGGAAGAAACCTGAGGACCTGGTTCTTAATTACAGATTGCCCCAGGGCAAGTGACCCCATATGGTTTTAGGAACAAGGTGAATGCTTGTACTTTCTATGGCTTTCTTGATTCTAAGTTACCATTTTAGTACTCAAATTTTGCTGCGATTTTGTACAAGTGAAAACGCTTGGAAAAATGGACTCTTTTATCTCAAACAAAAGAGATGCAAAGTAATCCTTTCAATTTGTGTATGAATTCCATTTGATAAAAGTTCACTTGGAATTGCACAAAATGGCTATTATTTTCCCTTAGAGGAAAGAATAACTGTATGGAAAATTTACTAATTTTGACCCTGCTGACTTGGTTCTCTTCTGGTATTGTGTTTTGTGTATTTTTATGCCGGTTGTTATATACTGTTGCAGGCTGGACTTTGCTTATGATGGAGATGTTGTGGTTATGTAAAAAAGGTATATCGATTCTTCTGGGTTGGCTTTCATTGGGCCCTTGTACATTTGGAAAACCAATGGATTGCTGAATCTTGAGCATTCTCCGAACCTGCCGTGAAGATCCTTTTAACCATTTTCCCTGTTGGACAGGTTCTATGATAAAAAAATTTTGATCATTGTCTTGCTGAAATGTTGCTAGTTTTTGCTGGGGAGTGGGGATTATGCCATGAGTCTGCTAGTGGGAATAGAAGGGGATTGTGACAAAAGAAAATTTGCTGGAACTACTTTGAACACTTTTGGTGAGGACTACTGAATGAGAGGGATAATGTTGAAAACTTGTAGATTTGTATTATGGAGCAAGATACCTGAACTGGCCATAATTAATTAATTATGAATATTCTTTTGCCTCTTGTCATTTTTCTTAAAAATTGTCTTTTCATTTTCTGGTTCCAATAATAGTGTAACACAATTCTCTTGTGTTAAATTAGTCATATAAGTTATATTTGGCTAGTCTTGTTTAAATGATTTTGATTAATGAGTAGGTTCGATTTTTCCCAAATTGCTTGAATGATTTAAGTAGTTGGTGTTAGTTGGGAATTTTAACAGAAACCAAGTGACAATTAACTGAAAACTTGTGTTTACGGTGGGGGACATTTGTGTTTGGTTGAGAGAGTTCTGTGAAAAAAAGGAGCAAGTTCGCGTGCTTCTCGACAAGATAGTTTTTATGTTTTTTGTTTTTTAAAAAAGTCTTTTGAAAGGGATAATATTTATGAATTATGATGCGCATTTCTTGAAAAGCCTTTTGGGAATTTTCAACTTCAAAAAACTTGAGCGGTGCTACCTTTTTTTTTTTTGAATTCTGTATACAGAGACTGTTACAATTACAACTGATATTTACAATTTAAACTATGCATTTGGGATACTCCCCGTCATATATTTCCCATCAAGATCGCTTAAACACTTTTTAAACCCTCTCAAATATTCGAGGGCTGTCTACTCCACTCACATTTCGTAAGGGAGAGACTACCTCCACTCAATTAGATGATAATTGAGGAGATCAAAAATAACCTTCATAACTTTTATGGAGAGGTGAGAGCCAACCCTCGCTTGTACAATCAGAGGTTTTCTCCCATCGACCAGCGCCCATTGGTGAGCGGTGCTACCTTGATACCAAGAATAATTCTTTCTGATGTAGCTTTTCAATTTTTGCCTTTTGTGTTGCGATGACATTGGTGGTTGCCGTTCTAAAGTTCCATGATTGATTGTCATCCAATCATAATGCATTAGTAATTGATAGGCAATAGGGTTGTAGTTAAGTGGTACTTATGCCTTCAATATATGTAGTGGACACGATTAGCGTGTGTTGATTTTCAGATTAATACATGACATGTCTTTTTCACTGTACTATGAGTGCGAGTATCTGGTAAATTTTATATTGTAATACATCTTTAATAAGTTTAAATGTATGTAATTCATAAGCTTACCCACTAGAGCATGATGATTGGCTCCTACTTACTCGCTAACGGCCAACAAATGTCTCAAAATTTTGCAATTGTTTTTCAGATCATGTTTTTGTATTTTTTTTTTAAATAACTGCTTTTTTAGTAAAATTGAAAATACATTTAGTAACTTGTTTCTGAAATAGCATCTGAAAATGAAAAAGTGAAAATTTGGTTGGTTGTGTGTTTGGAAATACAGAGAGAAGGCAAGAGAATATAATTAAAGAATTTGATTGGAGTCCGCTAATATATAAAAATTTATTAATTCATTTTTAAAGATAAAAAAATATAAATAGAATCAAGTGATGTTGTTTATTTTAAATTTTATTTATTTATTAAAATTTAAATTATTTAATTTATGAAACTTTCAGATAGTTTCTGGCTGTGACTGATTTACTTGTTTTTAATTAATAAATGAATGTTTGATATAAAATAATAATAACTCGACATTATTGTACTTGGCTTAAAAAGATTATATAGTTTTCAATAAGGTATAATAGAATAGAAAGGAAATCAAACGGATGATAGCGGAATTTTTCAAGACGTTTAATAATAATAGTCTTTTATTACTTTAGAAACTATTTTTTAACAAAATGAAAATAAACAACTACATGCCAAAAAATATCATATTATAATAATATGAGATACTTACTATTCTCATTTAATTTATTCCTTAAGTAAAATAAATGCGTTATTATTATAACTATATAATAAGTTATTATAAATTATCAACTAATATTATTTTTTTATTAAATAAGTTACATTATAGTTGTAACAGCCATATGTAAATATTCCGAAGAAAATTATATCAGCCAAAATGCAGGAGTAAACTAATAATACACACGTATAAATATTTTTGTTTTATATGTCGGTGGGACCTTCATACAATTATTACATTTAAAACATAATATTTGCGTTTTAAAATTTCCTTCACAAAATGTTAGGAAACGGAAATAACTTGTTTTTTGTTCACGTGTTTTTTTTTTCCTTTTTTATGAAAATTGGGCCTAGCAAACAGCTTTTACGTTTTTACATTTTGGAAGAACGAAAAAACGAAGAGCACATGACATAAAACGGTACCAAACACCCGAATCAAGGACAAGCTTCGAGAAATCAAAATATAATTACGTCATGTGAGGTATCAGGGTATCTCTACCGAAAGTGAAAACAGATTATATGGTCCCATTGTGATCTTGCTTTGCCACATTACCGAAAGAAATTGTTCGGATTCGATCTCGTGTCCCAATCACAAAAATTTTACATTTGTTCGTTGTTATTAAAGTTTTATTGGGGTTAATGAACTGTAACTTTTAAATTATAGTTGTTGTGAAAAAAAAAATTATAATTATAAAATAAAATTAATAATATATAATAAATATAAATTTTAAATAATAATTTTGACGAAATTATTAAAAATATAATAATTTTTTTATCATATAAATTAAAAATTATATTAATATAATTTCTAAACTACAACCGTTAGTGTTATCAAACATTTTATTGCCTTATCCCAAACACACCCTAAAGCAGTGTAAACACCTATGTAGATTTATACCTTGTATTTCAAGTTACCTAATTTTCGTTTAAGGCTGCCATAATTACAAATTAGAATGAAGTAATTTGACAGTTGATACTATAAGCAATACTTGTTCTACGGGAGCATAAAACTGCATAGCAGATATCTCTAAACAATCAATATTTTAAGAGGGGAGAGTGTGAATTGAGACTTGTTTCAATTGTTTTTACTAAAATTGTTCCTTCTCAAACCTTGTATTTGTACTTTTGATAAACCATCGGCAATGTCAACTTAAAAGCTAAATTTGGCAAAAATAATATTACTTGTTTGATATTCATTAGGTCTTGAAGCAGACATCTCTGTCACACAATTCATGGTTTTACTATAAGAAAAAAGAGTGCGAACAAAGACTTTATTCAATATCTTTTTCCGTTACTTTTAATAAATTATTATCTAAAAGCTTGTGTAACAAAAGTTGTAGGAATTTGATATTTACTAGAGTTTTAATCTATCACTAAATTAATTATTCCATAATTAAAGAAAGAATTAAGCTCCATATTATAATATAGGAATTTAAATACTTGTGAAAGTATGAGATCTACCACTCGATACAAAACTGATTGGTACACAATATATGGTTTACTATTAAAAAAAGAAGAAGAAGAAGATTGCTAACAATGACTTTATTCAACAGCTTCGTCCGTTACTTTTAATAAATTATCATATAAAAACTCCGAAAACAGAAGTTGTAGGAATTTGACATTTACTGGGGCTTTGATTTTGAAGTGGACGCTTCTACTACAACCCATAGTTTACACAATTGGAGTGAGTGAGTTGGAGTTCGTTGAAAGATGTGTTTGCTATGAACTCAATATCAGGCTTAGAATTTGCACAATATGAGTCCATAAAAGGAAAGGTGGTGTTAGCCAGTTGGGTATCTCAACAAATCAAATGGAAATGAATGTACACACTTCATATTGTGCACTCACAATTAAAACACTTGCCCATGAACTTTTGGTGCAAAATGTCTTCTACTCTCTTCTTTAAAGCAATGTGCGACATGGTGGCACATGGAGGTGCATGCATCGTTTGAGGCAAAAGGACAATAAAACCATTGCTTTCTAAATGCCGGACCCTCTCTCACTCTTGTTTGAATGTAGCGTGGAAGAAATTAGGCCAACGGTTGTACTCTCATGCTATAGCTGCTGCGCATGGAATTGCTTCAGTCCATTCACATTTTCTTATCTCATTTTATTTTTTGTTTTTTAAGAAAAGAGTGTGAATAAACTTTAAGTTGACCTTTCTATCTCTAATTTCTCTACAATTTGAACACGAAAACCAATTAAATAAAATTGTTTAAAAATTACTTGAAAAGTCTCACATTTCCCTCTCAACTTGCATGCTTTTCAGTTCAATAAAATCTGGAATATACTAGTCAAAACGTTCACTAGTTCACTGGTATCATGTTATATGGTAATATTTTAGTGGGGTATCATCAATTACTCACCCAATATTTTATGACATATATATCACTTTATTATCAAGATTTTCTGACAACTATATTTTATCACCAACCGTTCAAATGGTTACCATTTTACCACTAAATCGTTAAAAGTAACAAAATGTCTAACGTAATATTTGTTAAAAGACTAGTTTATCCCTTGAACTACTTAAGTGTATAGAAATATGATTTTGTCCTTTAAAATAAAAAAAATTCCAAAAATAAAGGTTTGGAAAATCAAATATTTTCAATGTTAAAAACTTTTGAAAATAACTGATTATATTATGAACTAATGTTATTTTAGTATTTATATTTATATTTATATTAATTTAAAAAATACAAATCAATTACAATAATAAATTTAATAAAAATAAATAATAATTTAAAAATTTATTTTATTATATTTTCTTGTTCTTTTACTATTTGTATTTAGTTATTTATATCAACTTAATAAGTATATATCAAGTACAATATTTAATTTAATAATCATAAGTAATTGTATTATTTTATTGAAAAAATATCAATTTACCGCTTGATTTATTAGGAAATTATCAAATTATTACTTGTTTTGTATCAAATCGCAACTAATGCTTAAAATTTTCAAATTGAAGTACCTTAAAATTTTTTTAATGAAGTTAATTGTTTAATGATAAAATGATAATAATTAAATGTGATAAATATAATTATCAGAAAATCTTAGTGGTAAAATATTATGTCAGAAAATATCATATGGATATTTAGACAGCATTACTTATTATGCGGCTCAAGGTAAGATGCAGCCGGAACTTCATACTACTGTAGCTTCATTTTCTTGACATATGACGAATAATGAGAACGTTAATCATGATTAATTTTCACTAGTTTTTGCGGTTTAAATAAGATATCTATGCAAATAAGAAACATGGATGGATATACTTTTAAAGCAGGAACAGTAACAATGGCAGACAGACCCACTTTTCCAGTACCCACCAAAACGCCAAAGACAATGTGCAACTGTTAAAAGGCTGCGTATTTAAGCAACATACGTTCGTATGTGTACCTGTGGCCTTTCCCTGACCAGATACAAGCATGAGGCTTGTGAGTAATTAGCCAAGAACTTAAATTAAATCTACTAGCTGTTAAGTAACTGATTTGAGCTTCCCTCTTTTTGTCAGTTTCTTAACTTTATTTTGCCTTTTTCACTTCTATTGAACTATTGGCTTGTAATATTCTTTACCCGTGAATATGTTTCTACTTCCTAATTCATTTTTGCTTCATATGAGTTCGTAACTCTTTACTATTTAAGATAGGAATCCTTTAAGTTCATGGTCTAGAGATACTAAAATACATTTTGCTTTCTGGCTTTGCTTAAGATGGAGAGACTGGAAATTATATTTCTATAAGTGTGTTTGTTGCTTATTCCCTTCGAGGTTTGCTTTAAATCTTCATTTTTGAAGGGTTTTTGTTTGTTGTACTCTTGTAGAAGCATAAAGGGTGTGAGTGTTTCAGTTAGAGTATTTTGTGGGACTTTCAGTTAAGTTTAGTTATAGCAGTTCAGCCGGTGAATTCTGGGAAAATTTTAATTTTTATTCCATTGCTATTCAAAACCATGGCATCAGTTACAAATTTTCCGGTATCTCCTAGTTGTGTGATAAGTTCACAGTATAAAACTTCTTTTAGAGCAAGAGCTCAGAGTGTGGGTGGTGGTGATTCAACAGTGCTGTCTTCTGGTTCAATTGCAATGAATGGCGCTCCTGTAAGTAGAGAGGAGAAAAACGGAGCCTTGATTGATGTAGGAAATGGGACATTAAAGCCTAGGGTTGAGGAGAAAAAGTTGGTTAAAGATGTTATTTCGAAAGAACTGGAACTGCTCTGGGATGATGGATACGGGACTGAGAGCGTCAAGGATTATCTTGATGCAGCTAAAGAGATAATTAAGCCCGATGGAGGGCCACCCCGGTGGTTTTGCCCGGTTGACTGCGGCCGTCCTTTGAAGGGTTCTCCAACTCTTCTGTTTTTGCCTGGTAATTGTTTCTCTCATCAAGTTGATAAGCTGATAGTAGTTAAAATTTTGCCGTGTTGTGTATGAAGAGACATGCAAATAGCAAGAGGCCAGTCTCTGACAAGTTATTTTGTTCTTTAAAGTCTGTGAGTTGGAACTCGGAAAGTTTTGCCGTTCTGTCTTGCTAGAGTAGGAATATGCAAAGTCAATATTTTTTTTTCTTATTTTATGTATCTTGATGCATGCAGGGCTTGATGGAGTTGGATTAGGCCTCATTTTGCACCACAAACCTCTTGGGAAGTAAGAGTTTATGCTAGAATATTTTTCTAAAATCTGGACATGTCATAGTGCTTGAAAATCATTATTAGTTATATATTTTTTTCTAATCACTATTCAATTAAAGCAATAATATCTGATTAAGAATTTTTTGGTGCATACAGAGCATTTGAAGTTAGGTGCCTTCATATACCTGTTTATGATCGAACACCATTTGAAGGTCTCATCATCTGGATTCATTTTGAATTTGCAATTTCTTTTTTAAATTTATCACTAATTTATGTTTTTTTATTTTTTAAGAACTGGTAAAATTTGTTGAAGAAACTGTGAGACGTGAGCATGCCTCATCTCCAGAGAAACCAATCTATTTGGTGGGGGATTCCTTTGGAGGATGCCTAGCACTTGCTGTTGCTGCTCGTAATCCAACCATTGACCTAATCTTGATACTATCCAATCCAGGTTAGTTTTCAGATTTTTAGTTTTACTATTTTCCTCAAAGCAAGTGCTTGATACTATCTAGTACACTGATATTCTTATCCTTTAAATTTAGCTACATCATTTGGCAGGTCACAGCTACAACCCTTGTTCCCTATCTTGGAGGCTATGCCTGATGAATTACATGCCACAGTCCCTTACCTTCTTAGCTATGTTATGGGTAATTCCTGCTGCTTCAAAGTCGACTGCAATTGATTAACCTTTTAGGTTTCTGATAAAAGTTTACATGTCACTTACAACTTTCTGCAATTTCACAATTCTCTTATTTCACTTAGAGAAAAAGAAAATTTTTCTGTTTCTATGTTTATTTATTTATTTTCTTTTGAATGACATCAGGAGATCCAATAAAGATGGCAATGGTTAATATTGAGAACAGGCTTCCTCCTAGGATAAAACTCGAACAATTGTCTAAAAACCTCCCTGCTTTGCTGCCTCGTCTTTCTGTAAGAACTGATTGCTCTTGTGCTCGTAGTTTATAGTGCTTCTATTTTGGAAAAAAATCCTGAATAATTAATTGGCTTCATAAATACTTCATAATAATTTGCTAATTCTGGGCAGATATCTTTGCCGGCAGCTATATTTTCACCTATATTTCTGATGGCACCTTCTTTCGGTCAGGTTATGTCTGATATTATCCCCAAGGACACTCTTCTTTGGAAGTTGAAGTTGCTTAAATCAGCTTCTGCTTATGCTAATTCCCGCCTCCATGCTGTTAAAGCTGAAGTATTAGTGCTTGCCAGGTCCTTAGTCTCCCAAGCTTTACTGTGTTTTTCCATATAGTTTACCATGCATAAATATGAATTGTTTGCTTTTGGTTTTGTAACTATTTTATATCCTCCCCAACAAAGAATTATATGAAGGGTCTTGGTGTTGGAATGCAATCTCTTCAAGTTCATGAATTTACCAATTGTTGTTTTATATCTTGAAGTATTCTGCTAGTCTGCTATAATTAGATAGTTTCCCATTTTCCCCCCCTCTAATGGGCATAAATTAGACTGTAACTTAGAACCTTAATCATATGCTAGAAATTCTGGAGTAATCAAATTTTATGTCATGTTTGAATCTTATCTTTCTTGTGGACTAATTTACCTTTCCAGGCTTCTGTTGCTTATTAAGCTGAAAGAAGAAAGGACCAAAAATCTTTGTGGGTTGTAAGATTGACTTTTTTTTTTTTCATTTTATATATATATATATAATTCCAGTGGCAAGGATAACATGCTTCCTAGTGAGGATGAAGCAAAACGCCTCAAGAATTCATTGCAGAATTGCATAGTTCGCCTCTTCAAGGACAATGGCCATACCCTTCTACTGGTAAGTTATATGAAGTGACTGTGTATATAGTGTTCACAGAAGTGGAGCTTTTGGTCACGGAAAATTATCGTCATTTGTGTTCACTCATAATTATGTTCCCAAGTTATTTACTTAACTGAGCAGCGCATAAAATAGTAACTAATGATTATTCTTAATCTATAATGTATAGTGGCTTATATTTGTCTGTGAAAAATAGTGAACTATACCTGTTTTAGTAATATAATTGGATTTCATACTTGATGCTGGATACAAATAATTTGTAGAAGGTTTTAAGTTTTCTGTTTGTTTGGTAAAATATGATTTTTATTATCCTTTCATTCTTTAAACCCTCTTACGTAAACATAACTTTCTGGACCAATCTCTATGTTAGTTGATGCAATGTTTCAAATCTAGAGGAATTTTTAAGAATGTTTCTTGGTTTAGATTTTGAGGCATTGATATCTCTCTTGAATATAAGAATTTCAAAATAAATTATATCTTCATCATGTTGTTTGTTTCAGTCATGCTCTGAATGCCATGCCACAATGAATTAAAGTTCAATTAACAACAAACTTTAATGAAGAAAGTCAAAGTTTCAAATGTAATGCACTTTTCTTCGTTGTCAAGATTTAACCAAAAGAACATTGTGCTGATATAGCCTTGTCCTTGAAAGGTTCTGGTCCTTTCTCATTGCTGTGACACACACAGGCCACACAATCTAAACGGTCACATTTATAACCCTGATTATGTATCTATATTCTATAGTCACATTCATGCACCGTAAATTTGTTTTTCTGTCCCATCAAAATTTGTTCCTTTACTAATATTACGCTGTGGGGATAAAGGCATACTTGACTGCTTTCTTGTTGGTACAGGAAGAAGGCATTAGTTTGCTTACTATCATTAAAGGTACTTGCAAATACCGTCGCTCAAGGAAGTTAGATTCTGTTGCAGATTTTCTGCCTCCTAGTAGGCAAGAATTCAAATATGCATTTGATCAAGTAGTTGGGTAATCAACAAAACAATCCCATGTACACTTATTTATTTTCTTTTTTGGTGAATATTTCCACGGATTCATTTGATTCCTTTCAACCTTATCCATGATTAAGATTGTTCTTAGGACGGGACCACAGTCATCTGATCCTGCTAGAGACTGACCATTTGAAAACAGTATGCATATGCATGCTTAGAGATATTTAATCTGGAAGATAGGAATTTTAGTTTTATTGTCTATGTTTGTTAATCATTTGATATTCTCAGAGAACTAATTGAACCTTGTTCTAAATATATGCTAAACTCTTTACTCACCTTTCTTTTGTCTTCCTTTTTGGACAAAGGCTAAACCTAATGATATCTTTGACAAAGTTTTGGCTGCTGTAAGATAACTAAAGTTCATATCTGTTGATTTTTTTACCTTATTGGAGAAAGTTGTATTGTAGAATTGTAAAAATTTTAGCATATGCGTTTAACATATTCATCTGTTTCCTCTAATCACTTCTCTCAATCTGATCCTAAATGAGCTGTATTAAATTTATGTGACCCGAGTTTTATAGACACTAAATAAACTTGTATGGCTTTGACATGTTCTCATGTTAACTGTAAACAATCAGAAATAAGGATAATAATCTTCTGCGGCTGTTGTATAGGATGTCCATTTCTATCCAGATTAAGGTTGACTATTGAGTACTTTGGTCTGAAATCTAGTTAGGTAGTACCTTGCATCTCCTATTCATGACTGAGGGTTTGGTTGTATATCAGCTCAAACCATACTGTTTGAGTTGCAACTTTTTGCACAGCTTTCTGTACTTATGTTGAAGCTGATATTGTATCACATGATTTGCAGATTGCTTCGTGTTGCTTCTAGTTCAGTCATGCTATCAACTTTGGAAGACGGAAAAATTGTCAAAGGCCTTGCTGGGGTTCCAAATGAAGGTCCCGTCTTATTAGTTGGTTACCACATGCTACTCGGATTTGAACTTTATTCACTTGTTGAAGAATTCTTGAGAGAGAAGAATATAATGGTTCACGGTATAGCCCATCCAGAGTTATTTTTGGGAAGGCTCGAGAATTCATCCAATGGATTTGTTATGACCGATTGGTTAAAAGTAATGGGTGCTGTACCTGTCACAGCAAGAAACCTTTTCAAATTGTTGTCAATAAAATCACATGTTCTTCTTTACCCTGGCGGTGCACGTGAGGCTCTCCACTATAAGGTATGTTAAGTTCCTTGTCTTTGTAACTCAACGTCTTCGTAGAGATAGACCTCACATATTTTCCAATATCTGCTTTGTTTTATTGGGAAAATGGAAGCACACATATGTGAAAAAGTTTTATATGTCACTTTACATTATCCCAAACACTGATTCTATATTCTGACATTCATTATTGCCTGACCAGCGATACAGTTTCTTTCATCATCTTTCACATTAACCATAAAATGCCCAAAACACTCGAGTCCTTGGGAATTATATTTGTTGGGTTGTATTTCTGATAACCTGATAACATGCTCATGGGCAATATCAGAATTATTCATTCATTCTGTCAGGTTTTCATCTCTTAAAACATTAGTAGATTGAGCTCAAAATGATTAAAATGTCAGAGTTCATCCTGCCGACTTACATATTCTTCGCTCAATTTCTTCTCTTTAATATGTTCCTAGATTGTTTCAGTTGTTGCATAAAGTCCATCTCTGCGCTTTACTAATACTTGACCCAACAATTTAATTTGATAATGTTTCTGCAATTTTTCAGGGTGAGGAATATAAACTTTTTTGGCCTGAACAGCAGGAATTTGTGAGGATGGCAGCACGGTTTGGGGCCACAATCGTACCCTTTGGGGCTGTAGGAGAGGATGATATAGCAGATGTAAGCCTTTGTATCTTATTGCTAACATTTTTTAAACTTTTACTGAAGAGCCTCCCTTTGACTTTGGAAATTTTTCTTCACTGGCATCCAGCCTTTCTTGTTCATTTGATATTATGTTAGATAGTAGTTATAGAATTTTTGATATAGGAACTGTATCTTAATTGAACAAGTAATTTAAGAACAGAACAATGATTAATATATGAGACCCTGAATTTTCTAGGTAGAATCTGAATGATTTAAGATGTCTCAATACTTAATTGCTAATTCTGTTTCCTTTTTCCTCTCCTGAACCATAAACAACTAACAATATCTTATTTTTACCTGGATTGGAAATTAATATCTTACTCTGTTACATCTTTGTGGCAGTTGGTTCTTGATTACAATGACCTAATGAGTATCCCTGTGATTAATGACTATGTTAGGGAGTCAGCTCGTGACACTGTAAACATAAGGTGATTACCTTTGATCATATTTTCTTTTTTGCTACTATAGTATTGGAAAATTAGTCTTATATAGCATTTTTTTTCCAAATAAAAACCCTTCTATTCCATTAGTGGTTAAGAATACTAGTTAACAAGGGCACAGAATAAGTGCAAAACAAAATTGTAAGCAATGTATCAGCTGCAAAATACATTGTGAAGATATGATTACATGTACTGATCATAAAGAATATCCTCTGGTTCTAGGGATGAAACTAGAGGGGAGGTTGCAAACCAAGCGCTCTTTTTTCCAGGACTTTTGCCGAAGGTTCCTGGCAGATTTTATTATCTGTTTGGGAAACCCATTCAAACAAAGGGAAGAGAAGTTTCTCTGATGGACAAGGAAAATGCGAACAAATTGTACTTGCACATAAAATCTGAAGTAGAACGCTGTATTGCCTACTTGTTGAAGAAGCGAGAGGAGGATCCTTACAGGAATATTATTGACAGAACAGCATATCGTGCGGTCTATGGTGATGAAGTTCCAACATTTAAGCTAGATTGATGCAACAGGAATATTATTCCAGTAACAGTGTTAAGCCATCATTCTTTACCGAGGTATATTCTTCCAGGTAACAATGTTAAACCATCACTCTTTACCGGAAGGTTGATTATGTATAATACCATGTAAAAACATAAGAAAACCATGATGCTCCCTGTAATGTTATATGTTCCTTCTTTACTGGAACATAAGTTTTGTAAAATATCATGCAAGCTAGAGAGCCATGGTTCTTCTTTAAGTTCTATTCATTCTAATGTTGCAATTAAGTTCTAATATTTTTTATTACCTGCCTTTAAGGAAATACTTATTTTTCCTTCTATCTGGCGTATGTCATTTTGTGGAGTTGAACTGACAATGGAAGTAACAACACATTGCTACTCAAACCTTAGCTGTTCGAAGAGTCTGTATTTAACTTTACTGAGAAAAGCAGGTCACTGGGTTTGGTAGTACTTTAACTTCAGGAAACCAGCAAGACCAACAATAAAGCCATTTAGGGTTTCAATTTCGTGCGCCCAAGTTTCCTGCCAACTCGATCTTTCCAAGACTGGGAATTATACATGTAAAAATAGAAAGCAATTTATCATCTGCCAGGTGCATCTGGATTCGAGGAGGATGAAGTATAAATTTATTAGTGGAAACCAGGACTGAATAATTACATTATGAAAGTGGGCTAACAACGCATGCCAATGAGCTGGCAATGCCATTGGAATCTATGATTCTGAAGAATTTTGGATGACTCACCAGCAGAACCTTAGTGGAACTACTGTGAGTTTTAGAACGCAAGGTGCTTTTATGGAAAAGAAAACTCAAGTTAAAATGATTAGCATATTTTCTAGTGTCAGTTTATCTGCTTTGGTGCATAGACATTTTTGCGTGAAGTATTTTGGGGTGTGAACATGCACCATTGTGTGCGCCAGCAAAGAACATGAAATGTTTTAGATAAGAGAAATTTCGAGATAAATGACTCACTTGGATTATATTTTAGAGATGCAAAGTGCCTTTTAGATTGGAAAAATACTTTTTATAGAGGCACTTGATTCGTGTTTTTCTTAATGGTGCTCACGTATGCTTTTGTGAAAAGAAAGCTTGTACTCAAACAGTTTGTACTCAAAAAGTTTGTTCCGCATAATTACTGTTGCAAACACCCTTATTCTTTTCACATTTGCAAAAAGGACTAAATTACTGTGAAGAATAATGCATTCTGGCTTATGGACCTAATTTCAATCAAGGAATAATATCTGGGCCTTAGTACAGATTAACTTCAGTTTAGGGGTCATTTTGTAAATATTTGCTGATGTGGCAAAATCCTTAAGAAAGCTGTGCTTTGTTTCCAGATTTTTCGCAGAAACACTAGGATATAAAGCTGATGCACAGCACCTGGTGCGGGGCGATTTTCTCTCTGGTTACAAATTGGATGATTCTTGTTCCTTTGTAATCAGTGTAATCTCATTGTAATCAGTGATCTGGTTCGTGTCAAATTGATCAATAAAAGTGAGCTAATTTTTCCTTCTATTATCGAAGCCTGGTGCTGGTTTTATTTTGGTTCTTGGTTCTGGTTTTGCTCTGATTTTGTCCTTGATCTTACATCTTGGTCAAGATTCATTTTCAGTGTGTATTGCCATTCGATTTTTTCATACTCTGAATCTTTACAATTACATTGCATGCAAAACAGTGCAAAGGGGATTCAGGGGATAGGTAATGGAGGTTACCGTCCATGAAGAATATGATTCTTTAAACTTTTTTTTTAGTGATAAAAATTGAAAAGGAATCTTTATAGGGGGAAAGAATAAGAATACAATCCTAACTGAATCTGGGAAGAAAAATTTGTAACCAAGGGTTGGCTGTTTAACAATGACATGAGTGGAGAATAGCTAGCTTGGCTGTCTTGATGTGGGCACAAAGACAACTGTTGAAAATCTGGCATGATGGCGTTTTTATGCTTCCACTAGCTGTAATTCTCAGTTCTAATCCATTAAAGATTATGTTCCATTGACAATTACACAAAGGAATGTTTGCAGTCCTGGCAATGAAAGAAAAATTATTGGCGTGAAGTGAATTAGTGAATGGAAGTCGCGATCCATGGACGAACCAGAATATGATTCATTCTGTTAACTTTCCAGAAATGAAAGGGAATCCCCTCGTGCATTGGGAAAAGGTAGAATATGCCTAGGAGAAGCAATGCCTTTGAATCTTACATCATTTCATTTAAGCAAGATAGAACATAATATTTGTTCTATATAATTTGAAGTTTTAACATCTCTGAAAGGTGAGAAAGAAGTCCTATAGTTCTCCACATAGAAAGAAATAAGTGCCCAAACTCTAGGCTAAGCAATGGCTAGTTATGACTACCCTCCTAGAGGCTACCCTGCTTACGACGATTTAGCACCATGGGTAAATTATGGGAACAAAACCAGCTATGCCCCCGATCATGTTTGCAAGCCAGTCATTATTGATGCTGATGGGAAGAAACATCCGGTTGTTTCTTACGTTCCCGGCAATAACGCAGAAACCCGTGTTATAGAAACTCAAACCATTGTGATGCAGGAGGTCCGTTCACCTTTTGTCGATAGGTACAAATATAGCTCTCCTGAGCATGGGCATGGCAACACTGGTTATGGACATGTTAAGGATGCGCCTTTTGTCAATGGATATAAACATAGCTCTCCCGAGCACGGCCACGGCAACACTGGTTTTGGACATGGCAAGGACACACCTTTTGTCAATGGATACAAACATAGCTCTCCTGAGCATGAGCATGGGCACGGGCATGGCAATACTGGTTATGGACGTGTTGAGGATAAGTGGCATAGGCCTTCAAATCCAGATCCTGGCCGCGATAAGTGGTATAAGTCTTCAAGTCCAGATCATGGCCGCGATAAGTGGAGTAGGCCTTCAAGTCCAGATGATGGCCGCGATAAATGGCATAGGTCTTCGAGTCCAGATCATCACGCCCGCCCTCATAAAGTCGAGGAGTTCCTCACCGGGGTGCAAACTGAAGCTAGTTCACCGAAGAGGTTTGGTCTTTTGAGTCCATCAGTTTGGCGCCCGTCTCCTGATTCCACAGGCCATCATGGGCATGGGCATGGGCCTGGACATGGCAATACCGGCTATGGTGATTACAGTGACAAGAGCAGCAAGGACTTGCACAAGCCGAGTGTCCATAAGGGGGATTATGATAACTACTACGACAACAATGCTAGCAGGACGGAACCGACTACGACCAAGTCTGGTGGATGGACAAGGCCAACTAGTGCAGGATGGGCTGTACCACCTGATACCTCACTCTCCAGTCCAACTAACGATATCAACACAGCTGCGCGGTACTTGCAGGAAGCTGCCCGACCTACTTCAGCCACCACTGCTCCTCATTCTCGTGTCACTGTACCGATCACAACAGGACCTAGACGAGATGACTATGGTCAAACTATCGACAGCAGAGAGGCTGCAAGGCGTTATGGCAACCTCCGTCCATCACCTGTGCCTGAAGAGAGGTACAAAGGGACTATTGACAGCAGGGAGGCTGCCAGAAAGTATGGGGGCAGAACCGTGTGACAGCAACAATTATGCATGACATAATAAGCTCTGGCTTGTGAGTCTACGTAGTGTTTCCTTGGATGACCCTTTGTTACCTACTGTCTGGGTACGTTTTCTATTTTGTATTTCGCTTTCTTGTTGCTTTCTGGGACCAATAGGTAAGTTGTCATAATCGCGTGCTTGTGATACGAACAGTAAAATAAGCTTTCATTATGAAGCATTTTGCAATAAATTGATGGAGCATATTTTTTTAACAATGATACAAGTGAATAGCAATTCATTTACTTTTAACCTCTTCATTAACCGAGTAGAGATACAGTGCTATATTAAGATCATCTATAACGATAATAACAGGTCTAATTGCTTTTAATAAATGAAATGTAAAGCAGAAAATATAGGTTAATTGGACAAGATTTAGCCTTCATGTACATCAATAAATGCGATTAAAACACCAACATCAGTGAAACTCTGGAGTGTAAGGTAACTGCTAAGCTACCTCTTCTTGCATATTATGTGACAAATGTCATTTGGCAGAGTTTAGGAAAGAGTTTGATATTTTCAATTGCTATATCATAATAACAGAATGAAAAAAACTTCTCAAGTCAGAGTGAAAGCTAGCGTTTTAAGTTCAAAATCAATTTTCGACAACATTATGGCCGTATGACCTCCCCTTTGTACTTGTTGAACCTGCATGCAATATTCTGTAGATACTCCCTCGACGTTGTTAGATTTAAAAAGACCTTAAAATTGGCAGAGCTTTGAAAAACTTGGGTGTCAGATTTGATTATCGTGATCAAAATTAGATATTAAATGCTAGCAATTAATTTCTTTACTTCGCTAATTCCCTTGGGCAGCCACAGTGGCATTTTATTGGTGAGTTCGTGGGACCGTGCTTGAAAAAGACCATCGCCATGACACTATTGCGAGCTTGTTGACCGAGTCGTTGACACTGTAGCTATATGTATATAAATTAGTCAACGTGGCTCTTTTGTTCTTAACTTCTTATACAATAAAAGTGAAGTGAAGAAGAGCGTAACATGGGCCATGGAAGCATCCATATAATAAAAAATAAATAAATAGATGAACAAAATATTAAAATGACAATACCTTAGAAGAAGAAATGCTTGTGAGCATGTGGAGCAAGAAAAGAAAATTTGTGACCTCTCAAAATAGACTCTCAAACCCCATGCATTAATTAGGAGTATTTTATCTCCCTTTTCGTTTGGTAGCTATAAGCAAAGAAATTAATAAGCTATTTGAGAATTACATGAACCGGTTCAGCATAAGCCTACATTCCTTAAGCGAGTTTAGTATTGAGGTTAAGAGCTGCACTTTAAACCTTACTTGGGGAATGAAATATGACGACCAAATCTCCTTTATGTGAAAAGTAAGTAAAAAGTTTATAGGTGACCAAGAGGTAATCTGTTAATCACTTTGACCAAGTGGAACGAGTACATCACCTCGAGCAAGAGAAAATTCTTATGCAGATCGGGTCAGCCAGGTGTAATGTTGATGACCTCTAGCAGGAGGTAGTTCGGAGATAATGACCAGACAACCTAGAGCATGAAATAGTTCTTGATACCATGACCAGACGACTTGCTAATGCCATGACCAGACGACCTCGAGCAAGAAATAGTTCTAGAGACCATGAGCAAACGACCTCGAGCCGGCAATAGCTCTTGATATCATGAGCAGGTATAATAACTACAGCTCAATAATTACTATGTAATGATTTCATTAACTACTTTGTAACTCATGATTTAAATAAGCGTTCAATAACTACTTTATAATGGTCTAATAACTACTCATTAACTCATAATTTAAATGAGCATTCGACTCAGTAACAGCCACACACATAGGTGCCTATAAAAGCTCCAGAAAATATAAAGTAAGGGGACTCTTTCTCTTTCTCTTATGATTTCTTTTTCTTTAAGATTTATTTTTTGGCCTTTTTTCTAAAATTGGTTAATGGCTTACTTGAGTGTCGGAGGGTTAACGCCGGAAAATAACTGGCGCCCCTTGACTATTCTATTGTGACTGCAAAAAAAAAAGAGGACACAACTGTTCGAATAGCAATCTGATCACTCATATTCCTCGACCAGATTTTTGCATCAACAGTTACTATACTAAAATATTAGGTAAATATTAACTATTGTAGTTTTAAAAGTTAAATTGAATTGATTTCATATTTGTATGATGAAAAACGTATAATATTTTTATTATTTTTGTCAAAATTTTTATTTGAAAATCAAGTTTAATTATATACACTAACAATTTTTATTTCAAACTTACAACTTTTTTTTGCAGTAGTTGTGGCCTACAGTGTCTCAATACCAAAGATGACTTTAAGCATTTATAAGTGGAGCATCAATCTATCTTAAACTAAATCTTTGATTGAATTGGCATGTATACCTAATTAAATTGCATAATGCATTACATTAAATTATGATGCATTAACATGTTCGGTGTAGTATAGAATAATGTTATTTAAAATTTGTTATTATTAATTGTATGGGAAGTGAAAAATGGCGACCAGATCTTCTCTAAGTAAAAGTAAGCAAAAAGTTGATAGATGTCCAGGAGTTAATTTGCTAATCACCTTGACCAGGGGGTATGAGCACATCATCTCGAGTAGGAGAAAATTCTGGTGCAGATCGCATCGACCAGGTGTAATGTTGATGACCTCAAGCAGGAAGTAGTTCGGAGACCACGACTAGATGACCTCAAGCAGGAACTAGCTCTTGGTATCATGAGTAAGTATAATAATTACAGCTTAATAATTACTTTGTAACGGTTTTATTAACTACTTTGTAACTCATGCTTTAAATGAACATTCAACTTGGTAACAGCCACATACATGGACGCCTATCAAAGCTCCAGGAAATCTAAAGTAAGGAGACTCTTACTCTTTCTCTTTCTCTTATTATTTCTTTTTCTTTAAGATTTATTTTTTAGCTTTTTCCTCAAATTGGTTAGCTGCTGACTGGCGTCAGAGGGTTCATGTCGAAAAACAACCGACGCCCCCTGACTATTCTGTTGTGGCTGCAGGAGAAAGGAGAACACAACCGTTCGGGTAGCAATCTGGTCGCATATATACCTCGACTAGATTTCTACATCAACATTAATCATATTAATTTTAATAATTAAAATGATCACCATTTACTGCAGGGCGCCACTAGCTGCTATACTCCGGTGTCTTTTTAACTACATGCTGATATCATTAAAATCCTTGTAAAAATGAGAAGAGTTTGTTTGAGATTTAAAAATGAGAATGAGTTGATTGCAATATTTACAGATTCCGCGAAATATGAAATCTTATCTAAGCTTTGATTAGGTGGTGTGTGAAAATTATCATTAATGTAATAAATATAGAAACTCAATAAAGCCACCAATATATGGTATCACAATCCAACACATCATGTTAAGTTGTACAATAAAATTATTATAAGCACATTTAAAGGAAAAAAAAAACGAGAATGGGAACTTGTTGTTTTAAAAGCTTCTCTGGTAGAGTCAATACGGCCATAAAAATTAAAAGATTCCCAGCATCAAAGCTAATTATTGTCATCGATTTCTGGTGTGGTTATCCGAGTCTCCACGTTTTTTAAGATTTTTTTTCCAGTCTTGTGTACCGTTCAACAGATATATATGCTTTGCAATTGATTAGTTAACAAAATAGAACTCTTGATCAGGAGTGCAGTAAAAAGAATTAAAAAGATTAAAAACCACTAATGAGAACGTATTATTTGACAAAGTTTTACCTGGTGCAATCAATACGGCTAGAAATTAAAGGATCCCCAACTTCATAAGGAATAATTATAATTCTAGATTTTTGTAGTGGCAAAGCTAATAACTTTTTTTTTGAGTGAGCTGAACTTTTTTTTTTGTCCTAATTCGATTCATTTTTATCGTAGAATATAATTTTGTAAATAAGAAATTATAGATACACCTAACAATGCGAGACATAATGAGTTTGACCGCTCAAAATATTTGTTCTAAATATTATTTGAGAAAATAATATTTAGACATATATTTATTCATCAAATGATGAACGGATAAGAATTTGATAATAATTGAAGAGATAATATAACTAATTAATATAAAAATTTTTATATAGGTTTGAATAAGGGTAAGTTTGTAACTAAATAAAAAATTTTGATTGAGAAGCCCGGCCTAGCCCTCTCCAAAATTCGCCAACGAATTTGTGGGGTGGTTATTGGAGTTCACACGTTTTCATTTTTTTTCCCCGACCATTCAATAGTAATTCTTCTTTTTAGTTTATTATTATTGTTGTTATTATTATTAAGTCAGTCACTTATTAAAGCTCGAACACATAATCTAAACTCAAGAAAGACCTCTTCTTACTACGGGAATTTGACCTAGGCTTCTCACAACTAGTTCTCTTTCATAATCGGTAGTGCCCCATTTGTTATCTATGACTTTGGGGCATAATATGCTTTATATGAGAAATTTGGCCCAGAAAAGTAATCTTTTTAGTGGCAGAGGAACGTAAGCAGTGTTATTAAATCCATCAATTGAATGATGCGTGACGTGAGTCGTGACACACGTAATTTTCCTTTTCTGTGGCTTTCTCACCTGAGCCTGAGCCATGCGTGTTTTAAGTGATATCATCTGTAATTTTGATACATTTTTCGCTGAGAGGAGTCAAAATTTGAGAATTATATGCCCATGATAACATAATAAATAACTGCAAAATATCCTACAGAAACTTTTAGTGCACTCTGACAGCAGCTTTTGGTAGTCAAATAGTACTGATATAATTTTGTCGTGCATATTCTTTTCGCAGTAAATTAAAAGTTTTGTTATACTTAATCTGGTGTATGTAATGTGATGAGTTCATATCTAAAGAATCAAAACTATGATGTGAATTTGCTTGAGTACAAAGTAACTCAAGTCGAAATCCCTTATTGGATCGGAGGAGGTTGAATGCAAATTGTGTTGGGTTGCTCTTGCTGCAAAACACTGATCCAAGACTATTCATTATTAAGCATATGATATCGTCCGTAAGATTGGACCAATATGAATGAGTTTGTTGATGATAACTCTGAAGACGGTAAAAAATTACTGTTAAAACGGTTAAATATGCTATGCTGACAAGCCTTGCACAGCCCGTTGAGTTAGTTAGGACTCTGTTTCTAGAAAACAGAGTATAAAACATGACTAACTGTTTTTGGAGATATTTTCAGAGGGACTTCTTGATGAAATTGAGAGAAAAAAAGTGCGAGAGAAACTATGCAAAGTCTTCTACAATTAGTAATCCTTTTGGTGCCAATAATGAATCCTTCAAGGCCGTTCATTTATTTGCACTTAAGCAGGGGAAAAGCCCATGTATAGATGGATAGCTTCAAATGAGGAAACTACACCTACCTACTCAGCAGCTATAATGAACAAGACGTTGATGGCTTTAGCTTCCTGCTGTGTCTTCTTGATCATTGCCGAGGTTGGCAGTATCAACTTTAATTGATCAAAGCAAACACGTCTTTCGTTTCTCTTAAAACCTTGTGAGGCAATGCTTTAGATGACTGGCATGCAATTTTGTCAATGACAAAATGTAATGTTGTATCCTGCTGATCAATATGTAAAAACTACAAATTACTTGAATTAGATTTTTTCTATTTTTTAATTTACCCAATTCCAGTGTTTGTTAACGATGTTTGTACTTGGTTTTAACTCGGTTAGAGCTCATGAAACTTAATTGATTAATCAATCATTTAGTTAAATTTATTTACTTTCGTGCTATGAATCGTTACTAGTGATCAATTAACACATTCCTTACATGGTACAAGATTTGAAAGGACGATCATAAATTAACTCCAATAATAAAATTAACATTAATCGAAATCCCTTGGTGGAGGACGCTAAATCCAGAATTTCTCAAGTCGTCATCAGGCAAACACTCCAATTATAAAATTATGAAATCTGTAGTCCCAAATTATGATCTTGTCTCAGTTTGTTGAAAGGATTCATATGCTCATTAGGAAATCTCAAGGCCATTATGCATGCACAGTTAGAGAGTCAGATAAGTAAGTAGTCGAGTCCACAAGTTAATGTTTTTTTACCAATCAGCTTCCATGATGATTAATTAGTTAATAATAAAGATACAATTCTTGTCTGGTATGTAGTAATTGATCATATCACAAAAATGAAAAGAAACGGACACCCACAGTCTTAGACCGTCCTATGGCGTACACATATATCCCAGCGTTTCGAACCATAACATTAAGTCTTCAACAGAAACCAAAGTGACGAGTGAATGAATAAGATGCTGCCATGTGTACAGATGCGACAAGATTGACGGGCAATTATTAATTAACTAATTGATCAACTACTTTCGGACTCCTATGGCTCTTTGGTAACTGAATAGTCTTGAATTCATTTTCCACAGCTCAGCACATTCTTTTCACAGTAATTTAAAATTTTGTTTTAAGTACTAGTACATCCTAGTTGTAATAATAATTGCCTCTGCTACAGTTTTTGTTCTTTGGATGTGATGAAATAAAAAGTATTTAATTTATTATGCCTAATGTGATGAATAGATATCTAAAAAATGTGGTAGTAATTGGCAGCAGCAAAATCAAAACTGTGATCTAGAGTTGCTTGACCATCAATCATCAATCGAAATCCCTTGTTGGATCGGAGGAGATTGAATCCAGGATGCGTCGATTTGCTGTTGCTGCGAAACACAAATCCAATCATAAAATTGCGAAATCTGTGGCATTTAATACCACCATTGCTGTAGCATAGCTGGAAATTATTGTAGTGAATAACCGGAACAAGATTCACTCATCAACAATTAATCCAAAGTTAACCAATTGAACAGGATACTGATAACAGGGATTTGCAATATAGAACTGAAAACTAAAAGCAAGAATTAAAGGAATCAAAGCCAAAGATATAATGTGGTTCGGTACCAAGGTACCTATATCCAGGGTTGAAAAACTCCACTGGGCAAAGCTTGTATTGCTGAAAAAGATTACAATGGTTTTCACCAAATTACAGAGAGCAAATCCCTCTTCACACAGAAATTATAATTCACTCTGAAAACCTCTCGAAATCTCACACACAGATGCCCTCGAAACAGCATGCTCTGCCCTTTTATAAGCTTCACATTTCCAGCTGGGATAAATGACTAATCCAACAGCTAGCTGGTGCCAAGCATGCCAGCTCATCAGGCCACATCAGCAACCTTTTAAACAGAATTTAACTAACCTTCACAATTATGTATTGTATTCCTGAATTCACTTGCATAATCTTCATCTTCCACTTGAAGACATGATGAGGTAAAACCCAAGAACAATGATTTGTTATTTAACAAATTACTTTTGTTTGATATTGAAGGACCTGTTTACTGTCGTGATGTAGAATATGTGCTAGGAGTTGTCTGCTGTTCTTTGGGCCATAATAATGTGATCAGTGCTTTCAACGCTGCCTTGAAACAATGGAAAGTGCTTTCGTATCCTCCAAATGAGAACTAGTTTATATTTGATTTCCTAATTGACTCAAGATCAACCGATAACAACAGCTTATTAACAGCCTGTTTTGCTTCAATTATTTCATTCAAGTCTTTGAATGGTAACATCTTTTAATTCACCTTTTTGGCTATAACTTCTCAAGGTGGCTCCTACTGGATGGTCAAAAGGTGAATGCAAGGGCGTGGCTGGTTGGTTTCCCTCGACTTACGTAGAAAGACAAGAGAAAGCCCTAGCTTGCAAGATATCGGAAGCAAACTCATCACATGAATGTGATACTTCTTAATGAACTTTTGCCAAGTATCTATATATTTTTTTTCTTATATTATATTGCCATTTTAATTTATAGAACATCTGCGACAATTGATAAGTGCTTTGATTGCTCCTAATGAAATCTTGCTAAGCTTCAAGTAATATGTGTGATCAGAAGAACTTTAATATTTGTATTTATCTCAAATTAAGGAGAATATCTATAGTAAAAACTCTCTTTCCAAATTGCCTCAAAACAAAACTACAGGAGATATCATGTTTAGCAACAAATTTTTACTACTATTTCTTCCCAGTTTTAATTTACTTCCTCCTTGAATTGAATGTTATATTAGTAGTTTGATCACGAAGTAACTCAAATCAATCAAAATAGCTTAGTGGAGGAGGTTGAATTCAGAATTTCTCAAGTCTTTCTGAAACTTTCCAATCATAAAGTTATGAATTCTTTGGGTCTCAACTTGTTAATTTCTTGTTGCATTCGGAGAGTATATGATATAATCTGAATCATTTGCATAATGTTCATCTTCATCTTCCACTTGAAGATAATGAAACTTCAAGCTAATGCAACATTCCTGTCATAAAATTATGAAACACGTGGGATTGACCTATAAGTTTTTGGTAACGTTTAGAGAATGGATGGTATATTCTAAATTCATTGGCATAACCTTCATCTTCATTGACTTGTAAATTATGAAACTAATATATAACAAACTAATGCTAAATCCTAATTTAGTTTTAGAAATTAATGTGGAGATGTGAAATTCTGGGGTGGTCGATTTTAGAGCTTTAGCTTTAAGAATATTGTCTCATCTCTTCTAAAATGATGTTGTTGTGCCCTTTGTTGTGGTGAGGCATTGACCTTCCACTCAATTTTTTGTCAAGCTTCAACTTTATTAGATGTATACCTTTCTTAATGAAATGTATAGGTCATCCCTGGATTTGGTGTTAATACTGCAAGTGAAGAAGATGATGATAACTTATTAGTGTTAAAAATTGTATGTTTATTAAGGAATAAAAATGTTATTTTGTGTATATATTACGACTTACATTTGTATTTATGTAATATATTAAGAATTATTAATTATGTTTTAATTATATTTAATTTTGAGTATTTTTGTGTATTTATTAGATAAAATATTAATTTCACGTAATTCAAGGCTTCAAACTGGAAAATCAAAGTCAAATTTGGATTCAGGAGGTCCAAAAACCTTAGGATGGGTCAAGACCGGCTTAAAATTCAGCTTTTAGAAGGAAAGTTGACTTTTTCAATTGACAAAATATTGATTGGATGATAAAGTAAACTTACAATAAACATGAATGCGCTGGATAGCTGTCAATTTTGACTAAATCTCAGCCGTTCATAATTCAATGGCGAAGATCGTGCCATGTGGCAGTGGTTGGTGAAGCAAGTTGCAGGATTCGAATATTTGTATTTAGGTCGACCCGATCCACCCATTAACACTCCAAATCTCAACCGTTCTTTAATCAAATCGGACGTTTCATATGATGCCTCGTGTAAGGTTGACTTTTTAAGTTTGAGCAGCCGTTGGATCTTGATCTAATGGTTGTGTGGAGAGCATGCATCAAGCTTATCATAGATTGCAAAGTACTGGATTATGAATTTATTTCTCTATAAATAGAGTCTCATTTTTGTGTTTTTAATCATCTCTCTTTTTCTCAAATTCTCTCAATCCCCTTATAATCTTCTTTGTCAGGTGTGTTTTAATATTTTGTATAATTATTTTCATAAATAAATATTAGTTTTATTTTCAATTTTAGTTGTTTTATTTCCTTTTAATTATGAGTAATTTAATTTCAAGAATTATTTTTATTTCAATCATGCTTAGTTAAATAATAATAGTTAGGGTAAGGTGAAACTCTTGAGAAATAAATATGATTTAATTAAGTTCTATTTTTAATTATATAAATTAAATTATTTTCTAATTAATTTTATACATATTTTATATTTCGAAATTTTGATTTATTGTAGACAAAAAAATAGATTTTGGCACAATAAATTCTTAATATCTTAATATAAGATATGGTAATATGGTATTTTGATTTATTGTAGACAAATTAAATTTTGGCACAATAAATACTTAATCCATAATAAAATTAATGAAAAAATAATAATAATTTATATAATTAATCTTTTGGGCAATAAATTTAAATAAAAATGGCAAAAAGAATTTGTTAAATTTTATTTACTACTAAGAGTGGATACATAACCCTAACTAATTCAATTTCATAGTTTCACTTAAATTAAGTCTCATATATTCAAGTTTTATTTTATTTTTAGAAAAATAAAATAAATTAAATAAATTAAATCTTTTCTTTGTGGATCGACCTCGGTCTCATCGAACTATAATACAATAAAACACTTTTATACTTGGGAGTTTGAAATCACTTTTAAGTCGTGTCAATAACACTATAATTGTTCTTGTTCAGAGTAAAATAGGCAAGCAAGTGCATGTAGGTTTTTCATTTCTCGTGTATGATTATAAAACTATTTCAAATATAGTTTCTAGATGAATATTATAGAGTGGCTACTTTAAACATTAGAGATGGTGCTCTCCTTTAAGTATGATGCATAGTATAAGGAAGCTATAAGCTACGATGGATAGATATGGGTTTGGAACCATCTTGCTTCAAATCTAGATTTGCAAAACATGATCGCTCAACATTTGAAGTGTAGAGACAAATGCAAAGTGATTTGGAAGCTATATAATGCTCAATACTACTGCAATTTCAATTAAATTTTTTTTTTATTTCTTAAGCAAACTTGATTAGTACTTAAAAGGATCTTAATTAGACTACGTACTAATTTCAATGACAAAATCTTGTTGGAATAAGATTGTCTATAACAAAATAATAACAAGAAGTTATCCACATTTCAACAAGATAAAACCATTTACGTCGCCAATAAGGATTCACATATAGAGCAGCAACGATTCCGAATATCATAATTACGTACGATGTTATAAATGTGATAAAGAAACTGTCCACATCAATTAAATTATCATCTCCTTCATTGCTAGTTGAAGCCCCTAGCACAGCTGCTGGTGAGCTACAAATGGGCAATGGCAGTCCGCAAAGAAAAGGATTTCCCTTATAGCTACTCTCGTTGAAGGTTGCGAATTGTGCCGTCCAATCTGGGATCTTGCCTGATAAGTTATTGTATGCCACACTAAAAACAGCCAATGAATCTAACTTCACAAGTTGACAAGGGATTTTTCCATTCAATTTATTGTAGGATAGGTCCAAACTTTCAATATGGTTTATGTTTGAAAATGTTGACGGAATTTTTCCTGTCAAGTTGTTGTGTGATAGATTCAACGTTTGAATCCTGGTCAAATTTCCAATTTGAGGAGGAATATGACCGATTAGCTTGTTACATGAAAGATCAAGTCCTGATAGGAGACTAAGCACTCTTCCTTGGTAAGTGTAGGCAATGTTCTTTGTTCTGAATTCAAAATTTTCATGGAAATATTTTTCTACTACTATTGGAATGGCTCTCATTAAAAAAAATGTTTCAAATAGCTCAAGACTAGGACCATTGTTGTAACTTTCATGAAGTGCAGTGTTATCAAAGCAAGAAGGAATAGGACCGTGAAAATTATTATCCGAAAGATCTAACAATTGTAGTTGGTTCAATCTGCACAACTGAATTGGCACTTCACCTTCAAGATTATTATGAGCCAAGATAAGGTAACTTAATTGAGAAGGCCCATCAACCCAATCTAAAATGCTACCACTCAACCGGTTATAGCTAAGATCTAATATCATAAGGATAGTGAAATTAAAGAATGTACCTCTTGTCAGCTGTCCATGTAACATATTTTTTGAAAGATGAACTTGTTTAATAGAGAGAGGATGGAAACAAGATGGTAAACTTCCAGATATGTTGTTGTCTGAAATGTCCAAAACCTGAAGCGAATCAAGTTGACAAAACTCAACAGGAATAGGACCTTCAAGGTGATTCCCGGGCATTATAACATGTTGTAACTCTGTGAGATTACCCAACCATCGTGGAATCTTACCCGAGAGACTATTATTATTAAGATACAATCCTTCTAGTAGAGAGCATTTAGACAAACTTTGTGTGATCTCTCCTACGAAATGATTGCTCTCCAATTGTAACCATCTCAAGTTTGTCAGGTTAAAATTTCTTGAGAACATATGACCTTTTAGACTGTTGTTTGATAACGCAAGAAACTTCAAGTTGATGCAACCTACGGCTAAATGCTCGGGGATTTCACCAATCAATTTATTGTTAGATAAGTCTAGAGTTTGGAGGAATATCATATTACCAAATGAAGAGGGAATGCTACCATCAAAAGCATTCATGGAAATGTTAAAAACTCGTAAACTTGGTAAAATATCTCCAATTTCGACTGGAATGTGGCCTTGGAAGTTGTTGTTGGAGATATCCAAGAATCTTAACCGCCTGTGTGAATGAATTGGCAATTGGAAAGGTCCTGCAAGAGAATCATTGACGAGAAAAAGAGTTTCTAATTTTGTGTTGTTTTTCAACAGCCAATTTGGAAATTCTCTATTCATCTTTATGTGTAAGAGACTAACATACTCCAGGTCATGTTGATGGTAAAGGAATTTGGGGAATGTGACACCATCTCTGTAACTGGAAGACAATGAGAGAGCTTTTAATTGGAATTTTGGGGTCAAAGAATGTGACTCAGTTATTTCTGCATTAATTTCGTTGTTTTCAGCATAGAAAAACTTGAGTCTCGAGTGATTGAAAAGTGGTTCAAGTGAAATTGGGATTCGGAAGTGATTGTTCGAAAGTATTAGCTCTTCAATGGATGTCAAATGAACAAGGGGAGATGAGGAGATGCTTTCAGTAACTTGATTGGAAGAAACATCTAATATTCGGAGGGATGTCATATTTGCCAAGCACCAAGGCAAGCTACCTCTTAAATCATTGTCTGCAATGTACAACTCTTGCAGATGCACCAACGAACAGAGGCCTGAAAATTTATTAATTCATCCGTTGATACAATTAAAAAAAAAAACAAATGCATAGCATTCTTTTATAAGTGATTGGTTTGTGTAATTAAATATTTAATCAAAAATTAATATTATAGATTAAAAGGGGAGGATGGGAGCGTCTCATTAACCTTGATCAAGAGTCCTGCGCTTAGTGCTAAGACTAGAATGTATCAGTGATAAGTACTTAAGAGAAGTCATCGATTCACCAATGATTTGAAGAAAGCTGATGTTGAGTGCAATGCGCGTGTCATCCATCTCAAAATGCTCTAAACTCTTGAAATGAGGAAAACCTAGCAAAAACATTAAACAATAAAATAAATAAATAAAAATGTTGAACACGTAGGACAACTTTGAGCTTGCAGTCAACACTTTTCTTTTACCTTGACCACGTAGGACACCAGTGACTTCACAATCAAACAAATTTATTAATATGTACGGATGTTATTTGAAAATTAATTTATGATTTAGTGGTTTAGCTTTTAATACCTTGAGTAATAGTCATTGTTCCAGTAAAATTATTAGACCGTAGGCAGAGTACGTTGAGGGATGGGAATGATCCCATTGACTGTAACAACTTGCTTCCCTCTCTAATTTTAACTCCCGATAGATTAAGGATTTTCAGCTTCCTCAAACCTCTGTAACCTGTTTAATAATAATAATGATAGGATTGAAGAAAATCAAAATTCATTGTATAAATTTAGAGTTAAAGGAAAAAAATGATTAATTTAACTGGGAATCAATTCGCATTTTATGCTTCGGGGAAAAAGCAACATCGTTTTTCAATCGCTTTGAACGAACAGACTGTAATTTATTGTCTAAATTTAGATCTAAACGAAATAAAAAGGATTGGAATCAAATCTTTATTACATTCTGTTTTTGAAATACTATTGCTATGTTATGTTTTTGAATAATATAAATTCTCTGTTTCTATATATATATATATTTAAATTTATGTAAGTGAATAATATTTTAATTGTTTACCCTGAGGAACCACAAGATTGTCGATTTCATTGTAGCTCATGTCCAACACTTCTAAGTTGTTGAAGGAATCCAATTCTGCAAACATGCCCAAACTTTAGACTTAAGACAGGTTTGATTAATTAATAAATTTAAAGAAATTAAAACATCATGAGAATTTCGTCTAAACCAACCCAAATAGCATTTATTTAATTGATTGATAGAGTAAATAAAAGTATGCTTAATTAGTATGTAATTCCTTCAGACTAATTCAGCGCTTAGGCTTACCTCGAACATCGAGTGTACCTTTGAATCCCGTATCACTTAGAACTAATTCTCTTAACGAAGAAAAGACAGTCAAAGAAGATAAGATGCTACGACTGAGTTTGATACCACTTAAACCGAGATACTTCAAGTTACTCAAACCTGCAAAATAATGAACCAAATGGCAACAAATCTAACTTTTAAAAGTTTAGATTTTTTTTATGGTATTTGTAGTACCTTTTGAGGCCACAAATTTATCAATCATGTTCCCGCCAATGTCTAGCTCCTCTAAATCTCTCAAAGAATCTAATTCTGTAAAGAGTACGAATTGAGTAGAATGTTTCAAACCTCACAAAAAAAATAAAAATAAGTTGCGGAGGTGTTCAGTTTGCAATTAGAGTTTTTTTTTAATCATAAATTCAAGACAAATGAAAGTACAAGATGAAATTATGAGAAATATTAAAACTTGTGTTTATGAATTGCGTAAAACTTTTTTTTAATAATAATCATTAAAAAAAATTGAATTCAAAGCCTTCAATCTTATTTTAGCAAGTTAATGAAAGAGCTTGGGGAAGAGAGGAAGTTTTAATTATGTACCTTTAACATCAATACTTCCTTCCAATCTATTCCAACTTAATTTTAATGATCTTAATGATGGAAGACGAGTTAGAGATGATAAGATGCTATTGTTGAACAAGTTATTGCTTAAATCAAGCATCGTCAAGTTGCTCAATCTTGATAGCCTCTCTAGGCCTACAAGTAAAATCAAAACAGATCATAGATGTTGATGTAATTTCAAAATTAATCATCTAAAAAAAATGTCAAAATTGTCGACTGAATGAATATGCATATAGTTGCTCAGTCTTGATGTTTTACTTAAATTAAGAGAGAGGAAGTAAATTAATTAAATTAAACGAAGCACCTTCATTCTCAACACAACTGACTATAAGGTTGTCACTTAAATCAAGAGACTCAAGTTGTTGAAAGGGAGTAAACAAAGAGGCATTCAGGTACGACTCTCCCAAATACCAATTCCTTGCATCAGAAAGGTCTAGTCCTATCACTTGGCCTGTGGTGTTGCTGCACTCAACCCCACTCCACTGACAACAATCAGTAGCTCCCTCACCATCTACCCATTCGTAAAGATCAGTGAAGAAATGTTTAAGTCGCAAAAGAGCAAATCTCTCGTGCTCCAAACATCCCTCACTACACCGACCTTCTAATATTATTAATAACAGAACAAACATTATCACCATTTTTGATTTTGAACCACCCATTCTAACTATATCTTTAACACACACTATTTCTGTCTCTGTAACCAATTGGAGTGCCAATTTATACACCCAACTAGCTTACAGTTGACTTATTTGGTTGTCTTTGCCAAGTCTTTTATGCATTACTTTTCTTCCCTTTCTTTCCATATTTGTCATTTTGCTATAATTTTCTACAGTGACGCGTTTTGAGCTATCAATAAAGGATAATTGAGAGAGACTGAGATGACAAATTGATAAAAATTAAGAGTATGTGTGTTTAGGAAGAGGACGATTATACTCTTTTATCACATATCAACCTAAAAATTAACTTTAAATATTTATAATAAATAAGAATATGATGCTCAAAAATAATACAAAATATAAATAATATATATTTATAAAAAAAAAAAGATTTATATGTCCATTTATACAATTAAAGATTATCGAAGCAAGCTTAGAAGTGTTGTTATTTTTTTCCTTTTGAAAAATCGCCATTATAAAAAGCTCCAAAAACTTCCACATGTTTTAAAAGTCTTTGGACCTTTTTCTTCTTGTTCTTTCATTTGTGTTTTGGTCCACACGGCCAAAAATTAAATTCCACACGTTTGGGATTTTATGAAAATTCCATTTCTATATCTTGACTTAAAAAAGCAGGTGGAGTCAATATGCCCGGGTCCTCAATTATTGTTAGTTAACAAAATAGAATTTTTGGCCAAGTGAATGTGCTGTCAATTTTTTTTTTTTTTTTTTAAAAATAATGGGAACTTGTCTTTACGTTTTTATAACAATTTACTACTGCCAAATCTTTACAGCTTCTCTTCTTGTTAGGGAATTTTAATCACACTAAGATAGATAGATAATAAAACCAGTTACATAATACAATAATTTATATGAAAAATTTCTATATTAGAGAAAAACAGCAGCCAAAGACAATAAAAAAATCTACTATATGAAAAAATATTACAATCACTGTAATATTTTTCCTTGCACCCAAAACCCTAATAACCCTCAATTTTTCAATAGACTTATTGTTTCTCTTACGCTAGAAACTGTTTACTTGCAAATAATTGATTGTGGTGTTATACAAATATGTGAATCCAACCTTTCTATATATAGAGATTATTTCTTGTGGGACAAATATTCCTTTTCTTATACTAGTATTATCCTTCCTTTAATAAGTTAAGTCCCAAGGAAAAAATTACTTATTCTTTTAATAGGAATCCTAAAAAAGGAAAATATCCTAAGAAATCCTTATTCTTTAAATAGAAATCCTACAAAAAAAAATATTATAGAAAATCTTTATTAAAAAATAAGACATATTTTCTAACACATTTCTAGTTCAATTATCACCTCAAGGCACAACTAAGTCCACCCGTAAACCAATCGATAGAGATCAAATTTCAAGTCATGAACTTGTATTGTCAACAAACGTCTAATGATCACTTTAGCAATATGTATCGTTTAATTAATAATCAATATGAAATGTGTCTAGATTTTGTGTTGTTTTCTAATAATCAATTTGGAAACTCTTGACTCAAGTTAACGTGTGAGAGATCAACATACTCATGTTGATGGAAGAGGAATTTGGAAAATATGGCAGCATTTTCGTGACCAGACAATGAGATATATTAGAAGTTATTTAATTTAAATTTTGGGGGCCAAAGAATGTGACCCGATTTTTGCATACATTTGGTTATTTCCACACTTGTTCAGCTTTCAATGGTTCAAGAATGGCTGAAGTGAAGGTGAAATTTGGCAGTGATGTTTAATGAAAGACTTGATATTAGGAAGATATGAATATTAAAACTTCTTAGAGATATAAAACATCATATGAGGTCAAATAGGATTTTTTCTTGTTCTTTGTGTTGGCTACATCTTTATATAAAATATGATGTGACTTCATGTCTCTTCAATGAGTGAAATATTTTCCTTTATATAGGTGTAGTATTTTCTAGTGGAGGAGTACTAGGATATACTTCTTTAAGCGTATAATATTTCATAAATATTTGCTATACTTACCAATGTCGTAATGACTTTTATTTGGATCTCTTTGATATATAATCTCTCATATGCGCACCAATTTGCTTCTTTATACCTCTAAAAATATTCTCCAATATTCTACATAATCTAATCTAATAAACAGCAAAGAGTAGAAAAACTCCTAATACAAGGAATAAATAAATTATAATATTATTGACACAATGATGCTAATAATAAAAATCCTAACATGATTGTTTGAAAATGTCAGATCTCGAAGGGTTATCGTATAAATGAGGGCAGATGAGGAGATATATATATATAGTAAGTTGATTGAAAGTGACGTCTAAAACCTTAAAGGGAGGTTATATCTGCCAAGCACCAAGGTAAATTAGACCATTATGGTCAATAAATGAGTCTTGCAGATGCGCCGACTCATATAGATTGGAAAAATCATTCATCCTTTAGCTATATAACAATTAAACACATATATTAAATGATAAATTTATTAATAGTACAATATTATATACGTTAAATTCTTCAAAAAGTAAGTTTTGTTTTATTAATTCAAGTTATGTTTATAGGCATTCCAGTTTTTGTAAGCTCAAATGGATATTTTCATAATTTTATCACATAATCAAATGAATAAACGTATATTTTAAGATGATTAAAATAGTCGATAGTTAAACTTAAGGGAAAAACTAATAGCAAGGATGGTCTAATGACTTTCCGAAATATTGGTGGAGTAACTATAATCAATTTATTTAGGTGTGCAATTAAATTTGTTCTATAAAACATGCATAATGGGGAGATTGAAATAATTAAGAAAATAAAGTTAAAGTTGATGTCAATTGGAATGGCAAAAAAATAACTAAGTTCAAGTTGAGGTGACGGCTAACATAAATAGTAAGAGCGCGGACTCCAAGTCTAAGGAAATAGGTTATCCAATAATCTTATTAATTTATAAAATTGAAAAAAAAAGTTGATGCTAACTTGGTTGTACAAATATAGTATGTCACTATAGGCATAAATTTCATGGAAGAAAATAATGCAGTTTGATCAAATCCAATTGATGGTGTTATTATCAAATAACAAAATTTTCTAGCTTTTGGAAGTCATGGATAAATAAATTTGGTTAGTTTCTTGGTAGCTGCTGATCAAATGATCGGGGATTGAAATAAATAACATAATAATAATAAAAATAATTAAGTCAAGTTGATGTCGATTCGTTTGCGTAAGTGAAATGTTTGACTCTTAATAGACATCAATTTCATGAAAGATAATAATATGGTTTGATCCACTACTACATAATCAACGATGTTATTTTCAAACAACAAAATTTTCTAGCTTTTGGAAATCATGGAGAGAAATTAATTTGGTCCGTTTATTGATTGATGGTAGTCAAATAATGCTTGACTTGGAAAAATCTCCCCTTGTTCTTTTATTTAGTAAGGGTTAATTTCAGTTTATCTTTCATGAATTGATAATTTTTAAATTGACCCCTTCTTTTTAAAAAAATTCAGTTATCCCCTAAAATATTATTTTTATATTATTTTTAACGGCCAAAAGGATAAAATAGTATTTACATATTTTTTTAATAGTTAATTAACAGAAAAAAAGTCAAACTTCTATATAGGTTAATTTTAATGGATCCAAATTTTTCTAAATTTTCTAAAACACACATAAACATTTTTAAAATTTATAGTGCATAAATATTTTCTAAAACTCACACAAATATTTTAAATATTTATAGAACAGACCCCAATACTTTAACAATATTTCATTTTGCACCCATGGATACCAAACCCTTGGCTGCGCGCAGCCATGGCATCCAAAGCGGCCATCGAAACCAGCCAAACCAAATCGATGGTAACTGCAACACCCGGCGAATATATTGCTTTTGTTTTTGTTATTCGGTTGTTTCATATTTCGAGCCAATTCAATGGCTCTGTATTTGTTGTACAAGACGACTTCTAGTTAGCCTCTGTTTGTGGCTCATGGCCTTGACCAAATCGGGCAAAACATGGAGACTCTTTGAAGCCCTATTTCCGTTATGAATGACTTCGATAAAGTCGTTCAGCTCACCGCCCTTCACCCATTCGAGTCCGCTCTAAATGCTCTTAATCAGTGCAGCTCTATTTCTAAAGGGCTTATGACCAATAAATTGAGGAATTTTTTGAAGCTTAATCTCCCATAAGCTAAGGAAGGAAAGAAGGCAAAATTTAGTTTGGGAGTATCCGAGCCTAAGATTGGGTCCCATGTATTTGAGAAGATTAAGATTCCTTATCAAAGCAATGAGTTTGTCCTTGAACTCCTTCGTGGTGTGCACTTGCATTTTGATAGGTTCACTAAAAGCCCGATGACTTACAACCAAAACCCTTAGCCGCCTGTGGCCATGGCAACCAAACCCATGGCCTTGTACGACCATGGGAACCAAATCCATGGCTGCGTACGGCTGAGGCAAACAAACCCTTAGCTGCCAGCGGCCAAGGCAATTTTTTTTTTTTTTTTGAACTTTGAGGACTGCAACATTTTTATTTTATTATTTTATTAATTTAAATAATATTTTTTTAAGATTAAAATTGTTAGTTAACAAAACTGTTAGAAAATGATATTTTTGTAATTTAACAAGTCAACAATGATCAATTGTTAAAGTTCACTATTTTTTGGAGATAATCCATTGTTTTCAAAAGTAAAAGAAATGATTTGAAGATTGTCAATTCATAAGCGCAAGTCAAAATCAATCCATTAATTAACTTCATTTAAAAAATGAGAAAAAAAATTACAAGAGAATTAAAGGTAAGTAGAAGCTATACTCTAGAAAATGCCGCGGGTATAGCTAATAATTTAAAGTACAAAAAAATGTTTTATTGAAAAAGTAAGATAGAATATATACCTGATAATTTTGATGCATCAATTATATTTCATTAAAATGAATAATTTGTTCATGACAATAATAAATCCATCAATTTTTAAAGACCATTTATCGTAAGAAAGGTTTGTCATCAATATAGTTGAATATATTTTTTTATAAGAGGAGCAAGAGTCATTGCCCTCGATCAAGAATGGTACCGTTACATTCGGAATATGACAGTCAACGGCTGAAATTCATGACTAAATTAATATTCCAAATTCTTGAAATCAGGACAACATGAAAAATTAACATTGAACACAAAAAAAAAAAAACTTCTCAGTTGATTCACCTAATGGATCCAATCAGGATATATAATCAACACGCGTTTATTATGTTTCTAATTTACCACCTTTTCGTTATTATTGGAATAAGGGAATACTAGTTTAAGAAATTCTCAGTAGAGCGTGTATATAACTTAAAACGTCTCTTGTTCGAAACTGAAATTAACTTAAAAGCAAATATTTAATAAAAATTAGCTTTCGAGAAGGATTATAACTATATAGGGAGAAGACCCGTCCATTAATGTCAATTCTTCCAAGTTGATGAAATTGTGCAATTCTATTTAGTCAACAAAATTTGGTTAGCGTTTTGTTAATTTAATTATTTATTTTGCCACATCCGTAACTTTCACTTACCTTGAGTAGTGGTCACAGTACAATTGAAATTAGACTAAAATTATTAACAAAAGTGAACTCATCACCTGAATGTGATCCCACTTCTTAATGAACCCAATTGCCAAATCTGTACACGTTCTTTCTTCTTGTATTAAATTGGCATTTTAGTTAATAGACGGCCGCCGCAATTGGTAAGGAAGTGGTTTGATTGCTTCTCTCAATGAAGTGTTGCTAATACTTCAATTTGATTCATATTTCTTGGGTGGGCAATAATAATAATGCTACCAATTCTTCGGCTAATCAGAGACACAGCTGCAACTCTTCTTGGAGACAACTGAGGAAAATCTTCTTGAAGATAGTTTAATCATAAAAAGATAGTACATGGTGGCCGGACGGATTATAAATTAAATAAATGTAGCTAGCATCATTAAAATTAAAGCTTCATAAGGGATAATTAATGCACTGCATGATTTTGCGCATGGCTTCCGAAATTGCAGGGTGATTGATTATTAATGAGATTAAAGAAGGCCAAGTAAAGTTAGAGGACAACTCCTCCTCGTCATTAAAGATTTGTAATTTATTTTAGCTCCCTAAGAGTGAATCTTATCAAACAAGGGCAAGTAAAGTTAGGATAACATAGACATGCAGGCCTGAGTTTGATTAATCTGTCTCGTTTTATTATTAGTCAGCAGCTATGGGCAGCAACTCGCAGCTACATCTCATTCTCACCACCAAGCTTTCATTAGATAGAAAGACAATGTATGTGAATGTAAATAAATAAATTAAATTAATTAAATTAAATAAATTAAACGTATAATCCATCTTAATATGCAATTTTGTTATTTAAAAAGAAAAGAATTTTAAATTATTATTTGCATATGCATATATGTATGTGGTTGATTTTGTGTAAAATCACCCCACTTATTAGATCTTCTGTAATTACAATATTATTCTTAGGCGAGATTACTAAAATTGGTAAATATATATTAGTTTAATTATTATCTATTATAATTGAAAATTAAATTTGTTACAGTGTATAAACCTACGAGCTTTTTTACATTCATAAACTCCTTCCAAGCCATTCAAATAAAAAATTTTTAAAAAAGTTATTATTGCATTGATGGAGGAAGAAGAAATGCAACCAAAAGAATATGAAAAAGAAAAAGTACTTAATATTACATTGATGGCGGAAGAAGATACGCAATGGGAAGAATTTGAAAATGTTGAATATGCTTGCTAGCTAGAATTAAAATTCAAAAGTTTTACTTTTCATTGCTTTGGTGTTGATTTGATTTGATTTTTCAAATTAGCAAGTTAAACTTGGATGTGAGCATGTTCTGGTGGTGGAAAGATATAGGAGTTGAATGTTTGAGGCACATCGTCTCAGTTAATCATGGAGCACCTTTCACACGTTTTGAAAATCTTGCTCTTTTTCTTTTTTGTCGTTTTCTTTAATTTATATTTTGATCCACACGGCTAAAAATTAAATTCTATAAATTTTATATTTTGTGCAAATTTTATTTACTTTTTATTTCATAAAACTTTAGTCTTAAGTAGTGGAGTCAATGGACTATATATACATATGTGTGTGTTCAAAAATCAAACAAAAGTAAGAAAACAAACCCGTGTTAAGCCAAATGGGAAGAGAGAGTGCTTTTTGTGTTCTATTCCATAATATTTATTTAATTAAAAGTATTTCGGGTTAGGTTTCGGGCCTGACAAAATCCCCAAAATTTTGTTGGGTCTTGGGCCAATCCTTGAAATAGCCCTGACTTCATTTTTTAGATTTTTGAGAGTACATACCCAATCTGAATTTATCGGAGGCCCGCCGATTTGAGAGCCCATGGAAAATGTTGCCAACCCTAACTGAATTAGCTTGCCAGGAAGGATAGGCTGAGCTATTTAGAAGCTCGAATCACAACTAAACGAGTCTCATTTTTAGAGAATCTCCAGCCATGAAACGGTCATTTCTAAGTCTTTTCCTTGTATAATATTTCCATAAGTCTGTATATGTTCTATATTTGTATATCTGTAGTTACAAGTCTGATTTCAAATTCCTTGTATCACTGTTCAATAAATATTAAGCAGCAAAATCAAGCTGTAGCAATTTTTTTAAAGGAAAAGAGATTATTGAAGAATAGTAATTCAGAAGAATTAACATGAGACTAAAATTTTAAAACATGCTACAAGAGTATATTGGTAACTCAATTGGAATCCCTTGGTGGAGATAGTTGAATCCAGAATTTATCGAGTCGGTGCGAAACGGCCAAATCAAAAACTTCTTAAATCTGAGGGCGTGCAATAATAGTCCGGCATCTCCTGGAATGTACTGTTCTCTTGAAATCACTAGCATAACCTTTTTATTCCACTTGAATTGGTACTGACGTATATAACCAACACCCAAGAACAGTGATTTGTCAAACTATTATCATCAACTCGAGACCACTTCATCTCTGATAGATCAAACCTGTTATTGTTGTCACCTGATCCTGAGTCAATTAGGTAATCGAAATTAGTCCAGCTGTTTTCTTTCAATGGAGGATATGTTAGTCTTTTCCATTGTTTCAGGGCAACATTGAAATCACCAATCACACCATAAACCAAAGAGTAGTAGACAACACTTTGCACATATTCTAAATCGCTGCAGCGGCATCCCCATTCCCAAGCAATAGGTAATTTCCTCACTTATCTGGGTTGTGCTTTCAAATTCTTCAATATCAAGATCATATTTACCCAATTTCGCTATTGGTCAATGATGACGGTACTTAGTTTCAACTCAATTAAAACTCATGAAAATTAATTGAGTGATCAAGATCATTTAGTTAAATTTATTCACTTTCATGCTATGAATGTATTGTTGCTAGAGTAGCAAATGCTCAACAATATGTTAACATCATAAAATCTACCGTGATAGGGTTCTTGCTAGTGATCATCCTATTCCTTCACAACAAATCACAAGGCCACATTCAAGGAAGAAAACTTGCCTCTTTCGGCGTATCATATCTAGTTCTTCAATTTCCTGTATTTGAGCAGGGATAAAGTGTATGGATAAAGAGCTTCAAATGAGGAAACTTCAACTATAAAGGCTACAGTGATGAAGAAATTGGTGGCATTAGCTTTGTGATCTTTCTTCTTAACCTTTGCGAGATTGGAGACAACTTTGTCATAAACTTCAGCCGTCTCAGTACATCCTGTAATAGGTAGTGTAGCTGAAGCCTCCTTTCCTATTGAAGTTATGCTCTGACCCAATTGCCCTGACAGCATCGTAGTGATTGGCATGCAGTGCCACTAACTTTTCAATGAGCTTTTGCTCGAAAGCTTTGGATCAATGATGACATGTAATGTTGCATCCTTTTGATCAAGACAGGAGAGGGTTTTTGCAGGTTAGCAAGCAGCCACTCATAATCTGACAATGTACCTTCTGCTAATGGCTCCAAAAACTCACATCTGGCCAAAATTTCAGGCAGGGGTACTCCAGCAATTAAGTTAGTATCAAGACTTGGTTTACCCTTCAGAAGTTCTTCAGGCAACCTAACCAGAGTACTTTCAAGGGCAGAGGGGGATGAACCAGGGATAACCTCGTGCTTGAAAGGCAATGCTCTTGCTGCTTGCAAGCAGAACTCTATCCATTGATGGATTAAAGGAGATGGACCTCTGACTCACCCTCCAATTTGGTTTGTTTCAAGTCTTGAGGCAGCAGGGATTACCTACAAAGAGAATACAGACTTATTAGTCACATTATCGTATTTACTGATCACTAATATGACGGTATAACTAAGTGAATATCAAAGTAGAATGGCAGGCATGGGCATACCCAAAGATCTGCCCATAAGCTAGCACCAGACTTAGGAACAACAACTGAAACATTAGACATATGTTTGACAGCAGAAAGAACATCACTACTCCACCCAACAGCAACCCATACACCTCCAATTCCAAATGCCTTCAGATAGTGTGTACTGTCAAACAGTCGAACCTATATAAAACCAATAAACGCAGATTTTGTAAAACTGTTACAGGTATTGACAAAGATATTAGCATCTACAAAAAATTATTGTATAAGATAAACAATGCGGAGGAGCAGGGGCATTCTACATATTTTTTGACATCCTGAAGCCCTCATAATAGGATTGAACAAATGTTAGGTAACCTACAATATTCGACAACTATTTTTCGTATTACATGTACCCTTAACTCAAACTGGACAAAGTAGATAATTTCAGTAACCTGAATTTATTGATGATTCTACTAGAATACAATGCACAGTAGATTTATAACATTTTTAAATCAAAACTCGTCATCGTTCACCTGAAAGACTCTTAAGTTGCACAAACCAATTTCACTACCCCACACCAGAACTTTGTTGAACTTTCCTGGATCCACCTGATTGCGCCTACCGTCCCCCTTCACTACAGCCAATAACCGCATTATTTAATTTTTTGAAATTAGTATGCCAGACATATTTGGTCAGCTACAAACCTATTTTTGCTCAAAAATAGGTTTGTAGAAAGGAATATGACTTCTTGTTGTCACTTCATTTTGTTAGTCTCTATTCCTCGCATATTCACATTAAGGAAACAAACCAAATGTCACCAATTTACCTACACCACATTACTATGGATTTTCATTGTTTTGGATTTTTGCTAATTTAATGAGACAGAATCTCAAATCCCTTGCCATTTCTTTAGCTCAATTTAGGAGAAAAAGCCTTTATTACATCCATCTCAGAAGAGAACACCAACATATGTATTAATACGTATGAAAAGGAAAAGACAACACTAACATACGCATTCATATGTATGAAAAGGAGAAGAAAACACTAACATATGCATTCATATGGATGAAGAAGTAGACTTTTACAAGGAAAATCAGTTGTCAGGCAATAAGATTCAATAACTAGATATCGTTTCTTTAAGTGTACCCAGTTTCCCAGTAATGCCAGATTCTGCCGAACAGCAATCTTCCTACAAGCAACTTGTGAATCAATGTTGTTTGAATTGTATGATGCTGCCATATACTTCAAAACTGAACTGATAACCTTCCTGGGAGAATTAACCATTGAAATCCTTCCTGCAAGCTCAGGCCACCACAGATCTTTCCAGTCCTAAAATCCATTTTCAGTAATTATGTCATTGTGCATAGAATGCAGATCTCTCAAAACAGCATCAACAGATATCTCATTCTAATCTCCAATGTGAACAAATTATGTAATGACCAGAGCATGTTGGCATATATAACAACTCTGCAGCCTATTCCTTTCCATTCCAAGCAGGCACATGTTTAAAATGAGGAAAAAAGAGCCATCAAATGCCACCCAAAAGAAAGAAAAAAAAAGCTACCATTTGGCAGTTCATTTCAGAAAAAAACTTCAAACAAGATCTTACTATTTGATGACCAAAGAAACTTCACATCATCACCTCTACTTTTCACAATGAACAACATCAATAAACAGGATCTAACCAGTTTTATTATGTTTTTGGGTCATACTGATAGACTCACAATAAGATGATAAGGAACTGTAAATTACTTGACTAAAGATGTTACTTTCAATTGTGAAAGCTTGGCCAGTATTTATTTGTGTGGGTGAAATTTTTATTTTAGTTATTAGAAGCAGATCTCTAGTGCGGAACATAGAAAGGTTAAGGGATATCTGCGTACATAAGCGACAAAAAAATGAAGATCCCTTGTTCTTATTCACTTAAATTTTGACCATTTTTGAGACAAAGCTTGATTACAGAACAATACACTGCTGAACTGTTTTCTTCCCAGTCGCTCCCCATCTTCTTCATTCTGCGATATCTTCTCCAAGCTAACCCACAAATCAAAGAATACCTCATACATTAGAAAAATTCTCCATCATTACAGGCGATTGTTTTGAATGGTGAGACATGAGAGACACGGTGTGTGTTTGTTTTAGAGCTGGCTATGCTAAACGATTTTGACACTGCTCAGTGACAATATTCAGATCAAGATTCTGTAACTTTTTGGGTAAAATGAACACAATTAAAAAATAATAATTAACCTACAATAGGGGCTAGTTGTTGCTCAATCTTAGGCAAGAAAAATTCACTGTTACTGATCGTCTATCCCATTTTTAGGTGCTCATGTTGTAATGTGACATCTAGTGACTCACTTATTAATCGCCATCATCACCACGCTACAGCGGCATAGCTCCTCATTCTCCATAGTGTACATTTGACTACAGCTGAGAAGTTTGATGAACCAATTGTAGAAGATAATATCATTGAGTTTCTAGGCCATTTCAGGGATACCATGATTACCCATCAATGAGCAGCTTCTAAAGATATTATCCTAAAAAATATCAAAGAGAAAGGCAGTCATGATTTTGTTTCATACAAAACTAAATGAGCTTAAAGACAAGTATTACCTCAATTGGAGCCAAATTACGATTTCGAAATTTACTTTTCTTGTAAGCAATCACCATGGTGCCCCGCCGATATGGTGCCGCCCATATTTTACCTCGAGGATCAATTTCTCCTGCATCATTCCTGCGTAGATATACCTGAAACTTCATTAGTACAAATAAAAGTAAACAAACAAATAAATAAAATGACTATAAAGCATAACACAAATAGAGAACAAATTTCAATGTAAGACAATAAAAATTATCAGGTCAAAGACAGAGATGTTACCTTCCATTTGTGACTTAAGCATTTGAACCAATCTTGATCTTCAGCTCCAGCTATTGGCTCAATCAATCTCCTTTTTAATCGCAAAACTGAGCCATGAATCGCCAACACTAACCAAATCAGCAGCCATATAAGAAGCCGACTTAGCCTTAACTTTGTTAAAGGTTATAGATAAATTGTTAACGATCCCATCAATGCTAGCACACAAATTCATCTGAAACTTCAATCTCTTTCCTTGACTTCATATAAAACCCTTAACCTAAGATTGAGGCACTGAATTCTGAAGAGAAACAACCCTCAAAAGCACGGTCAATGCGTACGTTTTCAATTTCCAATTCTCAAATTCTTGTTTCAATTTCTCATGCTCTTCTTGTTCTGTGTGGGAGTGGCCGAGCATATACGGGCTCTGAACCCGAGAAAGAGTACGACGGAAGCAGAGGCCAGTTGAAGAGGGAGCTTGAAATGGAGATGGAGAGGCTGTCGGTCATTATGAGCCGCTGGATTAATGTGGGTCCGCGAGAATATGATGTCCTGAATTGAGCGTGGTTCAGTGGGGACACGGGGAATAGGGTTAGGGTATGACAGTCGAGAAAGGGAATACGACGGGTTAGGCTTTGGTGTTAGTGCAAGTCTGCAAGAGAAGATGATGAGGGATGATGATAAGGCCACAACCATTCAGAAAACAGAGGCGACCAAGCGCAAGCTAAATGAATGACCTTTATATAATTACAAAAAATCCCCAATATAGTTTCCAAATGAATTGATATGTTGATGTGGCACTCTTTATATAGGTGGTAAAATGGTAATTTAAAAATTTATCAAATGGATGCTTAAACCTGGTTTTGTTAGTAACTTTTATCACCTATAGTTTTAAAAGCCTTATGGGTCCTTATGGGTCTGGACCAATTGATTTCAAATAATTTTATTTGATTGGCTATTGAGGTAGAATCTCGAGAGGAATTGAGAATAAAAAACTAACTGCATTTTACTCACTTTTTTATTTAAAAAAGAAAATTATATTTGAATAATAACAAAATGCTATCAGGACAGAAATGATAGTACTGATAGTGCTGTCATTTTGTGTGTTATAATAAATTTATAACATAAAAAATATCGTATTTTTTTTCTTAATAGTGTCTAAATATCAGTGCCAAAAACAAAAATTACGAGCTTTATGTAAATACGTATTTGATTTTAACTCGAACATGTGGTTAAAAAAATTTATTTTACCTCTGTTAAAAACAAATTTCATGAATTTTTTAGAATACTCTTATTTATTTTATATTTTTATTTCTTTTATTCATAAGATAACTTTAAAAAATATATATTAGTTATAGTAATTTTATAATTTTTCTTAAAAAATTTACTCTCTACTGATAGAAAATATATGTTATACTAAGGCCCAAACGAAGCCTTAATCACATTATATGACTTTAATATCCTTATCAATGGAAAATTTCATAATACCATAATAAAAATTACGGCATCAATAATATGATAAACGTAAATATTGTAAATTACACATAAAACTAATAAATGTAAAATAAAATTAGTAAATTCATATGATATTGTTAATTATTTAAAAAACTAAAATTGTTTGTACAAAATTTTAGTGAAAAATATTTTATTCATCTACAAAAAAATATTTTGTTTAGTCAAAAAAGGAAAAAAATTACTCATTAATTAAACAAAAAAATTATTCTAAAAAAAGTGGAATAATTATTATTGAATTGATTTAACTATAAATTCTATATTTATTCTAGGATATTTGTATATTTTTCCCATTTTTTATAATAATATCTATTTATTACACATGTTAATTAAGCGCAATTGTTTATTTTGATGTCCAAAACAAAATAAAAAAGATACTTTTATATTACTAAACACATATATGATATATCAATAAAATTAGATCTAATTTTAAGTCTTATATATAATTCATGTAGTTTCAAATTTTTTACTTGTACTTATAGACAATTTAGGATTGTTGTTAAATAAGTGTAGAAAAATGCAAAATAACTTTATCTTACTACAAGTATAAAAGATATTAAAATAATATTTTTTTAAAAATCAAATTTTAAGAATAAATTTTATCCTTAATAAAACATCACATGCATTACATAAATGCAAAACTAGCATTATTCAATATAAATGAAAAAATTCTATAAATATATAAGGTAATAAATAGTTTAATAAGTTTTTATTTTATAATTTTAAACTTTTTTTAGTAACTCTTATATTAATTTACTTATTTTCTCCTTTATCCACAAGTTTTAGGCATAATCTACAAAATTTATGTTTTTCTTTTGCACTTAATTTGATTTACTTGTTTTATATTATATTTATAAGTTTTTGTTTTATTTACCAATAATACATCAATTTATCATTTTTATAATAATTTACTTATTTTATCTTTTATTTACAAGTCTTTTATTTTATTTACTAGTAACACATTAATTTACTAGTTTTATACTAATTGATTTACTGGTTTTATATTACATTTGTAAGTTTTTATTTTATTTAACAGTAATACATCAATTTATCAGTTTTATCATTATGTACTTATTTTACCTTTTATTTATAAGTCTTTTGTTTTATTTCTAAAAATTTATGTTTTATTTTATAGTTAATGTTGTTTGACTAATTTAAGTTATATTGCAAGTTTTTATTTTGTTTACTAGTAATACATTCATTTACTAGTTTTATATTAATTTACTTATTTTATCTTCATTTTACAAATCTTATGTATAATTTCTAAAGTTTATGCTTTCTTTTGCACTTAATGTTGATTTATGAGTTTTATGTTATATTTGAAAGTTTTTGTTTTATTTATTAATAATACATCAATTTATCAGTTTTATATTGATTTACTCATATTATCTTCCATTTACAAGGCTTATGTTTAATTTCTAAAATTTATATTTTATTTTACAATTAATGTTGATTTATAAATTTTATGTTAAATTTACAAATTTTATGTTTTATTTATATAATTTATATTTAATTACGGTATTGATGCCGTAACTTTAATTACAACATAATAAAATGACTCCTTTATAAATATATAATTACACAAAATTCAATTATAAAATAAGTGGAGGTCTAAGCGTCCATGTTGCAAACTCTAGACACTGAAATTTCCGATTCTTTTTAATCTATTGCATTAACTCCATCTCCAGGTAATAATCTACTTAATATACACCCTAAATAAGGCGCTAATCCAAGGGTTTAAAAACATGTTAATGCCCGATCCTTCTCCCCAGTATCATGTTCTGCAAATGCATCATTCCAGTGATAAAGGCTATTTATTACTCGGAGCCAACTCTAATACACCATTCCATGGCCCTCCGAACCACAAAGAAAGAAACCCAATGCCTATTATAGCTTCATCTATTGACTCAGCAGCTCATGCCTACAATTCACATTGGGGTTTTACTTCATACTGAATGTTATTGATTGCCATCGTTTTAGTTTCAATTTCTCACTCATTCACCCCCATGTTGCTAAGAATGTAAAACGACTCTTTCTTTTTGTTAACTAGTTTAAATTTTAAAGAAACTCTTTCTTGTTTAAAATTTTGTGTTCTGTTTACTTATTGGTTGATGTTTGTTCTGGGGTTTCTTCAATTTGTTCGAAAACCGAATCAAAATCATTTCCATTCAAAAACTTTCATTTGGGGTCATTAAATATTCCAAGAAAGGAAGTGATTTCAAATTTTTATATGTGCATCAATATGAGTAGTCAAAGTGAATCTGCTAGTGAAGTGCTACCTCCCTATCCCGTTGAATATGATTCAACTAACATAGAGGTTGTAAAAATGTTGTTCCTAATCAGAGGATCCCTGTGGCATTGAACAAAGTAATGGGTGGTAATTTTAAGACCAGGCCATGCCCAAAACCGAAACTAGGAGATTATGAATACTGGAATCGATGTCACTTTACTAGGAATGGAGAGGCTAGATTGCTTAATGAAATGCAGCTTTGTGGACAGTTCTATTATCAGAACACTTGCAAATATGAGGATGGGTGTCGATTTCTTCATGTAAGTGCTGAGATATGTGAGGAAGTTTCTGATCAGTTTAGGAATAGCTTGGTGATAAGCATAATTTGCCTTCTACTGCACTTGCACTAAATTCAAAATCCAATGCACCTAAAAACAACATGAGAGATCTTACAGGTAATTCATGACCAGTTCGAACATAATAGCAATTATGGCAAAAAAAAATTGAAATCAAAGATGCATATAAAATAACCAAGCTGCTAATAAATAATGTGAGAGTGAAGTATTTATACTACACCTTTACCTAATAGGAAGTTTGTTTTGCTATTGTGTGAGATCAAGCTCTCTGCATATCCTATTGGCAAAAGGAAATCACACGCGTTGTAGTCTCTGTATATGTATGCACATGCATCTTCTTGAAAATTGATTGAGAAATCATTGCCACAGTTTGAATTTGCGTGATGGCTTGTCATCTTGCAAAAAAGATAAAGATTGAGATTGAAAGAAACTCATTATCATCAAATTGGTCCAATCCTCTCCAATTCCAAATAATATGATATGCTTAATACTTTTTTGAGTTGTGTGCTAATCCACTGCAATAATTTGCTAAGATCCCACATCAACAAACTATTGGATTAGTTGGTTTATTAGCCTAAGGTTCCTTGCTATTACAAGTCAATTTTTAAGGGTGAATTCTATCTAGTGAGTTACAACAATCAACTAATCCCTTTGTTTACTAATAGAAATAACTATTAAATACAAAAAATAGAGATGTAGATTAAAAATAATAAGCACAATGATGTCTCAAAGACATAGTTTTGTGATTTTCAAGTAGTATTATTTGGCTCACAACTTCTTATCTTTTTTAAAAATAATAATACTAATAATAACCCAATGATAAATAAATAGAATGTGTAATTGGAGCGTTGGACTTACATAAAAAGAAGAACTTGAGAAACCAACTTGCTTTCTTCAAATTCTCTTGGGACTTGGTTCCAATTTATCTTTGTCAGATTTGAGGAACACTTTTGAGCGCATTCTTCTTCACTGTTGGTAGAAAACTTTATAGTAAGAGAGTTGGACTTACATGCATGTAGTGGACACACACCGCAACATTTCAATTTGTGATCTATTGGAAATGTTTGGAGTGGATTGTGAAGGGAGAACTCAAATGAGACACTTTAATGGCAATTACCATCCAGTAGCTCAACATTCCAATAGAGATGAAATCCAGACATGATGAGTGGATTGTGAAGGGAGAACTCAAATGAGACACTTTAATGGCAATCACCATCCAATAGCTCAACATTCCAATAGAGATGAAATCTAGGTATGATATGATCTAAGTCAATGGACAACTTTATTTCTTAAGTAGCTTATTAGTACTTAAAGGATCTTAAAGTATATGTACATATATAAGTAAACTATGTGTTAATTTCAATGACAGAATTTATGGGGATAAGATTGTTTACAACAAAATGGAAACAAGAAGTTATCTATATTTTAATAAGCTAAAACCAACTACATTGCCAATAAGGATTTACATATAAAACAACAACGACTCTGAAAATCACAATTGTGTATGTTGTTGTATAAGTGATAAAGAAATTGTCCGTGTCAATTAAATTATCATCTTCTCCATTGCTAGTTGAAGCCTCCAGCACAGTTGCTGGTGGTCTATTTCCATTGCAAATGGGCCGTACATACCAGTCCACAAAGAAAAGAATTTCCCTCATAGCTACTCTTTTTGAAGGCTAGAAATTTTGCAATCCACTCTCAGAGCTTCCTTGATAAGTTATTGTGTGCTATAGTAAAAACAACCGTTACAATTAGCACCACAAGTTGACCAGGGATTTTCCAATTCAATGTTTTATAGGAAAGATCCAAACTTTTGATATTCTTCAAGTTTGAAAATGTTAATGGGATTTATCTTGCAACTTGTGTGATAGATTCAATATTTGAATCCTGGCCAAATTTCCAATTTGAGTAGGAATATGACCAATTAGTTTGTTACAAGATAAGATTAAGTCCTCATAGGTAGTAACTCTTCTTCCTCAGTAAGTGTAGGCAATGCTCTTTGCTGTGAATTTTAAAAATTGTTGTATCTTTCATGAACTGTGGTGATATCAAAACAAAGAGGAATATGACCGAAAGGATTACTGTTTATTTATAAATTACAGTTTATTCAATCCGCACAATTGAATTGCACTTTATTCAATCTGCACAATTGAATTGCACTTCACCTTTAAGATTATTATGAGCCAAGATAAGGTAGCTTAACTGGGAAAGCCCATCAACTTAATTTGGAATGTTGCCGTTCAAGCAATTATAGCTAAGATCTAATATGACAAGGGAAAGGCAATTAGAGAATGTACTTTATTTTAGTTGTCCATGTAAATAATTTTTGACAAGTGAACTTGTTTGTTAGAGAGAGATGGAAACAAGATGGTAAGTCGCTCCCAGATATGTTATTAACTGAAATGTCCAAAATCTTATGCGAATCAAGGTAACAAAACTCCACTAGAATAGGACCTTCAAAATGATTCTCAGGCATTATAATATGTTGTAACTTTGTGAGATTACCCAACTATTATGGAATCTTACCTACGATATTGTTATCATTAAGATACAATCCTTCTAATGAGGGACAGAGTCGAAAGCTTTATCAATTCTGGTCCTCTAAGTTGAAATCGAGTCATGGTTTAACTTATCTTGGATTTCGTCAAATCTAACTCAGTTCCTAGTGGTTGTGAATCTCCATCTCGTGTTCTTTACGCATATGATATCTTCATTTTTTATAAAGGTATTGTTGATTTTAAGGATCAAATTATTGATTATATTTATTAAGTTTATTAATAGTTAAAGTGTCAATTATACATATGTTAAACATTAAGTTCACACACTGTACTATTGTACATTAATTTGTGGGTACTAGTTAGTTTAATTAGCAAAATCTCTTGTGTGGAGATAAAAGGTTTGGAATTTGAATCTCGCTTACAAGGATAGGGCAATGAGACTATCGTTAGGCTATGACTTAAAAAATTGCATAATGGGGGATTGAAATAATTAACATAATAAAGTTCAAGTTGACATTGACTAGAATTGCATAAAAATAATCACGTATAATTTGAGGCCAAGGCTAATTCAAATGGTTAGAACTCAGCCTTCCTAAGGCCAAATATGTGGCTTAAAATCCAATGATCTTTTTAATTTATAAAATTGGAAAAAAAAAAAAAAAGAAGTTGATTTCGACTAGGTAGTACCAATAAAGTATGACACTAACAGGCATCAATTTCATGAAAGAAAATAATGGGGTTTGATCCACTCTAATTAATGATGTTATTATCAAATAACATAATTTTCTAGTATTTGGAAGTATGGAGAAATAAATTTGGCCAATTCTTGATAGTTGCCGATCAAATAATCGGGGATCGGAATAATTAACAAACTAACAATAATAAAAATAAGAAAGTTCAAGTTGATGTCTATTGGTTTGTGTAAGTAAAAAGTATGGCCCTTGTTGATGAGATAATTGGTGACTGATAACACCTCAAAGAGGTAAGAATCTCTAAAGAGGAAAATCGGATCTCTTAAAGATTGGAACGAAGTCTGTCAAGTAGAAATTTAGGAACCCTCGAGATGGGAAATGTAAAAACATTGATCTAAACCATGATCGAGTCAAAGCTGCCAAGCCAACAAGGTTAAAATATCAGAATGATGCTTATCACCAAGAAAGAATCACAGAATTATTGCAAAAATGACTGAAGAAGTTGACTACAAAGTTGCTATACCCTCAACACCCCTAAAAATAGGAGAATCACATCCACTCTGAGAATCGTGCCCTATTTTCTTCTCCATTGAAGCATTTTTTAAAAAAAAGCTATGGAGGAGGAATGATCACCCAAGCAAACTAAAACACTTTGATTTCAATTCCAAAGGCCCTTCACTAACTTAAGCGTCGAAGTGGGCACGCCAGAGACCACCACTTTCAACCTCATTTCACCCTTTTCTTGTTTGTTACTATTTGTGTAGGTTACCTCCATTTGTTGAACTTGGTATGAGCCCAGGCAAGAAAAAATCAAGCGTCAATAGCTCCTAATAGGTATCAGTTTTATGATTAACGTGGTTTGATCCACTGTATAATTAAGGATGTTATGTTCAAATAGAAAATTTTTTCTAGTTTTTAAAAATCATGGAAAGAAATTAATTTGGTTGGTTTCTTGATTGATGGTGTTAAAAAAATGCATGACTTGGAAAAACTTCCCCTCGTTCTTTAATTTATTATTTGACTTTATTAATAAAATGAACAAAAAATATAAGAGAAATTAAATAGAGGTTCGTAAAAGCCGTACTATAGAAAATTCCTCAGGGGCTTAATCGAAAGGTTTTTAAATTCTGGCCCTCTGAGTTCATCTTAAGTCACGGTTTAACTTATCTCACGATTACCGATCTGGTCCCATTTATCTCATTTCTTAGGGGCTGTGAATCTCCGTCCCATCTTCTTTACCTAGATGATATCTTTATTTCTTTTAAAGAACTGTTGTTGATTTTTTAAATCACTATGATGAAGCATCGGGCCAAAGGATTAACCAGGATAAGAGCTAGCCATTATAATGGTTCTTTTTACTGCTGTTGCTCAAAGGATCAGATTCTTGATCATATATATTGAACAATGTGTTTATCAATAGCTATAGCGTTAATTATACATATGCTAAACGTTAAGAGATGTTGTACTAGTATATTTGTGGGTGCTAGCTATTTCAATTGGTTAAATCTCGTGTGTGGAGATAAGAGGTATGAGATTTGAACTTCACTCATATAGATGGAGTAGAAATTAGGCCGCCGTTAGACTCTAACTTCCAAAAAAAAAATTCAAGATAGAACATATTCTTATCATTTTGATATAGGAGTGTTCAAGGACCAAATTTTGTGGGTTGGACATCAATCCATATCCAATCTACAACTTTACAGATTATAAAGTTTCAATCCAATCTAATCCATGGATTGATGAAATTCAATTCATGAGACTGCGGATCGGATGCGGATTTAATGCAATTCATATCCAATCCATCATTTTGTGGATTAAAAATTTTAATTTTGCCCAATCTACAAACTACTTAAATAAAAAAAAAATCTGATATAAAAATAATTTTACTACCGATCAAATTCAAAATTGAATAAAATTAAAATAAATTAATTGTTTAAATAAAGCTAGAATAATGCATTAAAAGTTTCAAAATATAACACATTAAAAAAAAATCTCATTAATTTGTTTAAATGAATATATTAAAATTAACTAAAATTATGAATTTAAATCTACACAAAATTTCAGATTTGAGAGCTTAGATGATTTGTGAAAATATCCACCTCCAGTTTATATTTCATATTTTAACTTTAACAAAATAAATATAATTGAAATAAATAACAAATAAAAATATTTTATTTAATAAAAATAATTAATAAATATTTACCCTTACTTACTATCCCATCAAATGCTATAAAGCTTCATCAAATCGATTCTTCTCAACTCTTAAAATCTCTTTACATGTAAGACAATAGAAAAATGTCAATTTAACAAAATAGAATAACAATAGAAATTTTAACCCTAGAATTTTTAATGTTTAGAAAGCCATATTTATTTATCCAATTATTCATTTTTTATTATTTTATTTTATATTATTATCGGATAAGATATAATATGATGTTAAATTATATTAGTCATTTATTTAACTTATTTTTTAATTGAATACATTTTTTTTGTGAATTCGTGGATTTTTGTTAATTTACAAAAGTAATTGGATATCTAATTTATCAACTACGGATTTTTAAATTTTTAATTCAATCAAATCCAATAATCCACAGATTTGATTTTTATGGATTGCACTACTGTAAATCAAACGAATTGGGCGGATTGGATTAGATCGGATTTTGAACACCTTTATTTTGATGCATTAATATTTCATCAAATAAGAATAATATGACAATAGGAAATCTATAAATTTTTAAAGACTATTAACCATAAGAGATTTTTTCATCGATATACTTGACAATATTTTTTAAAAGAGTGGGAGTCATTGCCCTTGATCAGGACTGTTATCACTAAGTCTAGAATACGACAGTCAACGACTGAAATATTAACACACGCGTTATCATCCTTTATTAACAAATTAATATTCCAAATTCTTGAAATTAAGGTAAAAAAATCGATGCAAATTAGCATATATAATCCACACCTGTTTATTTTAATTATTTCTAAGTAACCACCTTTTCGTGATTATTGGAGTAAGGGAATTGTTATGAAGAAACTCTCATTAGAGTATATATAACTTAAAAATTTTGTTTTTTGAAATTGAAATTAACTTAAAAACAAATAATTAATAAAAATTTGCTTCTTAGAAGGATTATAATTATATGGGAAGAAGCCCAATCCATTCATGTCAATTCTTCCAAGTTGATGAAATTGTGCAACTCTATTTAGTCAGGAAAATTAGTTAACATTTTATGAATTTAATTATTGATTTTGCCACATCTGTAACTTTCGCTTACCTTGACTAGCGGTCACAGTAAAATTAAAATTAAACCAACATTGTTAGCAAGATAATAAAAGTAAACTCATCACCTGAATGCTATGTCGCTTCTTAATGATCATAATTGTCAAGTATTACTTGTTTCTTCTTGTATCAAATTGGGATTTTAGTTAACAGACGGCTGCCGCAATTGATAAGGAGGTGGTTTGATTGCTCCTCTCGATGAAGCCTTGCTAATACTTTAAATCACTCTTATTTCTTGGGTGGGCAAAATTTATATTAATTGCTGCTAATTCTTTGGCTAATCAGAGACACAGCTCCAGCTCCTCTTGGAGAAAATTGAAGAAAATCCTGTTAAAGATGGTTTAATGATAAAAAGATAGTACATGGTGGCCGGACGGATTATAAATTATCTAAATACATAGCTAGCACCATTAAAATTAAAGATTCAACAGAGATCATTAATGCTCTGTATGATTTTGCGCTTGGCTTCCGAAATTACAGTGGGATTGATTACTAATGCGATTAAAGAAGGCCAAGTATACGGGCAACTTTGCGCCAAAAAACAAAAAGGCCAAGTAAAGTTAATGGCAAACTCCTCCTTGTTATTAAAGACTTGTAATTTAGTTCCCTCTCTAGGAATGAATATTAACAAACGGGGACAAGTAAAGTTAGGACAACATATACATACAGGCCTGAATTTAAATTAATTTGTCTCGTTTTATTATTAATCAGCAGCTATCGGCAGCAACTCGCAACTTCATATCGTTCTCACCATCAAGTTTTCTATCGATAGAAAGACGATCCATATGAAAGTAAGTAAACTAATTAAATTAAGCATCTTATCCATCTCAATATACAATTTTTTTTAAAAAATAATTTACGATTATTATTTGCATCTGCATAAATGTATGGATGCAACTAATTTTGGTAGATTTTTTCCTGTGCTATTACTGCACTGCTGGTGGTTCGTCATGCATAGATCACAAACTGTTTTTACAGTGGGGCTTGTCAAATTCGTCATTATCGTACCAATGCTGGAATAGTAAGGACGATGATTAGACTTTTGGACATGTGCATTTCTCAAAATTCCTGCAAAATGTCGATACAAATGCGAGGTGCTTGGAAATACTACTGCAAGTTTAATGAAAAAATTTTATTTCTTAAGCAAATCTGATTGGCCATTTTGGTTAGTTAATATATACTAGGCTGATGTCGCAATTGCTCTCCAAGTTATGCTTGTGATTGTTCCTTTAACATCAATTCTTCCAAGTTATATGCATTGTGAATCAGAAATTGTAATTTCTAATAATTTTGAAGCAAGGTATGTGTGTCATAATAATCTGGATTCTAATTAATATCCGTATTTTCGTCAAACTTGAGGAGAATATCTGCTGTAAGTTGAACAGCTCTGTTTCTAATTTGCCTAAAAAACACTACCACATATCATGGTTAGCAAAAGTTTCTTTTATGAACTGAATGTGCTGTAGTTTATATATGCACATATGAAAACAATTGCAGTTAATATCTTCTTCTAAAATCCCCCTTTAAAGTGCTCGATGAGGAAGTAACACTATGTGCCGCTCTCCTCACATGGCCACATATTAAAAAAATGTGGTGCAAACAAAATCAAACTGTGAGTTTAATTAAGTTGCTTGATCACAAAGTAACTAATCAAAATCCATTGAGGAGGTTGAATCAGAATTTTTCCGAGTCATGGTGAGACATTCAAATCATAAAATTGGGTTGATTAATTAATTAATCAACCATAAGAGAAATCCAGTGATAGTCCTTGGGTGCTTGAAAAATCTAAACACTAAAAAGGGAATCAGGGTTTGCGTCATTTTCACTTCTTAGAGCAGTAGCCTATAGTAACTATTTGCAACCTTAATGTCATGGGCCGCTAAAATCACCCACAATTGGAGGCTAAGTCTGCGCTCGTGGGCTCACTCAATAAGAATGCGGGGTGTGCTTAGCAAAGTCCAGCTCAAGTTCTAGAAATTGTTAATATCCTAAAATTCTCTAGAATTGAAAAGATTCTACCCTTGATATTTAAAAAGAATCCCTCAAGAAATCACAGGTGGTTCTTGAGCCTCCATCCAGCCTATAAATAGCCACCACCTGCCATTTTGCACACAACACACCACAATTCCAAAGACACACAACTCACAACACACACACAAACTCTCAAGCTCTCTCAGAAATTACTCTTGTGAGTAATAAAATCAGATAGTTTGGCGCATTCTTTCTTTTCTTTTTCTAAAGATTTGAATAAGCGTTTTTTCGCTTGGGCTAGTTCGAGAAGTGTTATGAAACTTACTTAATGACTCACACGCTGTGTCTTTGAAAGTCAAGTCTTGCATTTTCTTCACAAAATACTCATCCTGTGACATTAAGGCTGCAATCAACGAGCAGATCAAGTGGCTTCAGTCTATTGTATGTTGCTATCTCTTTGAAATTATTTTCTCTATATCATTTTTTCTTGTTCTTGCCTTTATATCAGTCGAGTTATTGCTTGTCTTTCTGGGTTTGTGTTATAATGTGGAATTCAATGTGCTCTACACACCACGCAATGTATGCATATGATGCCGAGGACAATGTTGCTCTCAGTGGCTTGCCTAGTAATTACTTAGGACTTATATTTTTGTCCAACTTTATCACTACTTTGATTGCATCAAGTGATGAATAATTTGTTGTAATCAGAGTTTGAAAAAGCGGAGAACAGATACTCCTTGTATTGTGTGGTACTATAGTATGGCCCAGATGCCTTCGTTCGTGAGAAAGTAGCAGATTCTCTTCCAATTTAATTTCTCCTTTGTTCTAGTCCAAAATCAGATACTTCTCATTTGCTTCATTTAGACAGGGAAGCGTGTCAGCTCTGCGTTTTATGTAAACAGAATATCCAGTTATCAAATTTCAGCTATTGAGTTCACTTTGTTGGAACTTGCTGGGTGATACATCTAGGCTACTAGTTTTATCTAAGCATGCACGAGGAGCAGTTACTGGTTAGAAACTTTGTGTCCGGGTACTAAACTGAAGTTGTCTGTCTGGACCCGAAAACCAAAACCAAATTGTTTATTTGTCCCTTGAGAAAATTACTAATTTAATAAAACTGTTACTGAAATTTTATAAAACTAGTAGTAGGTGCGTTGTAACTAAAAATAACTAATTTAATAACAATACTAAGAGTGCATTTAGGATTGAGATACTGTAGCTTTTAAGTTATAGTTATTATAGAAAAAAAGCTATAACTATGAAACAAAAATTAATATTATGTAGTAAATATAAATTTTAAATAATAATTTTGATAAATTATTAAAGTTATAATAAATTTTTTATAATATAAATAAAAAATTATATCAATATAGCTTATAAGCTACCACAGTTATTGTTTACCAAACACTTTAATACTGTAATTTTTAAACTACAGCTACCCAACCTCAATATTAAACGCACCCTCATCACAGAAAGTTTAACAGACCGGTAACGTCATAACATAACAACGACGTGAAACAAACACGGAACTTCAACCGTTAAGTACAACCGTTACGTGCATAGAACAGCTCGAAGCGGTGCTAGTAAAGCAGGCGTTAAAGAAGTGATTTAAGCTGACGCAAGCGTAAAGTACAAGAAGAATAAAACAACTTACTTGCACTGTAGCCAACAAATGCAGCTTTCTAGTTATTCTGTTAAAAAACTTCTGAACTCTGTCATTCGGCTTCAGAATTTGGTCAACAAAAGTCAACGTGCGCTGTTCTAACTTCTTAGAAAAATCCTCTACTATTGCCTTGCCCGACAATACAATCCAAAGAGCTCGCAGCCACGCCGCACACTTCCGCCATCATCTATTCGTTTCAAACTTACAATTTTCTTTTTTTTCTTTTTTTTCTTTTTTTTTTTTATTCATGGCTTTTTATTTTTCTCGATCACACGTATTAAAAATGAGAATGAGTTAGACGCAATATTTACAGACTCTGCAAAACATGAACGCAACCCAGCCCATCATGTTAAGTTGTACAATATCTTAAATATGGAGAAAAATTAATGCAATTCTACAAAGATTAAAAGCATTTAAAACAAAATCAGCATTCAGCATCAATTCATCCATATCAACATTCAATACCCCATAAAAAACATAAAATCTTTTCAAGATATTTTGCTCCTAAAGAAAGTATCATAAATTTTGATGGTCTAATGAAGTTTCTTAATTTACCCAGCTTCTGTAATTACACTCTGCTATCACTATTCGCTATATGTCATGTTGGAGTTTTATTAGTATTTCAAAATACTAATGTCCCACATTTGAGGGAAGTGAGAACAATGATTTTATATTTAACTGAAATTAGTCATGTGTTAAATTTAAGTGAGAATGAATAAAATGCCATTTTGAAGGTGCAACCCTTGTCCTCGGAATCACACAAAAACTTATATGCATTATATTTTGGTGACAGTCTGACAGATTTTGCTTGCACGTATTGAGCCTATCGTTTCTTATTTGATGTTGAAGGAGGATAAAGGTTTTTTTTTGGCCGAAAACTGTAGTTACACAATGATTTTAGGGATCTAAACATTTAAGTCTCAACTTGAATCTTAATGTTATCTGTCACTTATTTATTAAATTATGGATTTTATAATTGGTAAAATTAATTAATTATCATTCGATGAACGAATACCACACAAACTCAAATTAAAACTTAAATGTTGAGATACCTGACATTACTTGTAATTACAATTAGTGTGCCAAGAATGTCATGAGTTTTCTATTCTTCTGGTTGGATTTTAGACCTTAAATTGGTGTTTGTCGTAGAGAAATACTAATTTGCACATAATTAAACTGCATTTTCTAATTGTCATAGGGGCATTTGATCGAGTGGTTTTCAAACCGTTTTATTTGATTGATTGCCAAATCTCAAGTCCCTGACAGTAGGGATTAAAATATTGATTTGAATGTTCTCACTTCCTATCTTTTAAAAAAGAGAAAAAAGAAAACTTGCTTAGCAAAGCTTATTTACTGCCGTTAATATTCTAGCCATTTAACAAACTTATTCCCATCGTTTGGGGAAAAAAAGTACAATTAATTTTCCAACAATATAAGCAACAAGAAAACTAAAATTAAAAACGAAATTAGAGAGATTCAAGAGTCATTTATATGAATCAAAATGAAGTTAATTATAACAAGGGCTAATATCATCATTTGCGCAGCAAAATAACCAAAATAAGAAGCTAGTTTAGAGTGTGTTAACAACTACCTCTAAAGAAAGACAAGTGTAGCAAATTAAAGATGTTTAAGTGAACCTCTCTAATCTTAAACATAACATAAGTAGTTGAGGTGGGGAATGAATGGATGGATACAGTACCGTACGTAACAAGGCAGCTTTTTCTGCTAATTAAGCATATCGACCCGTCTGGTTATTTCCGTTTGCCAGAACGCAACCTCACCCATGATCACATAATTATCCTCCAACAAAACAATCGTTGCCAAGGTCATAATCAAGCCATCATCAGACTGTCCGTGCTCTCCACGGGCAGCAGCAGCTATAATCTCGTAATAAATCCGTAACATTGCAACAACATTTTCCATCAAGAAACGATGTGCAGGACCCAAATCTCCACTACGGAAAGCACCACGAAAGAAGTTGAGCAACAAAGGTATGTAAATCGAGAGAAGAAAATAATACACATCGATGCTTAAAGAGAGCAGAACGCCTGCTCGCCTGCTTTATGTGCAGACATGAGATAAAGCTACTACGTGTTTTGCCATCGAAGAAGCTGATTCGATTCCGATGCTGAAATCCCCAGACCAAGACTAAGCTTGGAGCAAAGGCTGCTATGGCTGCATATTCAGGGCCCAACACGTCCGCGAACAAGTTCATCCGGCTGTTTAAATTTGTGATGAGCATCATTGTTAACAAAGATGGCATATCGGGAAGGAGGTCATGACTGTGGGTTGGCCAAATGGGCATTTTCCCTTTTTTTTTTTAACATTTTCTTTCTCGGTATTGTATGTAACCTGTCTGTTTGGCTTTTGGGAAAATAAATATGAAAGGAGAAAGTGATTGGAGAAAATTAAGCTGAATTACATGAGAAGGATTAAGGCTGTCCAAACCATTTGCTTTTACTTTGTTAGTGCATATATACCTATCTAACATAACAAATGGAAATGGCAGACAATTCAAATTAAAGCTTCACAAAATGGAAACTGAGGTACAACCTACTGAGTGCAAGTGACAAATTAAGGACTTTTGAAGTCATAGTCATCTCAATTTATAGACTTTATGTACTCCAATATCATATTAATTAAGGACTTTTGCGTACAAAGCTGTTATTCATTCCAGTCCACTTTATTTCTCAAATTTATAATCTTTCAAAATCTTCTCAACTCCCACTGTTATCGCCACTTTTCTGTTGATCAATTAAAATTCATCTAAAATTCATTTCTCCTGTCTGTATGCAGGCAGACTTTTTTCATCTTTTTTTTTTACGCATATCTACATTTGAGTACTTGTAAAATATTATGTATCATATATAAAACATATTGTTATTGTTATTAACCAAATTCTCAAGATTTTAAATGCAGATGAAAGTTTTGTATGTTTCAATATTATTTTTATCAATATTTTTTGGAGAAATAATTGTTGAAAAAAAATAAAATCAGCAAGTAAGAAACTTCTGCCAGAATTGAAAAGAAGACTTGCACTCCAAGTTATTGCTATATGCCCCACATAACACAGGCGTAACATAGATGTCTGGAATTAAATGATGAATCGGTATCCAGATCTTTTGTAGAAGATGAAAAATTCAAGAATAGACCAGTAAGTCTGAAAGAAGAAAGGTTGTATAGATGTGAAGATGATCAGTGTGAACTTAACATGTTATTGAGTTGTTTGAAATCTTGTGTTGTGAAGATGGAAAAAAAGTATTGAAGCTAATCACGACGATGGGTGGAAATAATAAAATAATCAGCGTTCAACCCCATTTTGAGCATTATCAGGTTACTTGAGTGTAACCTAGCTACAAAAGAATTATTTGGCCTTTTAAATATGAATACAAAAACAGTAGCTTTGTAACAGACTAAGATTTACATTTAATTTTCTCCAATATTTTAATAGTACATTTGTCTATATCTATAGGTGAGGTGTATCATGAATATATATTTTAAAATCGTAAAAATCATGCTTTTATAGAGAAAAAAAAAAGAGAAAAAAATAAAGAAAATGACAAACGATAGAAATAGGTTATGAACACAAATTTCATAAAAAAATTTAAATGGTTTATTTCTAAAAATATAACAATCATAACAAGATTATGTTTTTTATACCTACTCACAATCAATAATTTTATGCATTCTAATAAAAGAATAATAATTAAGTCAAATAAAAATAAAATAAGTTCACGATCAACACTAACTATCAACAGAGATAATAAATATTTTATGACAAATTGTGGACAAAATAACGTATATCATAAAAGCATGCGAACTCGTGATAGAATTATTGACAATCATGAGTTTATGATATGGTCAATACAAAAAATTATATTAACTACTATTTAAAAAAAAAAAATGAAACGGTGCGTTTACATAGCGCTCAAGTAAAAGCGCTCGTACATTTTCCAAGTCTAAGGACACCTATCCTCATGGTAACCGGTCGCAGCCTCACTGTTAAATTAGAAACTCAAACCCTCACTCGATCATTCAAATTTTTATGACGTCACTGCGTATATTGCAAAGCAAAAAGAGTTGCCATATTGCTATCGTTCAGACCTCACGGCGCCACCGTTGTGCGAATGATCTATCGGAGTTCTTGGCGAAGAGTGGTCGGGATTTGCTCCCCGGTCGCTGGAGGCTCCAACGCTGGTGAGATTCGATGTGAAATAGTGGAATTAGCTGTGAAGCGATGAGTTAGTGGCGGCCAGGGTTTCACTTTCGTTTCCCCCAAACCAGTTTTCTTCCCAATTCCCCATGCCCCTCATGTAGTGTCATATTATTAATCGATTGTTCATGCTCTTTCATTTCTATTTCATAAAAAATTACTTTTATATTTATAATTTAACTTGGTAATTGAATATTTATTTGTTTAATTGTTGCAAGTTGAGCTGGATTATGAGCTGGTGGGTTCACTCGATGAGAATTCGACTCAGTCTCTTGATCAACCATGGGACCTCACAGTAATTCCAATTATTCAACCTTTTTTTGTCCATAATATGCCAAAAGGAGCCTGCTAACCTTCGCGTTAAATTTGACATTTTTGTTAAAACCTGGATTTTATTAATTTTTATTATTTGTACATGTTCCCTATGGTAGAGTTACTAAAGAGGTGAAAGGCAATTGTTAGAAAATAAAAAATTAATATTCGATTTGTTAGTTCATCCTTGACTTCACTTCCATGGTTTTTCGCTTACCCCATGCTTGACTGTTGAAGTTAAGGGATTAGCTTGGATAATGCTTAAATAGTCAATAATTAGCCAAATAAGATAAGTAAAATCCATTGGTTGAGGATGCTTGATTACTGGATGGGTCATTTTAATAGTAGTACCTTTGGTATTTGGTGTGCTTTCTAATTTGTTTTGGACTCACCCAGAAGGCAGAGGCTAAGACTAAGGCTTTACAAAAAATTTTCTTCCTAGAGTTAATATTGGTGCTACTTTGCCGAGTAAGTTGCTTCAGTTGCTTTCACCCTTTGTGTTTTCGGTTCCCTGATCAGTTCTCGATTATGCAAGGCACTGATCTTAAATTTCTGTGCTTGTGTGGTAGGCTTAAAGGAGGTTGACTTGAGCAGAAATTTGCTTTCAAATTAGAAGGCTTGTATTCCTACATTTTATGATGTGTAAGAGTTGCTTCAAATATGTTTTGGTCTATGCTCTCTGTTTTGCCTTTGTCTTTCTTGTTATACATAAACATGAAAAATTATTAATTATCTATATGAATCAAAGTGGCTTTAGCTTTAAATTTATTAGCTACAAAACCTGGATTTTCTGCTAGATAACCTTTTAAAAATCACGGTCATATATAGCATGGCATGGATGCACATAATTGCTTTTTAGTCTTTCAATAAATTCTAAATTTCTCAAAGTTAAATGCAATAGGTGATCTTTTGTTTGTTTGAGTTTCTCTGATCAATCATAAACTTTTTTACCATAAAATGGAAATAAAAAATCTCTGAGTGCATTGAGATTTCCTACAGTTGGATTCTTAAGTCAAAGCTTTATTGAATGAAATGAAATTCGCTAGTGCTGCAGTGCATGCCACAACAACTAAGCCTGCTTCCACTCTTTAGTGGTGCATCTACCCAAGTTGTGTTATTAATTTTAGTGGAGAGAAGAGACAGATTGTCTGAAAGTATATGTATAATTTCTTAGCAATGCTTTGGTTCATGCTTTGATATTTTCATTTGTTTGGTATATTTCATGAGATTGCCATAACTGATATTCATATGTTGGTGAATGACACTGATTATTGCAATAATCTACCATTTGTGAGTAAACATTAAGGGATTGCAATACAAGTGTTTTTTTTTTTTCTAATAAAGAAATGATAGTTTATGTAAGCACTTTTTATTAAAAAATTGTGTATCATCATTATGGTTTAATTATGAATTCTTTGAATGATTATAGGCTGATGTTTTTTGGAGTTACAATTTTTAATTTGTATTATGCCTGCTTTTAGGTATTGTGAATTTGGATTGTGTTATTGCATGAGGATTTTAGCACAGGAATTGGTGGACATTGATTTTTGGCACAAGTATTTTGCTGCTGGTGATTACTTAATTATGTTAGGATTTGGGGTTGATGTATTTTGAAAATACTTCAAAATACATGTATTTTTATTTTCAAAATACATGTATTTTGTTGTTTATTTTGTAAACATTATTATTAGAGTTTTGAAAACAAATTTGCAGAATTTGGGATTTTGAAAAAAAAAAAGATAGTAATGATAAAATTTAGAATAATAATAACAATATTTTATAATAATATTTAAAAAATTCATAAAAATGTTAAAAAATCAAGTACTTTTGAATTTTCTATTAAAATGTGCTGTGACATACATATGACTATTAAAAATTATTAAAAGCTCATGAGGGATAAAATTGTATTATAAATGAGTGTCAGTCAGGGGTGGATTAATAAACTTGATCCAGAGGGGGCAACACCATAATAAAAAATAATAATTTATAAAATTTAGCTTACTATCAAATTTCATTTATAAAATTAACCCACTCAAATAAAAAAATAATAGGAAATTTATTTTTGAGTGTGGTCAATTGCCCCTACACCCTTGAATACATATTCACCTTGGTGACAATGAGACAGACAAAGGATAGATTATTTGTTATGTACCCTCCTTTTATGTTAATTATTTCCTGTTGTCTATTGTCTGTTGTCTTATAATGATTGTTAATTTGAGAATCATATAATTAACTTTGAATGTACTAAAAAAAATAATCATCTTGTTGACTTTTTTTTTTTTTTATTTACCTTAAATTCATTTGTCATTTTTATTTAGGTTATCTTTAGAATAGCCTTGCAAATAGAACTTATTTTAATACAACTTTGTTTAGTAGAGCTTTAATGAAAATAATTTTAATTATTTGGTTGTCAATATAAACTTTTATTAAAAATGATAAAATTACTTTAGTAGATAAATTTTTTAAAGTTATATTATAAAATGAACAAAATAAAATGATCAAATAAGTAAAAAAAATATTGTAGATATTTAACATTTTAAAAAAAAATTTCTATTCTTAAAAGTCCAAAATTTGAGTTTTTTCCAATAGAGGCAAAATAACTTATTTAATCTTCAAAATTTTTATTATTAGATTAATTGATCTGGAAAACTTGTGGTTTTATTCCAAACTAAAGGATGAGTTGTATGTTATTGCATGATGCCATCTTGACAATCTAAAGGTTGGTAGATTTGTTAAGGTATTTACTTTTCTCCCTCAATTTGTCAAGTTGTTTAACGGGTTGAACTTTTTAAATATGTGTTGTGCTAGAAAGCTTGAGGTGAAGCTTCTCTTTGTGGTGAAGATGCTAACGCTAAAGCTCTTGATGAGGAAATTCAGGTTGGTGGCTTTATTTGTTCTGTTTCTTTGGTCAATAAATTGCCTTTTGTGATAGCCTTCACATGTTACATACATTTTATCAACATCTTTTCAAGAAAATATGAAATGTATTTCTTCTTTCAATTCTTTGGATCTCTGGTAATGTCCTGAGTAGCTCAGGGTAGAACTTCCCATGCGAGAATGTGGTTGTTGCTACCTTCTGTACATAATACATTTTTCTAGGTCCTAGTAATCAGAAATCCTTTTAAAATTTATTTTCAAACATTGGAGCATCTAGCTTCTTTTGCATTGTATAGGTTATTGTTGTCCTGTTTGTATTTGGTCTTGATGTCTACTTCTCATGTTAATCTACTGAAGCAACAATTCCTTTTATTGCTATTGATTAGAAACTACAGCTGACTAATCTTGTTTTGTTCTTCATGTTGTAGGATTTGTCCAATGAATTCCGTCAAGATTGCATTATTGCCAAAGAACCTCAATCAGAGAATCATCTGACTGCTAATATTTCCCTCAATGAATTCGTTGAAGTTCTGCAGGAGCCAAAGTTCCATGCACTTGAGTCAGAATACCATTTATCAGAGAGATTGTCATTAGTAGTCTATCAGCATGACACATTGTATTTTTCTGCTACGAGTATGATGAATTTCTGGTCCGCTTGAACGCGGCCACACGTCCTACTCTAAACCAAGGCACAGTTGGTGACTGTACCGTTTGAGTTCCTATCTTTCGTAACAGTAGCAATGTTTCTTGGAACGCAAGCAATCCTTTTGAAATCAGTAACTATGTTTTGGATTATGATTTAGTTTCTGGTTTCATTTTTATAATGAAGAACAGGAAGCATTGGAACATGAGCTCGCTTGTTGACCTCACGGATAGAGATAGTACTATTCTTGAGACGACCATTATGGCTCTTTGATTGGCATGAAGACAATAAATGCTCTGCTTCGTTTTGCTCCGGAGGAAATTACAGAATTACACTATAGATGATTTTTCTTTTGCTTACATTGTTGGAGCTGCTTGTTCTCCGAATCTTGGACCATGTGATGTGGACGATTGGAATGGATGAAATTACGATCGGTGACTATGAACGTATTGTCGACAGACGATGTTGTGCCTATATGTATTGCCTTGAGACATCATATGAAATGCCGCACAGAGGTTAAAGGCAACCAATACCTAAAGATGATACGATTCCTCATAATTAGATCTTCTGCTGAACAAAATACAGATGAGTGATTGGTGGTTAATAAATAAAAATGAACATGTAGCTAAATTTTAACTATAAACCAAGAGTATTATCAAAAGACTCTTCTGATTTAACTCTTCAAGTACTTATTAGTTTACTTACACAGCAAATAGAAGAGTGAAAAAATTATTAATCTTTCATAAGATTTTTCAAATAAAAACATCTTCATACTTTTTGATCAAATTTTTTTCTCTATCAAAATAATAACAATTATGGCACATATTTCCCTCCAAGAGTAAGAAGATAAAAAGTAATATAATATTAAATTGACTATTCCAAAAGGCTTTTCAAATAAAGATTGTTCTTTTTTTCTTTAATTAAAGAGAGAGAAGAACAATGTCATTTAAAGAATTTTATTTGAATAGTCTTTTGATGATGTTCTAACATCGACGGATATGTGACATACGATCTTTAAAATTTAGAGAAGTGAGGTTAAGATATGATCCTAATTTACCAATGAGGCAACTTTCAAAGAATTGTGAGGCATCATTTATGAGAAATATAGTTATACATTCGATAAACACACAAGCCATTATCATCAACCTTTTTTTTCCTTTTTTTTTCCAATCAACAAATTAATGAATTCCAGCTGCCATCCAAAGATCCCCCAAAACACTTCAGTGGAGGGTGGTACGAGAACCCCAGTTAAGAGGTTAGGAGGACTCCGGGGGACAGCTAAAGAAGTAACACTACCCCTCCTCTTTCTCTTGTTTCCTACATGCACGTTGCCATTGAGATTACTCAGCAAGCCCTGCTACTTATACGATATTCACAATAGTGGACTTTGCTTTGTTGCTTTGCCCGTGACCATTCGAGATTCGAGTGAACAAGTTATGAGTTGCCATAGTTGAACCTGGTCCCAATTATGGGCATTATGAAAACGCTAAGATTTTGTGTTAGAGAATCACTACAAAAATCTCCCCCCCCCCCCCTATCCCCATATACCTTTCTAAGATCTCTATATAAATATCCAAATTTTGCATTTGGGGAATTAGCAAAAGGGCCAGGTAATAGAAGTTATCATGTAAATCTAAATATATTAATGAATTTGAGTGGTTAAAGCTGATGTCATAATTCATTAGGAATCAATTCTAGGAGCCAGCTGAGTTATTGTCAGAGATTTCAGTGTGGATGGTAGAAATTAAAATAGGTGTGGCCCAGATATTGAGATTATGGTCTAGTACCACCTGTGCAACATAATAAGATCATTTGGTTTTCATCCCTGAAGAAATTTGAAAATGAGAGGCTTGAACCATTCAAAGGTACACATTAAAGCTTGAATTTGTACATGGCCAATCACCTACACGGCTACACCATCATTTTCTGCTCCCTGCGCATATCGCCCAAAGTTGCATCTGTTTTCACCGCCAACAGCTTTATACCCTTTATAACTGTAACAAAGCAAGCTGGACACTGAACACATGATGCAATTATCAGTATAAAAGAGAGGGCTGGTGTTGGTTTTAACATACGCATTCCCCAGAGTTCCTTCAAAAACTTGACCAGGTACTTTTAGATTTTTTCTTTGCCCCCTATTTGAGGGAAATCCTGCAGGCCTTAGCATGGTTTCACCACTGTCAAAACCTGAAATTTTGCATATGATTGGGGTATTTTTTTTTCTTTTTTCATACGAGAATTTTTTGAATTCTTTGCTGCATAAATCCAATTCAGTTTCTTTTATTTTACCGGTGAAATATAATAAAACATAAGGTTAAACAAATGTGTATTCAGACTAACTAACCACGTACAATCTTTTCAATAGACAATAGTTCATGCAGTGTAGAAGCGGGACAAATGTTTGTATTAGATAATGAAGAGCTGCTGCTGGACCTGCCGTAACTAAAAATTTCTTGTAGTTTTATCATTGCCAGAGCTTCAAAATCTTACACACACTTTGCTTTTTATCTTCATCGAAGTGCATGAAGAGAAATTAATTGTCAACGAGGTGACACATTTGAAAGAGTAACCTTATTGACAGAGCAAACTTTGGCACCTGATGACAATTGACCTGTCCATGCACCATTTCGGCCAACAGAAAATGCAGGTTCGGTTGGTTGAGGAAGTGTTACTGTATCGCTTGCTAACATGACAACCACAGAAGACATGGTAGGTCTGTCTGCTGAGTCTTCTTGGACACACAATAATCCAATATGGATAAATTTCAAAAGTTCAGAGGCAACGCATGACTGCTTGAGTACTGGATCCATCAGCCCCAGTGCTTCTCCTTCACACCATAGTTTCCATGTCTATAATATCGTTACACAAGTCATGAACAAAGATTAGACTCACAAACATTGGAAATAACTTATCTGAAAGAAAGATAGAGAAATTTACTTACATAAGAAAGAAGGCTTTGACCAAATTCGGATAGATAAAACCCACTATTCTTTTTCCCGCTGATGATTTCTAGCAGAAGAACTCCAAAACCGAAAACATCCGATTTTACAGAAAATAATCCTTCCATAGCATACTCTGGGGCCATGTATCCACTGTTTGAAAATAGAACAACATAAGATAAAATGCCATATGCGACCTCAGTATCTTGAATCTGGTGACATGATAGTAAGGTAACAAGTTGAAAACGAACACAGTAGAATTCTGATAGCTATGTTAATTTTTGAAAACAGAGAGAACAGAGGCAGATGGGGATGAGATGCACTTACTATGTTCCAACAATTCGGTTGGTGTTAGCTTCAGTTTGGTTTCCACCAAATATCCTAGCCATTCCAAAGTCTGATATCTTTGGATTCATCTCATTGTCAAGTAAAACATTGCTAGCTTTGAGATCCCGATGAATAATTTTGAGTCGAGAATCCTCATGTAAATACAAAAGACCGCGAGCAATTCCATTAATGATGCTTATGCGTCGTTTCCAGTCCAGTTGCACGCTCCTCATTGAATCTGATTATGAATTGGACACAACGTTTAACTTGGTTAGCTACTTTGTCATGCTCCGTTGCTAAGGTACGGAAGACCAAAACTAGTAGGAAACGAGCAGACTTGTGATAGGACTTAGCGCTAAATTACAGCTAATTTTTATTGATTAAATCAAAAGAAATAATAATTCTGACCTACAATTCGAGAGGCAGGTTAATCTCTCCCAAAATTTCTAATTATTCCTAATACTAGACAAAATTTAGTATAAAACCTAAACGACTCCTTAATATCTTATTTATATCTAAACCCTAATTACTGAATACATAAAATTATTAAACTGCCCCTGCCCTTAAAATTACTAAATTACTCCTACTCCATTTATATTTATGCCAGACAGAAGTTTTCATTAGTCTAACAACTTGGGTACAAATGCTATGGTGACTACTAGTGATGCGGGCACATAATGCGCAAACCATGTAAACACGGCCGCTTCAAATGTTCCCATATGTGAAACTTGATACAGACAAGAATTAAGCCGAAATAGTCACAGGTTCTGCTTTTGTTTGCACAACGTAAAAACCAGGAATAAAGGAAATACATGAACTGTACTAAAATCGAATAGAGAGTCTGGGAGACAAACCAAAGAGGAAGACATCAAGGCTTTTATTAGGCATGTACTCATAGATGAGCAGTAATTCATTTTCCTCTAAGCAGCAGCCCAAGAGCCTCACAAGATTTTTGTGTTGCAATTTGGCAATTAAAGTAACTTCATTCTTGAACTCTTGCAGGCCTTGCCCAGATGTTCTTGAGAGCCTCTTCACTGCTATTTCCTTGCCATCTGCTAATATACCCTGCAAGCAACTTTCCATTAATTGTTACCATGAAAGTCTTCTATGTGTAAATTTCCGCTAATATGAGCAACTCATTTCCAAATACTGCGTTTGGGCAATATTTAGATATAAATAAACATCAGTAAAAATGGCTTGGTGCGATTTAGTTGCTTGACTTAAGCATCCCCTCATAATTACCTTGTAAACAGGGCCAAATCCACCTTCCCCAAGCTTATTTTCATCAGAGAAATGCTGCGTAGCCTCAACTGCGAGATGTAACGGAAACAAAGGGAACTCTTGAGATTCTTCCTCCTTCTGTCCTCGTAAAACATCATGCGAATAGTCGTTGCCAATTCTACCTTCTGCTAGATGAAGCAATCGTGTCTCTTGACTATTTGCTTTCTCCTCTGCAAAACGACGGATTAATTAACTTCATAAACTATGAATAAGAACAAGGGAGTGGTCGAGTGTATATAGCTTTTTAATGCCAAACATTACCTTTGACTCTTTCCTTTCTTCTCTTCATACACCAAAGTAACAAACTAGATAGCACAAGTACTACAATTGATGATACAGTGGCGCCGATTGCAATCCATGCTCTGCTTTCGTTCGTTTTCTTCTTTCCCGAATCTAACATATAGCTAAGTTAAAGAATCTCTAAGGAAAACTCTTTCTACATCCTATGCTATGTTTATATAGAATTAAGGAAACTGAGATTTACGAACTCACCATCGGAGCTACCACTCTTCTTATTAGGTGGAGAGACGGGAGCTGTAGGGTCCTCAAAGAAAGGGTACAGCTCGTATCTTATGTCACAACTTGGCGTAAGAACTCTCCCACCTTGCTTTCCAGAGCAGCAGTTTGGAAGTTGAGCAACAGCCCCGCGCAGGCAAATACTGCAGTCTGATATAGACAAATATGGTATGCACTGCACTAGAGTCCAAAGTGTAACAAAGCTAGAGACGTTAACCGTTTGGGCTGCAGCTGCATACTTAGAGTTAGAACCCCTTGACGTTACATTTTGAATTAGATCATTGAAGGACTGAGCCAGAATATTAGAGAAATTATAAGGATCAGTAACGTTTTGTGTGTTCCACAGGTACACAGTTTGCGATCTCTCAAGCGAAGAGGAAAAAGAGCTGTTAGAGAAGCGCACCATACACCGATCATACCATACAATTGCCTCCTTGGCGCCAGTACAATTTTTCACAATGGTATCGATTGCAACTTTTATGCAGTCTTGGCAGACCTCATTAGAAACGTCGAATTTACAATTGTAAAGACCATAAACTTTGTCTGGGTAATCCCCTTCAGTTGCGTTGTCGTAGAGAGAACGGCCACCTTCATTGTAGAGCTTTCCGCTGAAGAGCACGCCAACATTATACATGAATAAGCCGCCGGAAGCAGTATTGTTTTCTCGTTGGCAGATATGGTAGATATAGTTGGAATCACTTTTAGTCGCCTCTGACGAACTTTGTAACAGAAATAAAGATAGAAATGAAAAAAGGCGAAGCAGGCTAACTGTGCTTCTAGTTCTCTGGCCAAATAATACAAGCAGAATCGGCATCGGCCCCTTACTCTTCAACTCTGAAAATTTGAGTTCGAATGTCAAGGGGCTGAATTAAGACACAAGCATCCAACTAGAAGCAAACAAGATTAATGGTCAATGCAAGACGAGTTAAGATATTAGAAAAGTCGTGGATGCCATTTAATTGAGATGATGGTGAAATTTCTTGTGTTGAAAAATAAGATATTTTAGGTTCGAATCTCACTCACGTAACTTGTCTTGGGATTGGATTTTCATTAAGCTAATTTTTTTTTTTTTTAAAAAAAGATAATAGAAAAATCAGCGAAATTGAAAAGTTAAACAAAGGACCATTAGTGAAGTCTAAGAAACCCCAATGAAGTCTGTACACCGCGGACCATCGATAGTTCCCTGGCATCCTCATATTAGAGATTAATCACAGGTTGTGTTTATTTATTTATTTATTTTTGTCTAAAATATAAATAGGCTTCACTTAAGTCTAAATTCTTAATAAAATTAAATGTTGAATTTAAATAATTTTTTTTAAATCCCTGAAAATAAATATTAAGTTATTTTTTTATTTAAAAAATCTGAAAGCTAGTATTTTTAAATTTGTGCATTTATAAATTATAAATGTTAAAAAAATAATAAACATCTTAAGGAATATAAATAAGATAATGTATTATCATAACTCAAATAATGTTTAATTGAATGCAGTCTTTTATTTAGTATATATTAATTAATTTTAATTTAATTTATGACGTATTTATATGCATAAAAAATTATAAAGTTAAATAATGAGACGACCATAATAAAGTCTCGTGGTCCATGCACGCCCTTCTTAACTATTCGATCAGAAAAATCATTGAAAACGAAAGGACTATATGAAGGCTGTTCAACGCAGACCAATCAGTCTTCTCAAAGGCGCGAACCAGCACCGACAGCATGGAACTAGACTAAGAAAGTCATCTCCTAAGCAGGAATTATTATTCACGGGCGAAATTTAATCAAACGAACAGATTCAAAGCCAGACAAAGAAACTCAATCAAATGAAATTTCTTTCAGTAATAACTATACTTTTCAGTATCAAGATTAATTATTAATTATCAAATTATCAAAGCCTACTACTTGTCTACGGATTAAGATGATTACTTTGAAAAGCTTTGTTATATGTATCTTACAGATGAATCTGACGGCGAATGACAGTTTGATTGGTACTTTCCTTTAGAGGGAGTAAGTTAGGATGCACTCCTGCTTAGGACAAGTTAAGATCATGAAAGAATCATATATAAGCTTTTAGACACAAGTTAAACTAACTATGATTGAATTCATCGCAAATGTATAATTGTGTAAAGGTGTATTAGGCTATTTTAGACAAATTATTGTATAACATATATTTAAAAAATAATTTATTTATTTTTGGTGTCTTTCGAATAATAGGCATATATTATAGGATGTTTCTTGACATCTCACACCAAGTATTATGATAGTCAATAATATAAGTCAAATGTTTCTTAATTTTTAAAAGATAAAACCAATATTATTGGAATTTTACATTACAGAAAAACAAATTGTTATACTATAAGTAATATCAATAATTTATCTATTGCATAAAGTATGATAATTCGACATTGCATAAATCTGTGAAGTTTAATAATTCACACAGGCGGTTACATATGTAACCCATATATCAACATTTTTCAAAAGCAATAAAAAAAATAAAAACCTATAGATCACTGTTCAAAAAATAAAGAAAAAAATAAATTTAAGAAAATGAGTACGGGCTAAGTGCGTTTGGAGAGAAAAATAAGAAATAATAAGATCTATTAAAAGATAAAAAAAAATTAAATGAGATTTGTATAAACAAAAGATGTAAATTTATTTTTATTTTAAACAAATATTAGAAAAAGTAAAAAAAGAAAAGAGTTTATAATAATAACTATTGAAAAAATTATCAATAATAATTTTAGTAATTATAATTTATCTCTAATAAATAAGTGACACGTATAATTGAGATTCAAATATTCATATTATCTTGGGTAGATCCCACCACTTAACATAAGTGATGGGGAAGGTAGTTGGTGGCCGGGCACCACGACTCATGCTATTCTCTAATAAATAATTTTGTCATCCAAGTTTTGATATACTTCAAAATGGGCTGTCGGTTAAGGTCTAGAAATATGTGTAAGACGTTCAAAAGTAATTTTAAAAAATTAAAAATTAATTTTAGTGTTTGATTATTTTAAAAATTATTTTTAATAAAATTATCCTATATTATAATAAATTTAAAAAAACAAAAAATGAGTAACTTTTTAAAAGTTGATTTGACAATTATTTTTATATTTAATATAATTTCATATATATTTTCTCATATATTATAAAAATTTAAAATTATTCTTATTAATGAGGAAATAAAATCATTAAATTTAAAGAGATTATTATTACTATTATTATTACCAATTATGTTGAGATGACAAAACAAAAAATAAAATTAATAATATAAAAATATTTATTTTAGTTATCAAATAGTATATGTACACATAAAAAATATTTTACAAACATGTTTATAAATCTGTTAATAAATTTTATTCAACATTATGTTTATTTCAATTATTTACATTTCTATAACAATTGAACAGTAAAATTTATCAAACATATATGATTGCATTAAAACTTATAATACTTAAAAATAAATTTTTACTTTGTTCACGTGATTATTTTGACAACACAATTAATAATAATTATTTTAAAAGTTATAGTATTATCAAAGTGGCTTTAATTTCTCGAGCCTACTTGTAATATAAGAACGAGATTCCTTTGGGCTCTCTTTTTATAAGATTTAATTTTTATAATGTGATTTTTTTGTTTTCTGTTAATCAGTTGTCAATTAATTGCATTTTAGAAATATTTATCCTCTTATTTTGAAGGATTGCATAGGAATTTTTTTTAATCAAAATGGTCAAAATATTTATTAACAATGTTGAATACGGCCAAGTAAATAATAAATAAATAAATAAAATTAACATTATTTACAGATAGTGTACTCAGAGTTAAGGAAACCAAAAACTATACTGAGTTAATTATTGTATTCAATTTTGATATGAGGCCTTCGTATTAGTAATGTTAAGGTATTTCTAATATCATCTCTCTATTATCACTCCAGACTTGCACTACATGCAATAAATCCTGGAATCAAACTCGATGTAAAACCTTATTAAATCCAAAATCCAAATTTGATGTGAAATTCTATTAAATCCAAATTCAGTAAAATCACATATTATTGTATATCATTCTTTTACCCCTCACCTTCACCATCACCATCGGAGTATGTAGAGACTCAAAATATGGATCTAGTGATTGTACTATACTTTTTGGTAGTGACAGTATCGAATCATGTCATGTGCTTCTTTGATCATTAATTAGAGATACGTTTGAAAGAAACAAATAAGTTAGTTTTACGTTTAATTGTCTCCAACATTTCATTATTACTTATCTATAGATGTAGACTGAGGTTTACTACGACTATAGATTTTATGATGATATAAAATCTATGCTTCTCAAGTCAAAAAAGGAAGGTTACAGAAAGAGATTATGAAAAAATTAACTCTCAAAAGTTTATTATATTTTTACAAAAACTAAAATCATATAAAGTTTATGTCTTTTTTAACCTACTCACAATCAATAATTTTATGCCTTCTCGTAAAATAGATATAATTAAACCAAATAAAAAGAATACCACTCAAATGTCTAAGTAATTAATATTCCCGTATTTAGATACCCATAATTGCTGTTTTAGGAATCATATAGTCATTTTTTCAAAGTGCTCCAGTAGGGCAAAATTTCTCACTGCAGCTCCATAGAGTAGTTCATCGATTAACTAGAAATGTGTGTGTGTCTTTTCTTACTGACTCTTTTATTTTACCTTAAATAAATCTCTTATTTTTCCTTATTAATATAATTATTAAATAAATTCTTTATTACAAGAAGTGATGACATTAGAATAAAAATGCATAATTATAAATTTTTTGCCTAAGCCTCAAATTTCCTTGAACCTGCCCTCAAAGTAACCCAACATAGATCCTTGAAGGCAGATCATTAATTCAGGCGGGTTTTATACTGATTCTGTCACATGTCCACCTCGAGACTTATTATCAACCATTCATAACAATAACACATCATAAATTATGATATTGGAATATCGCCCACTAATGAAAAATTAGTATAATTTCTTGAGTGTGATCTAAAAAAATTAATGCCAAAATTGTTATTTTAAATTGATATGATACCCACCATTGAATGATGAGCCAGTTCAATTAGATGATAACTTATTTTGAAAATTGTAAAAATTTAATGACACTTTGAAATAGTTTTTCGAATTGGCGCATTGGCATCATGGGCGGCGCCACAGGCTGCCATAAACACGAACGCTGTGTCACATTGCAATTACAACAAATTTTTTATCAATTTGTTAACCTCTACTCCTCGCTCTTCCTTCACCATTGGTATGATTTCAAGAGTTTCATGAAACAGTTTTCCATTAATGATAATCACTCCAGTGCCGGCACCTACGCCTCCAGGGTTGATATCTCAACTTGGATTCATGATCTTTATGTACCTAATCGCAAGGCTGCTTTCAGCGGATTTTATTTATGCAAGTTTTATACCACTATCAGCGTGAAGAATTTTATTTTTCCTACAAATATGATGACTTTCTTTCTTGTTCGCTTGTACGCGGCCGCAGGCCCTAGTCTAGTCCAAGGCACAACGGAAGACTCCACCGCTTATGTTTCTATCTTTCGTAAGAGTAGCAATGTTTCTTGGAACGCAAGCAATCCTTTTGGAGTCAGTAACTGCGTTTTGGATCATGATTTGGTTGCAGTTTTCGTTTATATAATGCAGAACATGAAGCGTTAGAACATGAGCTTGCTTGTTGAGGTGACGATAGAGACAGCACTCTTACTGGACTGCCTTCGTTGCTCTTTGATTGGCACGAAGATAACAAATGCTGTGCCTGGTTTCCATCCGAAGGCAATTACACTATAGACGATGCTTCTGTCGCTTACATTGTTGGAGCTGCTTGCTCTCCGAATCTTGGACCGTGTGATGTGCGGATGATTGGAAGCCTTTTTCTGATGGAATTCTGCCGGAAGAAATCATTACAAGTGACTATGAACGTGTTGTGTACAGATGTTTTCGTGAGGCTTCTGAGGTGAGAACAATTGAACGGTGGGAAGTTGAGCGTTGTGGATGTAAGTCAATTGAGGTAGGGTCAAGCAAGAAGTGTTGAGACGATTAACGAAGATGATCAGCGGCCTGTTTGGAATATTATTCATGAATTTAGGCTTATTGACTGGACTTACTGTCGATTGGTTGTGTTTAATTTTCACCTGCAAACAAGGTCCAGTGCCCTGAGGATGATAGCCATGAAATAAATTGCATGAGGTTGTTCGATGTTAATTTCCATCAGCATTTGGGATTTATTTCCGTTTTAGTTTTGTGACTAAGTTTGAGAAACATGTCTCCAAAATCTGCTAATAAAAATGTTCGTTTGATGAGAAATTTGCAGCTTATTATGATTGGCAAATCTCTTGGGATTTCCATTCGAGGAAGAAAGAAAAATGAATGTGACTTCTAACCCATTCAAATTATTACATGGGAATAATTCATCAGTAGTGGATATACAGATACTTGAACAAATTTAGCTTAACATTTCAACTACAATGATGAAGTACCTGTCCAGATTGCCACCCTGAGACTCCCCGTGTAAAATTAAGAATGAAGGTGTTTGATGGAAGTGATGAAGTGTACGAAGAAATGCTACAGTGAGATTATTTTGGTGGGAAGACGATAATTTGAATTTAGCAGCTCGAGGTACTCTCGAATCAGCTAAACAAACACCTTCTGTAAGAGCTCCATATATATAATACACTAGAATACTGAAGATGAAGCCATGAAGGATTGTGATTCTTCAAGCTTATAGGCAAAATGTATCAAGAATTCTTATTTCTAATTGTATTATTCCGGACCCAATCCTAGCCATTTAAAAAATAATAAATGCAATTTAAATGGTGGTGTTTGTTTTTAAATTTCTAAATTAGTGTGCAATAATGTGTTTGTTTTTTTATCTTAAGTATTAAGTTGTTTGTTTTTTAAACTTAAAAATCGAAAATATATATTTTTACATTTGTACCCTTATTAAATTTAAATGTCAAATAAATAATACACTAAATATCATAATATTTTAATATTTATAAGTAAAACTATATTCAAGTGAATACATAATGATTTTGGAATTATAATATATAAAATACCATAAATTTTAAATTTTATCACTAATTCCCAATAATAGTATATAATATAAGAAAAAAAACTAACAAAATGATTGAAATAGTTGATTTGTTATTTTTCTCAAGTTGTCTCACGTAAAGATGAGATTATGTAGGATAAACGTCTATAGGTGAGTTTTGGAATATGTATGAAAAATAAATTATAAAATAGGGATATTTTTGACATTAGAAATTAATTGACTTAATTCAGATTCTTTTATTCAAAAAAAAATTGGGCTACTCAAAATTATCTGAAAAGTCCTATTAAGTTATAAAAACAAACACCTCTAATTAACTTAATCAATTAAGTTAAGTCACTTTAAGTTATTAAGTTAAAAAACAAACGCCACCTTAGACTGAAAAACCTGCAAAATCACTTGCCGGAAAGACAAAATGAATTTACCGCATTTGTGCTTTTTTGTTCTTTGTTTCTAGTTATTCATTTACTGCCTTTTTTTTCAACTAGACCGTCCATGCAAACATATCACAACTTGTGATATTATCATTTTAAAATAATATGATACTTACCCATGAATGAAGAGATAGTTTAATTCATAAAATGTTTCAAAATTTGTAAAAATCTATTATTCACTTAATAAGAATCACGTGACTTCGAAACAGTTCATTTAGTCCTTGCATTCATTAGCTGCTATGTTAGCGCTCTTCAGCTGAGAAGATGAATGGGATTAATTACTTTGAATTTCCCAAAGTTGAATCCCTTTCTTCTTCCACTCTATTTCAAGCTTCACCCATCAACTTATTATCGATGGACTGTTTTTAATTTTGACCGGCACATAAGATACAGAACCTGAGGATGATAGCCAGTTAGCCATGAAATAAATTACATAAGGTCGTTTGATGTTAATTTCCATTAGCATTTGGAATTCATTTCCGTTTTCAGTTATCTGATCAATTTTGAGAAACACATATACAAAGTGGTTTCTATTTTAGTTAAATTTTAAGTTATTCATGGAGTAGTACTTAAAAAGAGAGCAACTTTGAGAAGAATAGGCAAATATGGTAATTCCGTTATTACTCTAAGGCTCAATTCATAAATCACATAATTATAGGCTCAATTTGTCTCCTAGCCGTTGGAGTTAATCTTGCAGCTGTAAGTGAGATAACTCACTTTTCATACAAGGTTACGGTGGCTGATTTGTTGCCAAACTTCGTTATAACATTTTTCAAAATCCAGGAGTGATTGATGCGAAATTTAATATCATTGATTCTGAAAATCCTTCAGAATGTTTCTGTTTATATAGAACACTCGTATAATATTATTTACCTGCACTAGACACAAAGATAGTTCAAAAAATGAGCATGAAATCCTTAGGTATACAAATTGCAGTCGCCGTTTACATTTTCGTTCTCACCTTGACCAGCAAAATTAATGGCTTTAAATTGAGCTCACCCCAAGAACCTCCATTAATTCAATTCTATTTCCCAAAAACCTTTCTCCAGAAGAAACACATCACAGAATTGCTCAACCCTCGAAAGCTCGCGCTATTCAACAAGGATCCAATCAAGAACCCGCAACACTAAAACCACCTGTTTATCCTTCTCCTTTTGCTAACACCAATCTATACATAACAAAGATATCCATTGGCTCAACACAGTTCTCACCTTCCTTGGTAGTGGATACTGGTGCTGATGATACCTGGCTTCAATGTGAGGGTTGCACAAGTTGCTTTCCAATCAAGGGAGGAAGCTTTCCTGTCAAGCAATCAAAAACTTATGGCGGGTTAGCTTGTGATCACCCGCTTTGTGTCCCCAAATCGTGTGGTAAAGGTCTATGCTCATACGATTGGAAGTATAAAGAAGGCAGTGAAACTAAGGGAGTGCTTTCATCCGAAAGTTTCACTTTTCCTGGGGATAAAAATACATGCCTAACATTTCCAACTGTAACCTTTGGTTGTGGCTATGACAATCAGAACATATCATTTGTTGGATACATTGGAAGTGACAATGCAATTGCAGGGGTATTTGGTTTAGGGGCAGGGCAACGATCAATCCTGAGGCAATTAGAGTCTGAAACCAACTAACGTTTCTCTTACTGCCTACGTTCGTACACCACAACAGACGGGAGCAACACTACTTACTTGCGATTTGGCCCTGATGCTCAGAGAAAAGGAGACGATAAACGAAAAGTTCAAACAATAAAATTGAACCCCAGCCTACCAAGATATTATGTGAATGTTACAGGTATTAGGTTGAAGGAAAACGACTTTGAATAGACCCAGCTTTGTTTCAACTGAAACAAGGAGACTCTGGTGGATTTGCTATTGATTCAGGTGTTGGACCCACTCTTCTTGTTCCTGAGGCATATGAAGTCTTGAAAGGAGAAATTTTTGGATTCTTTTTAACGCGATGCTTTCATCCTGTAAAAATATTGCATGTACCTTATGATCTTTGCTATGCTATTACACCTGAAGCTAATGCTAATGCTAATGGTTTCTTCCCGTCAATGGTCATCCATTTCGAAGGAGCTAACCTTTTTCTGGATGTTAGTGCTGTGATGGGGTTTGTTGCTCCTCAGTTGTTCTATTTGATTTTCCTGCCTACGCATCCATCCGGACCGAATCTTCTGGGGGCATTTCAGCAAGAAAATCAAAGGTTTTTGTTTGATGTTGCAAAATCTTCTGTGTCATTTGTTTCTGAGACTTGTAATGAGCAAGGATAAGATTATGTAACTATAATAAAATCGCAGGCTTTTCAAATTCTCTTCTTTTTTTTTTTTTAAATCCCAGACTGTCAGCTTATTTGGATCACCACTTGTAACAGTTGCACTACAATTCTGAGATTATATCATAGCCATGATTATCTCAGGTCCTGCAATTGCAAAGAGGCCTGATCAGTACTCAATTTTAGACGCAGCAGGTGTTATACATGAGAATGAATTGATGCAATATTTAATTACCAATTCTGCAAAACTTGAACCCTGCGTAAACTTGATTTTAGATAATCATGGTGTAAGAAACACTAATACATGATTAGGTGGTGTGTAAAAAGTAACCATTAATGTAAATATAAAAATTTTGTAAAACTAGCAATCGCAGCCCACCATGATTTGTTGTACAATATCTTTAATAGTAAATCATTAATGAAATTCTATAAAGACTAAATGGAATTTAAACTAAGAGGTATGGATTTGATTGCCGCTCACATGGGTGGGAGAGAATTAGATTGCCGTTAAGCTAAATAATAATAATAATAATAATAATAATAATAATAATAATAATAATAATAATAATAATAATAATAATAATAATAAGCTAAATAATAATAATAATAATAATAATAATAATAATAATAATAATAATTATAATTATAATAATAATAATAATAATAATTATAATAATAATAATAGAAGCACATTTTTTTAAAAAAAAAAAAAAGATCACACCAATTCATCCAATTCAACATTCAATCCCCACAGAATCAAAAAATTTTCATTTCATCCAATTCAACATTCAATACCTATAAACGCTTACCTAAACTTGATTTAGAAAAGATAATCATGATGTAAGAAATAATGATACATGATTTGATGCTGTGTAAAAAAATTATCATTTGTGTAATAATATTGAAACAACAACATGATTGGTTGTACAATATCTTAAATCGTAAAACATTTATAAAATTTCTATAAAGATACAAGAGCATTTAAAAACAAAATCAGCACCGATTCATCAAAAGCCATTTGTTCTTCTCTATATCTATATATACACTAATACACACAATTGATGCAACAATCTGCTAATATATATGTAACAAAAGTGTTAATTGGTTCAAGACAATTCTCACCTTACCTGGTTGTTGAATACTGGTAGTGACTATATGTGGTTTCAATCTGAAAGATGCAAAAGCTGCTTTCCTAGAAAGGATGGAAGCAATTCAGCTGCCAGATCCAGTACTTACCACAGATCTGCTTGTGAACACCCGCTTCGTTTTCCGAAATTGTGTGAAAGAAGCGCGTGTCTATATAACTGGAAGTATAGAGAAGGTGGTGTCACTAGAGGTGTGCTTTCAACAGAAAGTTCCACATTTCCTACAGGTAATGGCTCACTGACCTTAGAATTTCCAGGGTTATTTTCTGGTTGTGGCTATGACAACCATAACATTACATTTGTCGGATATATGGGGGGTGAAAATGTTATATCAGTAGTTTTTGGTACTGTAGTGGGATGAAGATCGTTCCTATGGCAAGAAGATTTTATAACCAATCCGCGTTTCTCTTACTGCCTTCCCTTGCGGAATGCACAACATGGAAACAACAGTTCTTTAGGATTTGCCAGTGATGATAAAATAAGTAGAGACGATAAACGAAAAGTACAAACAACAGATTTGATACCGGGAGCACCAGGATATTATTATGTGAATGTGACAGATGTTAGTGTCAATAGAAAGAAACTAGACATTGATCTGGCATTGTTTGAGCTAAATTCAGGCGTTGGAATGACACCTCTGGTTCCTGATGCATAAAAAGTTTTGAAAGCTGGATGATCGAGCATTTTGTATAACAACATGGCTGGCATCTATGTAGAGGCAGAGAATTCAAAGAAAATTCAATATGACCTCTGCTTTTGGGTTACATCAGCTGGCATTAATGATTCAACACCATCAATGACAATCCATTTTGACGAAGCTGATCTTGTTCTGGAGCCTAGCTACTGCTGTGTTTCAGAAAATTGGCGATGTCTTGTGAATGAATGTTATCCCCAGCTATCCTAACGGACCAAATCTATTAGGGACTTTTCAGCAGGCAAACAACCATTTCTTGTTTGATGATATCAAACCTATTTCGTCATGTGTTCCTGAGAAATGTAATGAATAGGTAGATGACAAGGTTATCAAACAGAATAATTAGAGTTATCTGCATGAACATATATAAGATACTTATAGCACAATTCCAGAGGCTAACTCTAAGTCTACAATATTTTGGTTGAGGAGGTTGAATCTAGAATTTATCCAACTCCACAACATTTCATCACATATTTGTAAAATTCTTTGGACTATAAGAGGGGCAATTTAGTAAATTAAATATTAATTAAATTAAACGTACTTACAAATATATTTATGTAGTTATATTTCATTATTAAAATTATAATTCATAAAACGCATCATTTACACTGTTACATGCCACTAGAATTCTCGTTCGTCTGAGCTATGCAGCAACACGGTCATCATCATCATATGAGTTTATGTTTTACCGTGAAATAGTGATTGAAATTTTGACCAACCTATCTTCTTGTCACTGTTGGTATATTGTCACCACAGTTTTCTTGATTGGTGCACTTAAACGCAACGGGGCGCACGTGGGGTGTAATATGTAGTTTCAAGAAAACTTAATGGTTAAGGATTAGAAGTGAGGACTACTGAATTTCAAAAAGAAAAAGGGGGAAAAATGTGGACTAGTATGATTAAAAAGAAATTAAAGAAGTGTGGACTAGTAGTAGGCATATGGAAAGAAGAAATAAAAAATCCTCAACGGTGTTTTATAATTGAGATAATTATATTTGAGCGACACGTGTTTTGATAAATTTTAAAATAATGACATATGTCTTAAAAATATTCAATCAAGTAGTAATACGTGAACTTTTAGTGTTAATTTTAATGGACCAAGAATAAAATTTTTTTAAAAAATTATTTTAAGATTAATTACATCTAGGGGACACACATTTTGATAAATTTCAAAATATTTACACATGTTTCAAAAATATTGGATTAGGTGACAATCTATTAATTTTTACGGTTATTTCTAACGGACCAAAGATAAAATTAAAAAAAAAATTATTTTTTGTTTATTTTTTCATTTTCCTCTCTCCCCTTCTTCCATCCTCTTCTCCAATTTATTTTTTCTCCTTTCTTCATCTTCTTCAGTGCATTTCATTTTTTTTTTCTTTTTTTCTCCTTTTTTTCGTCTTTTTTTTTTAATCTTTTTCCCTTCTTTCTTTGTCTGCTCCAAGCGTCATCTTCACCAAGGCAATAGCATGACAGCAGCCGCGAGTTCGTGCAGCCAAAGTAGCAAGTTGATTCAGCAAGAGATTTTTTTTTTAAAACAAAAATTAGTTTGATTTAACCAAAAAAATCCTTGTTGATTATATATATATATATATAAGTTAAAAATAAGTGAGTAGGGGGAGAAACATCATTTTTTAACTAATTGTAGGGATAAAAATGTTATTTTTTAATTAAGTTATTACTTCTGTTAGTTAACGATAAAAGTTAACGTATTGTTATCCGATCAAGTATTTTTAAAACATATGTCATCTTTTTTAAATATGTGAAAACAAGTGTCACTGATAGTAGTTAACTCAAAAATAAATCTTTTTATTTTAATTTTACCTTAGTTTATTAGAATTAATAGTAAAAATTAATGAATGGTATGATCGAGTACTTTTAAACTTATGTCACTATTTTCAAATTTATTAAAACATGTGTCACCCAAGTGTAATTAACCCTTGTATAACCTTGCATTAGTTAGAACGGCTTGTCTTAATTTTCTAAGGGCAGATGGACGCCGTACTCATTCAATTGTTAGAAAATTGGTCTATTTTCTAACTTCTAAATGAATTTTGTTCAAAAAAGACGCCAGGTTCATTCAATTGATAGAAAATTGATCTATTTTCTAGCTTCTAAGAAAATGTTGTATAAAAAATGATAATCAGGCTGAAGGCTTCAGCCTACAAAGTGACAAGAGCTGTGTGATCAAGTGTTCCGTGCCGTTTTTGTCTTGAGAAATGAAGATAAGCCCCAGCCTCGATGCTGAATTAGAAAAAAGCGAAAATGACAAAAGCGGCGTATCATGTGAATGTGATTGGTGCGCGTTTCTGTCAGCGTTCAGGCCGATAATTATCCCGATGTGATGTTTGGTTGAGAGGAAAGGATGAAAGATAAGAAAGTAATTTAAATTTTATTTTTATTTTTATTATTTAGTTAGATAAAATGTATAACATAATATTTAATTTCATAAATTTATCTTATTTACTTTTCAAATTATCCTTCAAAACTATTGAATGTCAAATATTTTTTTATAATTTTATTTTATTAATTTAATATTATAAATAATTTTATATTAATTAAATTTAATGAATGCTTTAAGAAACTTAACAAAATAAATAAACTTATTTATTTATTTAATATGAAAAATATAGAAATATAAACAAGAGAGATGTAATTAATAAAATAAAAACTTCAGATTTTCACTTACTTAATTAATTTTTTTTTCTGAAAAACAAAGATAAAAGTAATTGAGGAAAGAAAACTAGAATTTTATTTTTTTAATGTTGAAAACTAGCAATTGAGGAAAGAAAACTAGAATTCTATTATTTTAATGTTGAAAATTAAATGAAGATTATATTCTATATAATGTATATTTATTTATACTTTTATTTATAAATTATAAATACAGAAAAATTAACAAAGATCAAATTAGTTCATAATAAATTTTCTTTCAATTCTATAAGTTTAAATTTTTAGATTCTTATTTTCCCAAAAAATTTCAAATTGGAATAAAAGCCCCTTATTATGATTTTGCCTTAATTTTGAATTAGAAAAAAATAAAATGACAAAAGCGGCGCATCATGTGGATGTGATTGGTGCACGTTTCTGTCAGCGTTCAGGCTGGTAATCACCCTTAGTATAATTTGGCTCTTAGCGCGCACAAGGAATATTGCATGGCCAAGGATTTTTTTTCTAATGTTTTTTCTCTATTAATTATTTCTAATGAAATAAATATCGATATTAAATTTTGTATTTGATATTAATAACTAAACTAATTATTTTCACTAAATAAAAAAATTATGAGAGAATAAAGAAAAAAAATACTAACGAACAATCATAATCTATATTGCACAGGTTTTCTCAATGACTCGTGAGTCGTGTCGTTGCTCGTGGGTGTGACCTGGATTCAACCACGCGTGTCACTGCTTGCGTCATCGGATTTTCTCTTTCATTTCCTACGTGTGATCCTACTAATTAGATAAGAAGCACTGAGGCACAAAGCCACAAACCAGATTTGTCATCAGGCTTAGCAATTGCAAATTACAAATTACAAGGCTTGTACAAAAAAACCAAAAATGAGCTGGTGGTGGGCTGGTGCAATCAGCGCTGCAAAGGTAAGACCTATAATTAGATCGGCTCCTTCCCTTGCTGTGCTTGAAGATTTTGTTCTTATTAGTTCATACTTTTTAAAATGTTAAATTTAATTTTCATCTTAATATGCAGAAGAAATTCGAAGAAAATGAGCGACCACCGGAACCTCAAGACTGCCAGAACGTGGGACTCATAATAGGCGTCACGGGAATAGTAGGTAACAGCCTAGCTGAGATTTTGCCCCGAGAGGACACTCCCGGGGGACAGTGGAAGGTCTACGGAGTGGCTCGACGCCCCAGGCCCGACTGGAACGCCAATCATCCGATCGAGTACATCCAATGCGACGTTTCCGACCCGGACGACACGCAAGCCAAGCTCGCAAAACTCACCGACGTCACCCACATCTTCTACGTGACGTGGGCCAGCCGTCCCACGGAAGCCGAGAACTGCGAGGTCAACGGCGCCATGCTACGCAACGTGCTCCGTTCCGTTATCCCGAACGCGCCGAATCTCCGCCACGTGTGTCTCCAAACAGGAGGGAAACACTACGTCGGACCGTTCGAGTCGTTCGGTAAAGTACGGCCTCACGACACGCCTTTCACCGAAGACTTGCCAAGATTGGACGGGCCCAACTTTTATTACACTCAAGAAGACATATTGTTTGAAGAAGTTGAAAAAAGAAAGGGCCCTTTGTCGTTGACGTGGTCCATACACCGGCCTCATGTAATATTTGGGTTTTCACCGTACAGTTTGATGAATATTATAGGCACTCTGTGTGTGTATGCAGCTATATGTAAACATGAAGGGGCTGCTTTACTGTTTCCAGGGAGTAAAGATTGTTGGGAAGGCTACTCGGTTGCTGCTGACGCGGATCTGATTGCGGAGCAACAGATCTGGGCGACGGTGGATCCGTATGCAAGAAACGAAGCTTTTAACTGCAGCAATGGGGATGTTTTTAAGTGGAAGCATTTGTGGAAAGTGTTGGCAGAGCAGTTTGAGATTGAGAATTATGGGTTACCAGAGGAGGGCGAGAGAGTGAGATTGGAGGAAATTATGAAGGGTAAAGAAGGTGTGTGGGAGGAGATTGTGAGGGAGAATCAGCTGCAGCCCACAAAGTTGAGTGAGGTGGCTGTCTGGTGGTTTGCAGATTTGATGTTAGATGGAGGATTTTTGTTGTTGTTTAGTATGAATAAGAGCAAGGAGCACGGATTCTTGGGCTTCAGGAATTCTAAGAATTCTTTCGTTCATTGGATTGACAAGATGAAAACTTACAGGATTGTGCCCTAGAGGAGTGAAATTCCGCGAAGCTGTCAAGCCGTTGTAATTGTTATTTGGTGACTATATGGTTATTATGTTTCCTCATCATGAATTCAATGGTTTTTTGTCTGGGGATGGAAAATCTACAGTCTCTTGTCACGTCTGTTTTACAAAAATAAAACTGGAGGCTTTTAATTTCTGTTTCCTTGTATTGATCAGTTTATCCCAGCTTTTCTGTCATGTAGCTTGGCATCACCAACCACTTGTAATAATTGCACAGCACAACTGAGACTTTAAAGAAAAATACTTTTGTCGGACGGGAGTAATGTCTCTTTGAGGCGGAGTGAGTTGACACGGGTCTGAACAAGGATCCTAATTTTTTTTATTTGAAATGAATGCGACTTATTCGCTTCTATAACAGAAACATTAGTGGGCAACACCTCGGAGGCTCGGCGGACCCGTCAAAATAGCAAGTCCTTGTTTGTCAGGATTCTCGAGATTTCTAGGAACCAGCTCATGACGATTTATTTGGTAGGCAATTCTAATTGTCAATGCTTGAAGAATATTTCTCATGAAAGATATAAACATCATTGATCGCTGATATAAACTCTCAGTTGTGTGTGGCATGCAGCAGCATTTAATTATTAAATTACATGTATCTAGCTATTCAATATCATAACCGAATGATTAATAAGGCAGAATCAAGCTTTTGTGGTATTCTTGTGACAAAATATTCTGCTTTTTCCGTTTAGGAAGATGACAAAATATAGAATACGCAGTATAGCATCTCAAGTACTTGAAAATACGGATCTTAATGAAATAGATACTGCGGTTAGAAGACCATAACGCCAGCAGGTCCTCAGGATCAAGAAAGTTCTTGAGACATGGGGATATGCCGGATGTCAAGGTAGGGACTGTTGAACAACTTCAAAGACAAGAGAGAGAGGTTATCATTGTATGGGACTGTCAGATCAACAGTCAAAAAACAATGAATTTGACAAAAACTTACTGTTTCAGATTTCTTAGCATCCAAGGAGATTTAATGTTGAAATTACTCGCGCCAGACCACTACTCAATATTGTTGGGAATCTTGGCATAGTCTGTCAGGTAGTTACACATTCTTTGCCAAGTACATTGCCAATGCTATAATTTAATAGGCTTGCTTATCACACTATCACAATTGCCGGATCATTTAGATTATGAAGTGGCTTGGAAAAACCTCAGAAGAATATATGAAAGAAGCAGATCTGCAGCATTAAGTGCTGTAAATTCTTTATCAGCCTATTCTTTGAAGCACGGTCCATTTTTTGCCATAATTAACAGTGTCTATTGAGGCCATTTACATTGCCCACTCATTAAACAATATTTTATTGATCACCATTACACAACTACTTGAAGAGATGTCTTTCAGATTTTCTGAAATATTAATCTTGCCTAGTTGTGCATAATTGCATGATACACTAGGCAGTTGAGTAAATTGATGATTTATGGTTTTTTTTTAATGCAGGAACCTTATTGGAACAAACCTTTGTGGCATTGTTGTGCAATAGCTGTCGCTGCTCCTGAAAGATAAGACTGTGCAGATGATCCGTATTCCTCAAACTCAGGTTCGTGGGGCCAATCATTTCAAGCTGCAAAGGTTACGGAAACTCCACAACCACTTGCTGATGAAGCTGAATGGTCAGATGGTTGCAAGTAACTGCCGCTCTTTCATTACGATTAAAGGAACTACTCAAGGTTTTCAGTCGATTTACATGGTATTTTTTGTTGGTTGAATTTCTCTTTCATGGAAACAATAGTATAGAATATCTGTCGGGATGGAGCTCATCGTGATGGCTGATGAACAATTGTTGCCATCTTGTATGATTTGATCCACAATATGATAGTGTTACAGAGATCTAGTTATGGTTTTGCGTTGGCTAATGAAAAATCTAATTGATCCCACATCGGAGTGGCACCGAAGTGCAGCTACGACAACAGCTATAAATAATGAGTGCTAAGCTACTGGAAAACATACTTACCTGGACGGGGTCAATGGGCGATCAAGAAGGCCCATGGCCTAGGTTGGTGGCCTCCATTGCACTTGGGAGGTGCACCCGCCTAAGGTCAACCCGAAGTGGTTGAGCCTACGTCATAATTTGTGGCAGCGGGGGCCTGCGTCCGCGCGGCCCCCTCCCCAACTCTTGCTGAAGTGTTTGTACTATTTTAATTCATTACCTCAAGGGTTGCCTCTCGACTTGAATTAGTGAAGTGGTTTCAATATCCCGATTAGACTGAAAGTCCATGGTAAATTGTTGTCGGGCTGTGTGATCTCTGCTAAAATCAAGGCCCATCTTAGCGCACTTACCTGATGAGATCCTAATTAAGGTTTATTTTATTATTTAAAAATTGAAAAAAAATGAATAATTATATTTGCTCACCTAAACATTAGGCCCTATCTTAGTATATAGTTCCACTAAAAAATTAGTTTTTCTTTATTTTCTTGATTAAAATGTAGGATTTCAATATTTTTCAATTATTTAACATTAAATCTTAGCTAATTTAGGCCTCGCTGAGGTTTAGTTAAGGATTATTCTGTATTTGGAAAGTTAAATTTCCATCAAATAAAGTTGTTTAATGATTTCTACTTTAAAAAAAAAAATCAACGCAATTAAAAATTATTATGTAGAAAATTTGTTAACGATTCATATTTTTTTTTAAAAAATAATCATACATATTTATCATCAAAATTTCAATCAATCTCATGTTAACTTTCTTTTATATAAAAAAATTTTCTAGGACCTAAAATTTTATTGGGTTGACCCTAACCCATAGTTTAGGATGAATAGATTTTGTTGACTTTTTTACTATCTGATGATATTAAGATTGTGGGTATAATATGAGTGCCTTAACTGAAATTGAACCCTTATTATCCTACTACGTGTATGGCCTAAATTAACTATAAATAAAATATGACTGGAAATGTATTTAATATTCTAAAAGCTTGACCGAAATTGGCTACAAACAAAACAAGACCAGAAATGTAGTTAATATTCTAAACTTGCTAGTTGATTACAAGTTTAATCAATCGTTGTTCTCTTGATCATCATAATTTCTCTCACCAAATAGAGAAAGACTGTATAATTGGGTTGATTTATGTGATGTCAAGGTTCAGAAAAGATATCTCATATTTTGTCTCAAATGAGATGTCATTCATTAAGTGGTTGATAATTTTTTATAATTTAATTGAATTAATTGTATTATCTCACCAAGTAATTAATGAATGTCACATCAATTATAATAATTTTTTAGGATAAAAATTTTGAGAAATATAACACTAATCTTTTATGCAGAGATGGAAGCTTGCAATTTATCATGTTCCAAATTTGAAGACCATGGAAAAGAGTTGACAAAGATTGAAAAAAAAAATTCACTTTGTACCCAAAAATTAATTCTTGTTTAAATGATCATACAATGCTTAGTTTCATAAACCGACACATAAATTTGTTTTATTATTATAGTATTATACCTTTTTGCAACTATATTCAAAATTGGTATAGTAAATATAAATTGTCATTTTCTACGGGGAAACATTTGAGGCTAGCAAAAAAGATGTCAGCCGCCCAAAAAATATAGTTACTAAAACTTTATTTATTAGAACACTATATTTAATTATTTTCAATCTGTATTTTAATCTTTGTATATCGTCTATTGGATTTTCAGTTCAACCACTCTAAGGGCTCCTTTGAGATTGACGATGAATGCTATAAACAACTTATTTCAAAAGTTTTGACAAAAATGATTTGTGGTAAAATTTTCAAAAGTTACTCATTTTAGAAGTTTTTTTATTTTAACAACAATTTTTAAAAGTATATATGAGATTGCACATAAACTTTTCCTGTTTTAATTCCTTATCTTTTTTAAAAACAATTTATTAAACAAGTCATCACAACTTTTTAAAGTTTTTATTATAATATTAATATTTTAACAAAAGGATAATTATACTTTATTTTTAAATAAATCTTAATATATAAATAAAAGACAATTTAAACTCATATTTATTTTTATTATTATGTAATAAAACAGTCTTTTCACAATAAAATTTAACAAATTCATATATTCTACTTTTTAATCTTATAACAACTAAAACAACATAGTATACCAAACACAAAACTACTTAGTGAACAACTTATTTCTAGTAGCTTACCAGCCACTAGAGTCTCAAAACTGGTGCTAAGCCATTGTAATAATTCACCAAAAACAATCAAAACTCTGATAGCAACTAGGCAACAACTTTCTTTATTAATTAGTATATATTAACAATCAATGAAAATAAAAAAGTCTTGGGCCATGACTGAAAACCAGGTTCATAGGACCTGTCCGGCTTTAAACCATTTTCAGATAACCCAAAAGTCAAAACATAGCGACATATGCGTTGTTGAATCGTGGAGTGAAGAAACCTATCAAATTCATCTTTTCGACCCGAGAAGCCAAACAAATACCGAGGGCGGAACTAAGATTTTAATTTGACGGGAGTCATAATAGAGGAATTATAAAATTGATTAGGCTATAGCATAAAATTTATAAAATTGAAGAGGCATTAAAATGGAGATTATAATAGTTAAATTTAAATCATAAAATTTAGTATACCGTAAGAAAGGTCTGAAATATTTATTTATTTATTTTTCAAACATACATGCGTGGTTCCGCCGCTGTCGTACCCTAACCCAAACATAAGGCCGGTCTGAACAACGCCAAATCTTGAAAGGGAGATGGACGAAAGAAAGAAAGACTTACTGGATTCGAGTGCCCTTAAAGCCCCCCTAGACTTGACTCGTGAATCAGTGATCACGTGGAAATTGTCAAACTTGATGGGCTAACTATGCAATAATCGTTACGTGTTGTTATAAACTTATAATTAGCGCAAACATGTTGTTGTTGTTGTAGTTAAAAATTATTCTAATTAATTTTAAGAAAATATTTATATCAGAAATTGTTTCATAATTTGATTTGTCATCAACTAGCAAATAATTAAGAGTGATCAATATTTGAAATGGTGGGATGTTAATAGCGATAAAACCGAGCACGATTAATAGCAAAAAAAAAAAAAAAATTGGTGCCTTATTTCAAAGTTTCACTGGTTTATTTAAAAAAAAAACACGACATGATGGTCAATAATACCGGCGAGAAAGATCAGTTATCTCAGATTATTATAATAAAATCAGAAAAAAGGTCGTAGCCCAGGAGGGCCAAGTGGCCCACCGAGCATTGCCCGGCAGCAGGTCAGCTCCATAGAAGGATAAAGACGAGAGCATCAATCAAAATGGAGCGACCGCCCGAGATTGCACATAGTCACGATCTTAATCATGATCAAGGAAATAATTAAATATAATTAAGTGGAGTACGGGTAATTATAGATTCAAGAGAGCTTAATGGCTAAGGGTTAGAAGTGTGGACTAGTAAGCAAAGGCAAACGAAAAGAAGAAATTGAGAAGAAACATCAACGTTGATGTACAATTATGCAATAATTGTGGATGATGGCTTGTCTTTTCTTTATTTTTTCCTTCTAAAAGTCGGAAAACGCCAACATTAGTATGGTATGCGCATGGACTCTATGTATCTTTCGTGTTTGGTTTAAGAATGAAGCTCAAATGAGGACATTAGATTGATTATGTCAAGTTATTTATGAGATAAATGAGAAATTGTCCAGTTGGTTTCTCTTCTGTTACGTGTTGATTAAGTCAGATATTAGACTATACGACATCTATTATTTGTAAATGTCATGTGTAAATAACATTTTTCCTAACTTAATAGATGTGTCGGTTTGATTTGCTTCTAAATGAAACTGAATCGATCATTTTTTGTCAATGTATAAACCAATCCAAATTGGTTCAGTTCAATTTTTACAGTTTGAAACCATAAATTTCTTTATATTTTATAATTTTTTCAATTGTCAATATTTTTATATGAACTTATAGGATTTTTGTTAATTTTTTAAAATCGAACCGAATTGAATTTTGTAGATTTCATTTCTTTTTGGCATCGGTTTTTATACTGATCCCTAATTTTTTTGTATCATCCAATTCAATTAAACTTGCCATGAAGAAATAAGACGGCAAATACCACCGCAAAGAAAATCAAAGCAACCGCAGCCCGGGCCTCCTGTCAGCGGATCCCCGCCCGGTGCCAACTTCTTATCTCTCTCTAATTAGAACTTTCTTTATTTTCGTTTTCTTAAAAATGCAATGCAATGCAATGCAATGATGTATATACGCTGATGATCATCGATCAAGAAGGTGCACATAGTATATAAGCGTGTGTTTGTATACAGATTCAGGAGAGCTTAATGGTTGTGGATTAGAATTGTGGACTAGTAAGTGGAGAAGGCAAATGGAATTTGTTGAATTGTATATGCTGGAGAACTTTAATTTATACAACCTAATGTTCCATGTCAAAGTTCAAATAGCTCATGCAGTACATGTTGTATTTCGAAATTACACCGACTAAGCAGTATGAATTCATGACAATTTGATAGGAGTAGGTGAGTCAATTTCGTGAAAGGGTGAATGAATGAACGTAAAACAAAATGTAAATCCAAATTTCTCGGGTTTCGCTTCATATATGGATTAAACACAGACCACTTTTACGTTGATTGTATGTTAATATTTGCAGCCAATCACTCTGTCAACAATTGAACCGACTCTTGATGTATATTAATATTATTCGAAGAATTTGAGTTTGTCTGTAACAAACAATAATTTTCGGCGGATCTAGGCCTGGAGTGGTCTGTTTATATTTGGTGGGATGATCCATAACAAGAGATTCTTAGTTTCTTTCTCATAATGCTAATAGATTCCCTAGTTATTGATTTTTAAATTTCTTCTTTCTACATTTTTTCCTATTTTCTTGTTTATTTTTTTTAGCTTTCCTTTTGCTATTATAACTTTGTAACTATTTTAAGGGGGTAAGGCGCGCTATGTCTCCCCTATCTAAGTATAAATTATTTTTGGTTTTCAATAAAATTATCTCACTAACCAAGGTTCATTAAGTTTTGTTCAACCTCCTAATATATATATTCAATAGTTTGAAAACTATTTGGTCAAGTCCACGGACTTTAATTCTAATATATCTTGATAATATAATATGACAAATAAATTGACACTTTCTTAGCAATTAAGTTAATTGTTAAAAGATGTCACACGATTAGCACTTTGATGATTGATATATAACAAAGTTAAACAACACCATATGCATCGTAATTGATGATATGTGAAACAATGATTGAGGCAAACTATGGGAAAGCTTATCTTACAAGTAATGTAACAAACATTCAATACATAAATACCATTGATTTTGAAATTTTTTAAATCCAATGGATGAAAATAATTTTAACCTAAAATAAGGTATAGGTGTAATAGTAATTTACAGAAAATTTTATTTTTAATCACATATTTATTTATTTTTCAAATAAGTCCTTATTAATTTTGTATAATTAAATGGTCTTGTCATTCATTTCTTTTACATCTATTTTTTAAATTTTATAAAACTTTTATTATATTTTTATAAAGATCTAAATGATTATTATATTCATAAAAATTTATAAATTTTGAATATATTTTTACATCTACATTTATAATTTCTTAGCTCTCTTGAGATATAGACTATATTTTTCTTCTAACACACACACACACATATTCATTCTATTTTCCCACCTAATACATACCATCAATGTTGTCACATAGATTTTATAATCTAAATTTAGTGTCCTAAATTATAAGAGATATTACATGTGATAAATATCTCATAAATTTTATGAATTATTAGAAATATGGTATAATGAATAAATTACCAAAAACTCTAATAATTTCATAAAACATAAAAACAAATAAGTTACCACTTTCTAGTTATAGACAAAGAGGATTTTCTATAGAAGATTTCAATCATTTGATCTGATGAATGATTCAGATATATTGAGAAATAATCAATTAATTTAAATGTCACTATATTTATTAAATAAATTAGGAAACCCAAATTTATCTATAAATGAAATAGAAAGTGTAAATAAAATATTTGAAATTAATAATTTCAATGAAGAATATATAAAATAATTTAAAAAGTTAAGAGATTAAATGAGTAAAGAATTTACTAAAGTTAAACAATTAATAAAAAACTTCAACTTTGAAAATCATGATATATTAAAGTAAGAGATCATTAATATAATGAATAAAAACTAAGTAGATATAAGATCAAACAAGTTAGAAATTTAATTAGATAAAAAGAAATTATTGAACAATTTGGTACTAAATTTGTTATAAATATAAATATAAAACATTATCAATTCATATATATATTTTTTAATTATATGTTTTAATTTTAGGTGTTATGGCATTTCACCAAAATGGGTTTAAGATTAAGGCTATGGTTCTTCAATTTTTGTAATAAATAATGTCAAGTTGGTCCTTGTTGATTTTAATTTGTTGATTAATGATTTGAAAAAAGAAAAAAATTGAGCTACCTATGGAGTAGAGAAAAAGAACAAGAGAGGAAAATAAAATTACAGTTATTAATAAATTGAAAATAAAAAGAAAAGCAAGGGATTAAATGAAATTTAACACACAAAAAGACAAAAATTGTGGTAACTTACAACTGATGTAAGGTAAGTGGATCCACAATCTTGAAACCCTCAACTGCTCAACATCCAAGTTCGACGTTTACTTACTTGCCATGAACCGATAACGTCACAAAAGCCAACGAAAAAGTCCGGCGGTCCAGGTGGTGGTGGGCCCCAACCCGGTGGCCCCCAGGTCCTCCCGGTCCCATTGCTATTTGCCAATTACTGTTGCTGGCTCTTTGAGCAAAGTCAGTATACACCAAGGAAATTGACAAGAGACTTTCAGAAGTCTCAAATTGCTCTTGCTGGTGTATATAGAGATGCAAAATGATTTTATGTTAAATGGTAGTGGTACAAATGCCAGAAGGTTTCTCATGGTTATATAAAGCGTATGCTTAGGATTTAAACATCCATATTGATTGTCACACTTGCATCTAACACCTTCCAATTACTCGTCTTCTATATCCCACATTCAAGACCCTGCTCAAGAATGATAGCATTTACCAACCACATGCTCATTCTATACATAACGAATTGGTGTGGTATATTCGTATCATAACATATGAACAGTAAGAAATAGCATATAAATTATCTTACCGCATGCACTTTCATTTTGTAATTAACAATCACAATAGTGATTTTGATCATGCAAGTGATAATCTCTGCAGTTAAAACCTAGTGCCAACCTATGGAGGATTTTTGCCCCACTGACGTGACCAAGTGGTTTTTGAACAACTTCATTTCATTGGCTACCCGACTTTAAATTCTAGGAGAGATTTTAAGGGACTTAAGCAAAATGAATCTCAACTTTACTCACCCCCATTTAAAAAAAAATAAAAAAAATATATATATATATATATAGAAGGCTTGTCGACATGAGTCTTCAGTGACGAGCAATTAGATCATATTTTCCTTTCCGGAAGATGGCATGTCTCAAATACATTTGAGCCAAGAAATTTCCAGAATGCAACAACAGATGAACGGGTGTGATTTGAAGCCGCCACAGAGAAATGAAAATGATACTGCAACTAATACATCTACAAATCTCATTTCCACGAACACAATAGCGGCGGGTTAGCAAACCCAATTGAATTATATATATATTTACTCAAAAATTAGGTTAAACTGATTACACAAATTCTATAGAAACATGGGTAAAAAAGCTGCCTTTTGCCTCGGTATATGTGAGCTAACTGTTAAATAGAATTCTCTTCTAGTTAATTCATCCCTGTACAACTCTGCAAATCACAAGAATCCTTCACGAAATGGCTGCCAATCCAATAAATTCCCCCTCTTCAGTTCTGTTTTCTGGGGCATTATCTGAGCTGCGTGGCCTTGCTGAAAAGCGAATGCAAAAGATTGATAAGTAAATTGCATTTGAAGAATTGCAGATTTGCTTGAATTGAAAATAAAAATTTAAGGCATTTATTAAAATGGCTCTTAGAACAGCTTAAAGGCTAGTATGAGCAGATTAGTAAAAGAATGGAAGAGAAATCATGCAAGAATGCTTACTCGAAACATTTGTGATAACATTAACACTCTTCTGAGCAGCAAGAGCTTTCAACTTGTTCCCAGTACCTAATACAAGCAAGCTCCTCATATGTTGCTTTTGTTCCCTAGGACTAGCTGTCTTTGTTAAAGCATCTTCAAAAGCTAGCAAATCTTGTGGGGTAATACAAGGGAGAGAGAGTAGAACCTGAAAAAAACCCAAGGAAAAAAAATACTTCCATTGAGCAGCAACTGCAATGAAAGCTTATCCCAGACTCACAATCTATAAGATGTACAAACTTTTAATTAAAACACGGTGAATTATAGAACTAACCTGTCTTGGAGCAGGATCTCTATCACACATATATATGAATATCTCACGACAAAGACCAACCAGATCAGCACTAGTAACAGCATTTGACTCAAGGGTAAGACCTCGGATAATAGCAGAAAACAGATCTTTTGAAACAAACTGCCGGAGTTCTATATTATTTGATTGTATTGCTAGAAGAACCACAGCAGAACAAAAGGAAGAAACTTTTGTCACAGCTTCACCATCCGTCCATGTGAAAGCTTCTAAAGAAATCTGCAATGCTGGAAGGGCAAGCTCTTTGTGCTTCAAGAGGAAACTGTAAATGAATTACAATTTTCAGCCAATAACACAATATCACCACATAAACGTAAAAATACTCCAATAAATACAAGGCAAAGGCTATTCTTTAAAAAAAAAAAAAAAGTAGGTATGCCACATACCCAACCATAGAGCTTGATGCAAAAGCATCTAGATCTTTCAGAGACAAAATGTCCACACGGTTGAAATGCCCTGACTGTTCTATTGGAGGAATTCCACTATTTAATCCTGACGAGGCCATTGTAGAGAGAAGTGAACATATCTCTCGAGTCAGATCCCGAAGCAGTTTCTCTTCCATTACTTCTACTTTCAAGTCAGACCCAGCAACTATGCCATGGATATCTGGAACCTTTGCTCGAACTTGATGCATAAGACTGGACCAAGAGCTGCTAAGAACTTGTTGACAGTGGGTAAATAATGGGGGCAGGAGCTTTTCCAGCCAGACCTCCCACATATCTGGGGGACAAAATTTAACCATATGAATTAAAACTGAATGAACAAGCTGCCTTATATGCCTGAACTCCATCGACTGTATGTTCTCTATCAGTGCCATGACAACTGAACCAGAGTCCAAAGATTTGAAAAATGGATCTCCAATGGTTGCTGATAGTCCCAGTACATTGTACCTGTGTGAGCAATAAATGATGAAGAAGGTAATCGGGCAACAACAAGGCTAAGGAGTTAATAGTGAATATCCAATAACATGCTTCGTGTCTTTTCTTCAACTCTTTTAAGACTACACTTTGCTTCTTACATTGTAAACTGATGAAGCATTGCTTACATACAGCCAATACATCATATACATCTATGATATTCACATTGTTAAGTTTAGGAGACTATAATTAAACCCAGTCGTTTACTCATTGCAGAAAGAGAGATTATCTCAGCAGTATTAACCAAACTAATAACTAACTGTTTTTTTTTTTAATTGTAGTTTTTATCTTTGGAAGGAAGTAATTTACAAAAGGGTTTTCTTAGTATACAAATGGCTTGGGTGAAATGAATGATGGTGAATCTCTTTTAATTGATCTGCAGTGCACCAAAATACACACAAAACAATACTTCTAGTTTCCAAGCTAAAACCATACTTACCCACTATCTCTGATGCCTTTTAACCAATTACGTATATCAGATTCATTAGGCTCTCCATATCCTTCCCTACTTGTGTCCAACTGGGAACCATCCGCAAAACTTACTGCACCCTTTGAAAATTTTGGGTTGCCTTCCCCAAGAAGACTGAACTGCTCAACATCACTCATGGCCATAGCTGCTTTTATCTCTCCAGGCAATAATTGCAATATAGATGGAGACCAGATGGAATGTATAGTGCGAAGCAGCTGCAGATGAAAAATAAAAGTAAAAAATGCTTATTACATTGTGTTCATTAAGAACATATTGTCGCTTCAGAAGGCTTCTTGGTAATTTTAAAGCGTTATGGAGATAAGGAAATTCCAAATGTCAGAAATAAGAAGGAATTACTTACTTTGAGGAGAGGAGGCAGCATCCATGACAGATGAGAAGCCATTGGATGCATAACAGCGGAATTTTCTGCGGAGGTGCTCTGTAAATTCAAATTGGCTTTTCTAATTCCACTTCTCTTGAGTGCTTTTTCAAAGAATGTCACAGTGTGAAAAAGTGACCACATAAATGGAGTATCAGAGCACAAACGGACAAGTCCAAGTGGTTCAGACAAATAATTATTTTGCCACTCAAGCTGCATCCATTGTTGGCTCAAAGGTTCAAGTAACCAGGCCAAAACTTCTTGCTGCTGTTGAATCCTGCACCAAGTTGAAAATTTAACAGGAATCAAGCAAACTGCCATAGACATAGATAAAATGTCAGCTTATGATAAACCAAGTAATTACCCAGCAGCAGAAGCCATAACAAGAAATGCTTCACCTAGAAGATTATGTTCACCACGAAGTAAACGACCTTCTCCTTGCAAATAAGCCATAGTGTCAGCTATATCCTGTATAGAAAACAATTAAAATAATGTTGACCAGATATCTCCCAGAAAATCTTCTGTCACACTTTTGATGACTATAGGTTTTCATGACATTACATGCTTATGGGATGGCACATTATTATAGCTGTTAGTCATTTCACAATAATGTATTTACAGTAATATCCTATTTTGGAACTATTTTATCTCCGGTCCTCTGAAGCTCCTTTAGGTGCTGTTCTAGCAGTTTCTGTTTAATATAGGAGATCCTGTAGAAAATTTATCTATTAATTGCCAATGACTCTTTGGATAGCATAAGAGAGGACAGGCATTAGCATTAATCAGAATCTAGTTGCAATTGAAAACCTTATATCCAGACACATATGCATGAATCAGTTCCCTGGGTTTTGTTTGGTCCCACTAGATTAGGACAAATGCTATCTAGGTAATCAAACTGATAAGCATAATCAGATGTCGTATAAGAAAACAGAAACTTACCTTCATATGAGGTAGGATGCTTTTATCAGATGTTTTGGCTATTCTAATAAATGATGTACATATCTGTAACCTTGCATGTCGTGCACTACTTGTTGAAGGATCCTGCCAAGCAAACAAAAGGTTGGTAATGGAAAAAAAAAATTCAGATCATCAATAGAAATGAAGACAAAAAATGAAGCTTATTGAAAGAGAGAAAAAGAGAGAGGTAGATAACCTTGACAACAAAAGGAAGTGAGGTTAGAAGCTCAAATAATTTGCTGATGACGCCACCAACAGCATCAGGGAAGTATTTCAAAAAGGGACCCAATGCATCTAAATAGCGCCCTAGAGCTTCGACAAGGGGTGGCTCAGTCCATTTCAAAGAAAGAAGTTGTTGAAGTAAACCTTCAAATCAGAGCAACCAAACTATTTTCAGTAGAACCAGAAAAATAAAAGTCTGAAATTTTTTAGCAGATAGAAATCACAAAGAAACCTTCAAATATTCTGCACAGCGCAAGGTGAACCTCAGAAGTGGGCCCACCAAATTGATTTGACCCATCAAAAACTGCACTGACAACATTTTCTAGAGCTGATTGGATGCTTTCCATCACAGCTAAATCCTGCACTCCAGAAAATAAGTGTTTAAAGTAAAACTCAATCTTTCGCACTAGGACCCATGAGTTGATTCCAAATAAGCATTTGCTAACAAACCTGAGCAGGCATTTTAGAAATCAAGAGACTATTAATGATCGCCATAACTCTTTCAGATACTTTAAGACCAGCTTCAAGGGGCTTGTTAGAAGCAACAAATTTGACCAGCTCCAACTGCATCAAGTAACATATCAGCAAAAATTTGGTGAAAATATAAACTAAATCAGCATAAAGATATGGATAGCAGTTGAATGACGTAAGACTCTTGAGCAATGGACAAGCATCAAACTACAGCTGACAACTCCCAATGTAGAAATGTAAACTGAAATGACACAGAAAGGCTTATACTGACATTATCCATTGGTGTGCATAATATTAATAATTATTCGTCTTGTTCAGTACTCAAATATGTGCAACACAATTAACTGCTCTCCTAAGGTGTAGATATCATAATTCAGTGAGATGATATGTCTACGATTGAGCAAAATTCTGAGGGTGCTGTGACATCTTTCTTCACCAAATTGATGCTACAGCCAAAGAAATGAAATAAAACTGGTAACACAAGTCCAAAGAACGTGCAAAATAAAGGCCCATGGTCTAACAAAGCCAATATCTACATATAACTTGAATGTCATGCAAACTTTCATTAAATAGAAGAAAGAATGTGAAGAGTGCAGCAGAAAGACACGCAAACAAAACTAACAAATTCCTACTAGTTAAACTTCCACATCAGAAGGATATCAATGTAAGATAACTTGAATGTCATGCAAACTTTCATTAAATAGAAGAAAGAATGTGAAGAGTGCAGCAGTAAGACACGCAAACAAAACTAACAAATTCCTACTAGTTAAACTTCCACTTCAGAAGGATATCAATGTAAGAGGCAAAAAATTGAAAACCTCCAAGCCTATAATCCATGAAAAACATACCAGCCTAGATCGATACTGGCTGAAATCGCCCTTGCCTTCAAAATCATCACTCCACAACTCCAAAGCCCCTCCTGTTCCAGGAGCTTTCTCTCTCTTGACCAAGCGCTGGAAAGATATGTCAAGAATTGCACCACAAATATCATCATTCACAAAACTTAAAATCCTCATCTTTCGACTATCAACCTTCCCAGAACTAGAGTCCGCATTATTAACAGTCAATCCATCTCCAGTTGAATGCACAACTTTTGTCTTTGACATTAAATCTCTCATTAGCGCCTACAAAAGAAAGCAAAAAGAGAAATGTTAAAAGACAGCTATGTGATATCCCTCTGATGAAATACAATAATTTGGATAAGTTCTTGCATACCAGCCAAAACAGCAACGATTGAAAATGAAGGGCTATCTTGAAGTGTTGAAAATAACCCAGCATCTGGAAGGACATCAAAAAATTATAGAAGATGTTAATTGAATTAATATATGTCAGAAAAAAATTAAACGTTGAGAGAAGATAAGCAAGATTAGATGTCAGTTCCTCCATAAATGCTTTGCCTTCAAAATGTGTTTGTGTTGCCTAAAGATCATAATTGAATCTATATGGCCTTTTTGGCCCATTATTAACCGACTTGGGCAATCAGAACCGTAAAGTTAGAAAAAAGAATCACCTTCTGTCTTCTGTTTCATGGCCTTTTTTTTTCTTAACTTTTATTTTTTAAAAATATTAAATCACCAGTTTAATATAAGCTTCAGATGCAAAATCACAAGCAGCTTTACAATAGTAAAGACATAAGAAATGCAAGGGTAGAGATGGAGCAAAGAAAATTTTCAGAATAAATTCACATATTTCATACTCAAACCTTGTGATGCAGGGATAAGGAAAAGAAGAAAAACATCTGCAGTGCAGCTAAGTTGCAAGGGTTAAGACATCAATGTAATGGTCAGATTCATGTAATTTCCATTCTGAACCAGGATAGCTTTGCTTAAGTGAACAAAGTAATGGCAGCAGAAGAAGGATCCAGTGAAGATGAGAACACCAAGAGTAATTATACAAAACTAAGGATACAACAGATGATACGGGAGATTCTAAAGAATAAGCTTTCACGATAAAGCCTTGAATCAGATGCCCAATCAGATTTAAGTAATTCCAGAGGAGGGGAAGGCCCTATGAATTACCTGCTGTAGGTACATCGACAGTATGGTGTCTTCCCTCTCAATACAGTACAAGTTTGAAGAACCCAAAGACACCATGCTCTCACATATATATTCAGCAAACTCGAACTCACTTTCATCAATAGCTCCAGCATTTGTCCCAGATCTGTACAAAAATTCTCCAGAGACTTTCATCAGGATCTGAAAGACATCATGCATGGCAGACTCAAACTCAGAAGCGGAGGAATCAGCAGGTCTCTTTCTGCAATTTCACATTGAGAACATACAGTATTCATAAGTACGCTCAGACAAGGGAAACAAAATAAATTAACAGCATACCAGATTTAGTATCTACCTTGGCGAGACAAGTTTGAAAAACTCGCAAGCATGAAGACGGAAGTCTGATGATGAGAGTAAGAAACCACAACTGATATGATAGAGAGAGGGTAAGAAACCAATCCAGAACAATGACTTGAAATAATAATGTCAGAACGTTCCAAGAAGGGTTATCTTACCCATGAATGATGCCATATGTAGCGAGATCAGGCAAAGGAGCCCACTCAGCATATGCATTTATAGCATTTAAAGTAGCTGTCACTGTAGCTGCATGCTGTTTCGCTACGTCCAATTGTTGTCTACCAACTTCACTTAATGCAGCTCCAAAATGCCTTTCTAGTAACTGTATCAAGAATTTAGGCATTAGAACAATGCTAAAACACTTTACCTTGTACTTAAGGCAAAGAGTGATCATACACTGTACAGTAAAGGCAAAATTTCAGGCAAGGATTGAGTAAGGCCTCGCAACAGTAGCCTACGTCGATCACCTGAATGACACATTCAAAATCAAGTGAAGAGAAGAAACAACTATGTAAATATCAAATAAAGACATTCACAAAAATCTTCTTCCAAACAAGAACAGGAAAAGTAAGATGGGATAAAAGAAGCATTAAAGAAGAAAGAAAACCCCACTATACTGAGGTTTTAATTGGTAGGATGGGGGAACGAAAGTTGAACTTGTTTCACATAATCACAAAAGGAGCAGGTAGAAAATGGGGGAGGGATCCATTTTACATCCTCACTCTCAGTTTCCAATTCTCCCTAATTAGATGGAAAAGGGCAAGGACATTGGAACTAATGAAAAATGCTGCAATCTGAGAATTTTCCCTCATCCCTCCAGTTTTCCACCATTTTTACCTAACAGACAGAAGGAAACACTTTTCTTCCATTTCTCTTTCTTACCTTTCTATCCCTTCTACCAACCAAGGCCTGACCATTAAAACCTTAAAAAAATAAAAATAAAAATAAAAACAAGTTCTGCATCTACATTTGGGATTCAAATGCCCAGACATTCAACTGGTTTAACCGTTAGAAGTTAACATTCCCAGCTTGAGTTTCCAAAGAACAAATCCAAGGTATTTCACCACAAACCTTCCAAATCTTCATTGTGAACGGTAATATCTTCAGGAAGCCACCTTAGCATCATGGAAACCAACTCGGCCTGGTATAAAGAGAGAGGGGTAAAACCAATTCAGTATAAGTACCTTTAAAGTATTAGAAAGCAAAATGGTTTCTTTAAAGCGCGATAAGTTGACATACCTGAACTGGACCCTTGCTGGACAGGGCAGCTAGAGAAGGGAACAGCTCTTGCCAAAGATTTATGCCTTCTCTTCTAACTATCTATAAGAATGAAAAACAAATAATTACTGCAACTTGAAAACTGTCATCGCCAAAGAAATAGCTTAAACAACAGTTGAGAATGGTGGGATGAAAACCTCTGCGACAAGGGCAGCTGTCTGACTTTTCAAAGCCCATTCTTCACAAGGATCTGCAATCTCAGACATCAAATCAACTGCGACATTTGCGAAGTCCCTATGTTCTGTAGGATTCAATTCATCCCACCTTAATCTGACCAAATGCTGTAGAAAGATAGTTATGTTCTAGTCAAGTCACTCAATTTATCCTCAAACTCTAACAACTCATAAGAAATACAAACACTAATTTTCACAAATCAAATAGCTAGAACCTAATATTCATGTGAAGTGGACAATACAACCTCTTTCGATAGAAAGGACCAAAAAGCCATATTCCTGTTTTCAGATGATTGGATTTGTTCTTTAAGATTAGGCAATTAGGGAAACCAAAAACAAAAAGACATCATATTGATCAACAAAACATTGTTCGGTATAGGTTCTAATGATATCTATTTGTCTCACATCCACGTTGTAGAAATATAGAAAGGTCTCCACCTACAAGAGACAGTGCTTTGGAAAGTTTCGACCAAGCCTTATAATGGTGTAGTTGGAAGGACATATTCAAAAGCATATTACTGATTTTACAGATGATTCTAACATAAGATAGAGTCAGACATCAAAGATAACATCTTAAAACATAAGATGAGTCCCATCAATATCAAGTTCACAATTTGGATGGGCTAGATCCATGGCAAAGACAAGGTAAAGGAATATCTGCAGGAACCTGGAGCATTTTAAATGCATGTAAGCGGATTTCAGAAGACCAATTCTTTTTGACCAGAAGGAAAGATGTACTAGCCAAGAACCGTATATCTCCAGCTTTCACCTGAAAATATAAGAAAGCAAATAAGCATCATTTTAAAAATGAACTTTGGACAACAAAAATTGAAAAACAATAATTCAGCCTTTACAAAAGGTTAATTATTATATGCTATTTTTCGATCCCGTTTAGAACTACAGATCCTGATATCATGCACAAGAGTGATCCTCGAGAATCAACAATCCAACCAAAGCTAAATTTCAACAGCAACAATGCATGTGATTGACTGTAGAAGTCTAATTACTTGTACCCTTCCATTTAAAGCCTAAAACTGAGTCAATTAAAATCGCCGGCACAAAAAGCTCACATCCTTGCTCCTTCTTAAGAACCTGAAATCGTAATTAAAAATCGCCGGCACAAAAAGCTCACATCCTTGCTCCTTCTTAAGAACCTGAAATCGTAGTAACCCAACTTTCTTTTCTTTACAAACCCTACAAATCAATCAAAATACCATTTTTCCAAGCCAAAGAACCATAATAACAACCGTTACACCAGCCCCATTTTTCCAAAGGCCTTAAAATCAATCAAACTTACAATAATTTACGAAGTTTAGACATTTCAAACAATCCTATATCCATCAAATTCTCAAACTTTAGCAGAATACCAAAATTTCCCAAGTGCGCTTTTTTCTAAATCCCTCAAACTCAATCAAATTTAAACTAATAATTTCAAAAATTTAACACTTTTTAGCATCCCAGATCAACAAAACCATCTTTTGATCAGAGCCGGTACATGCAAACTAAAAGAACCAAATTATATTTATACACATAGCAAAGACCATAAAAGAGAAAGAACAAGTACGGATTCAAGATAAGAGACAGCGGCTTTGCGAGCTTCAGGAGCAGAGTTCCAGTCAAGGGCAGCAGCAATGGCCCGAGCCACATTGCTTGCTGGGTTATTAGTATCCTCCATCCCTAATATTGTTTACTTCCGTTTCTGGGTTTTATTATTTATTTATTAATTAATTGTCTTCTTGCTGAGAAGATGAAGAGAATGACGCCCTTGCGAAGCCTTTGTTGATTTTAGAGAGAATAAAAATGGGGAGCAGTTTCTTCCCTGTAATGTTCTTTCTAATGAGGTTTATCAATGTCTTTGTGGAGGTTTAAATTAGCCATTCGCATATCTAATGAGGAATGAGAGCTTTTAATCTCTCTATCCTTTTTTTTTTTTTGTCCAATTTTATATATTTTGGAAGTAGAATTTCCTAAGTGGCTGGGATAGCTGACTGCGGTTTCTAGTTCTTTTTATTTTTAAAAAGAATTTTTAGCTGAAAATCTCACAATTTTTTAAATATTATAATACAAGTAATTGTACAAGGCAACGTAGAAAATACTATAATAAATTATACGGGGAAACTTTCTGCTTTAGAATTAAAAAAAAAGGATGCCGACTAATGCAGTTATATGATTGTTCACTATAATCAATAGATAACATTTTTTTTATTATTTTAAATAAGCTCAGTGGCACAACCAATATAATTTTGTACCTTCAAAAAGAATTTGGATGGTAGTATTAAAAATTGTTGAAAAAATACTTAATCGAACATCTAAAAATAAATCAATAAATACGAAACTTGATTATGTAAAAGTTGATCACTTTCATTCAGAAACTTAAGATAATGGATATAAACAGTCTCAAAGCACAAGTAGGGTTTTTTTTTTCTGGTTAAATTCAATTTTATACTCAATTTTGTTGTCTCTTAAAATAATTGCAATATTATTGATAACCAATTTAAATAAAAATATACATGTGATGGTGATGGTACTAATTCTTTCCCTCACGGTACAAGTATCCGTATTATTCTGCTGGTCCTGATTTGCCTTCTTGAATAAGTTACTTTGCACATTGACTCAAGAGTCAAGCCAGACTCAAATGAGGCATGACCGCCGAGCACCGACTAAACCCACTTTCTTTTCGTGTTTTTCATACATTTTTTTATCCAAACCGCCCTTGAAAAAAATATTTTTTTAAAAAATGTAAAAGCTGATTAATAATTGTGCTAAACATATTTCAAAAGGGTGGTGATATCCACAGTTCTTGTAAATTCACTCAATTTTTAAGTAATTAACTTGTAAATTCACTCAATTTTTAAGAAATAATTACACTAAGTTCACATTATTTCTTTTTTAAATTTAAATAAAGAAGAAGTGTTTAAATAAAGAAAAATTTGGTGATTTAATAAAAAAAATTAAAATTATTAAATACAAGATTTCATATTTCTTGGGATAATTTAGTCATTTTATATTATAAGGGTAAAATAGTTAAATAAATTTATCTTAAAGCAACATGAATGATCAAATATACCTAAGTACAAAAAATAATAAAAACAATTTAATTGATTGATTGTCTAAAACTTTTACCTTATTCGTAAATATTGTGAACTTGTTCTAATTAATTTTTGGAGGTAGTGTTAATTTATAAAATTAGTGGGGCGGAAGTAATCCCACCTATTTCAAAAACCATCACATCTATTAAATTTCTCTATATTTATGTGAACCAATAGTTAATTTACCAAGAGAACTAATAGGTAATTTTGAAAAGATAAAAGTATTTTGATAAATCACTTGTCACGGCCCTCACAATCCTACCAATGAATTCTTGACACGCGTTCTATCACACTCGTTGGTCGTTATGGTGCCCATACATATATGTACAGTACAAACAAATATTGGACTAAAATGTAAGTTGTCTAATATATACTGTTATTCAAGCAATTTATGATACAATGGACCGGACCAGCGGCAACTCAACAGATGTAATGGTTTTCATCTATAGAAGCAACCAATGGGACATAAATCAAAATCGGATTGAAGTTTAGCATTGGCCTCCGGAGTAGGCATTGCCGTAACAGCTCGGTCACATGTTCTTGTCTTCCTTGCTCTATCACCCTGGGCTCTAGCAGCAGCTCTTAGTCTGCGACATCACAAACAAAAGTCACTCTAATTAGAGAACTAGAGATACACCTAATCTAAACTGAATTAGTATAACTCAAAAATCTGACATTCAAGGCAGTTGCTACCATCACAAGTGTTCAAAGTTTCATCATCTCAACCTTTAAAGACTAATTAATCATGAATTGAAGTTTTATGGTCACTTTTACTACTATCATACTTGGTACACTACAATATCCGGTAACAATTAAAAAAAAAATTCCCTAAACCAAAATATTTCCTAAATATAACAATATATATACGTATGTATGTATGTATATGTATTTGGGAAATGGAAAAGTTTGTGTCCAGAAATTGAGTGAATTATAATTGTGAATTTGCCAAGGGAAGGAAAAAGAGACGAATACGGAAAACAATTCAACCTTCAATGAGGGTTTTGGTTATGCAACAAGTTTAAAGAACCCACACTATAATTAGAAAGCACAAATTTATTAGCCACATAGTCATGTAAATAAATAAACAAGCACGAAGTTGTAGAATAATAGATCATGAAAGTTAGGATCTGAAAGCCATCATACATAGTAGACTAAACTTAGGAAAAGTGAACAATGGTAGTCATGCTTGAACCGGGAGGCCCAAGAGATCATAAAATTACATAGTTTGGACATCAAATGATTAGGTACATATGAGCAGGCTTGGCAAAACCATTGTATAACTTCACCACATGGAGCCAATGATCAGTTCACATCATTCTCTCTTTCCATTAAGAGACATGTCATACTCATACTCGACATCTAACCTAATAACAACAACGAATTTTTTTTCTTTCTTCTTATGTTTGAAAAGAAAATCGTAGTTGAATTATAAACGATTCCATTTTGAACAGACTCGAAAAGTTAATCATTAATAATATATGAAGAAAGTTTAGAGTTTATGCTTTAGTTCAAGGTTAAATTTCATATTATTCTCCTTATGAATTGACTTTTTTTTTTTTATTTGTCTCTCCTATTTTTGAAAACTTCAAATTATCCCATTATTTAATCAAAAAATAAGGGAAGATAGGGTGAGATGATCAATTTTTTTCTGTATTATTAAAAAAAGAGAGTAAATTAGAATTTTTAAAAACAGATGAGATGATTTGAAGATAATCAAATTATAAGCAGAGCAATCCAAATTAAGCCTTAATTCAAGGATATTTTCGCATAGCATGTAAAAAGAGCTTGTACTGACTCGGGCAAACATACATAACTGATGATCCTGCAATCATCTCTCACGCCAACAAAATAATAAGAATAATAAAAAAATAATAATCCCTCAAGTAAAAGTATGAAACTCACATGTCTTTGCCTTATAAACCTCATATTAATCATAACCATAAAAAAACCAAAAAATGAAAAAAAAGAACTCTTAATTTTCTCTCCTCCTCTGTTCTCATTTCCTCTCAACTTTTGTCTCTCAGTCACCATGGATGATGAAATAAAATCAATTGAAGATAAAAGGAATTAATTTCAAACAGAGCTTGATAATCATCTGAACATGAACAAACTAAAAGAAAAGGAAATACGGAATATCGAAGAAGCTTTATCAAGGGTGACATTGGAACAACAACTTTAAGAAGCAAAACTAAAGCTTCTTCTATAGTTCGTAATTCCTTTTCTAAAGCTTTAGTTTTGCCTTTTGAAGTTGTTGCTGTTTCAGTGTCATTCTCGCCAAAGCCTCTTCGATAGTCCGTATTTCCTTTTCTTTTAGTTCATTCATTGGAAATTTGATCATGTTCAGATTATTATTGAACTCTATCTCAAATCGATTCATCTTCTCTTCAATTGATTTTATTAATCATCCATGATGACTGAGAGACAAAAGTTGAGAGGAAATGAGAACAGAGGGGGAGGACAGAAAATTGAGGATTTTTTTTTGTGTTTTGTTTATGGTTTTGATTAATAAATAAATATGCACATAGTTCTATACTAGCTTATGAAAGCTAGGATCTGAAAGACATCATATATAGCAGACTGAAACTCAATAAAGGTTAGCAATAACTCAAAAGGCCAAAGAAGCCACAGAATTACTCAGTTTAGACGTCAAATGTCCTTAGGTGATGTTTGGTTGGAGGAGAGAATGGAGGAGAGGAAATGAATTTAAATTTTATTTTTATTTTTATTATTTGGTTAGATAAATTGTATAAGAATATAATTTCTATTAGAATTTAATATCCATCATAATGTGGAATTTGAATTCCACTCCAAGGAGTGAAGAATTCAAATTCCTCTTATGTTAGAAACCAAAATTTTTCAAATTACTCTTCAACTTTTTAGCTTATTGAATGTCATTAATAATTATTATTTATAATTTTATTTTATCAATTTAATATTATAAATAATTTTATATTAATTAAATTTAATGAATGCTTTAAGAAACTCAACAAAATAAATAGAATTATTTATTTATGTATTTATTTAATATGAAAATATATAAATATAAATTAACTGTTCTTTAACGTCACGACATCGCTGTTACCGAATCGCCATCGACGCTATTTTATTATATATATATAACATTATGCGTGAATTTAGTTACTTCAATCCAAAGAAATCAATAATAACCCCAATCACACGAGCTTACTCTTGGTCTATAATTATCAAGACAAGATTTTTATCAATATCTTATTCAATTCTGATCTAGATAGGAAAATTCAAAAATCCTTAAACCCTGCACTCTTACTTAAGCACATCAATTCATTAAACTATACTAGACCATCGTACAGTTGATCTCTAACAAGCTATAAATATGTTGGAAAATCATAAATATCACAAAAAACTACTACGAACATGTTGGCATTCAATATAAAATTTAATAAGATTAATTGGAGTTCATAATCATCTTCAAAAATTGATTTTTTATAAAAACATCAAAACTGTCCAATGACAACATAAAACAAAGGAATGCTGATTTAAAAATTCATAACTTTAGTTATACATGTTTAAAAATAGTGATTCCAACTTTGATGATTAGAGGAGACAACAAAGAATTAGAATTAAAATTTATGAGGCATTTAGTGGTGAAAAAGTAACTAAAACTCGCTTTAATGTCAGCCATTGCAATTTTGAAAAATAGTTTCTAGGATTGCGGTAGCCCAACTCTATGATCTTTAAGATTTTTATACAACACCAAAAATTACAAAATTAAAAACACAGAACTAGACATATATGTTTATAGCAATAAAAATTCCCAGAATTTTCAGAAGTCGCTTGAGTTATTAAATAAATTATAGATGTGAGATTTGTTGCTGAAGATTGAAATTTTTCTGCACTAGTGTTCCAATTTCGAAAGATCAAAATAATTAATATACAATGAGTTTTTGAACAATAAGCATATGGATAAAAAGGAAAAGACGTCTAGTTTAATAATCTATAAAGTTTATGCATGAAACTCAATGAAAGCAGCAATCGTATGATGTAGGAGTGGACAAATACACCGACCTAATCCGGTCTGATTCGACCAGATCTGAATTATTTTGGTTCGAATCCGATGCGAATAAGTGGTCAAACCTGATCAAATTGATTCTTCTAAATCCAATCAGACTATATTCAGATTGGGTCAAACCCAATCTGATCTGACAATTCGATCAAATTACAAAAGTTAAAAAAAAAAATAAAGAAACATAAAACCTAATTTTTCTCAAGTCTTAACACCTATACATGCAGTGATGCAAGCATAAGCCACCAACAGCCCCCATCGTTCAAAACTCCAATTCCAAAAGACCAACATCACCGGCACCAATCACCACCACCAAGCTGCCACTATCCATTGCAAAATCAAACCAACAAATCTCACTATCACTATCCATTGTACCAAGCCGTGAGCCTTTGTTTTGATTGCACCAACCGTCACCAAGCACAATAGATTCATGATCGAGCTAGCCGCCACCAAGCACAACAATCCGTGGTCTCTCCAGGCTACCAAGTCTACCGCCTCTCTCTACTGCAAAAATGGCATTTTTTGATGAAGCCATTTACAAGTGATGCTAGTACTATTGAATTCTGGAAGTTAGTCAATTTTTTTGGGGTTTGGGATTGTTTTATTGACATGAGGGATGTTGTGAAGTAGTTTTATTTTGGCAAAAGCTATGGGAAGTTGAAGAATTGTGATTTTTATTATTCTTTTAATTTGTTGAAATGATTGTTTAATTTCGTGTGTTCAAATTGGATGTTTGGAACTCAAATATAAAGTTCTTGTGATTGTAATCCAATTTGTAGCCTATGTTTTGATTAATTCTAACTTCAGTTATCAAATCGAGAATGTGATTAAAAAAAATATACAATTTTCTCTATAGCCTTTGCTTAAAAACAATCCCACTCGAATTCGATCCGATCTGTACTCAATTCGATTTTTTTATCCACTTTGAACATATTTGGATCAGAATGAATCCGATTACAAGTTCGGTTGAATTCAGATGACTTTTTTCTCAATCTGACAAACCTGAAATCCGATCGAGTTGATTCGAACCTGATTCAAACCCGATTTCGCCCACCACTAGTATGATGTTCAATCTATACTATTCAAAGTTTTTCAGGATAATATAATAGCACTACTTACACTAAACAATACATAAATCAATACATGATCGTGCTTTTCACAATTTTATTAATACCACACACATAAAATCATTCAATCAATCACATAGAACCACAAATAAAATTAGAAGTTCAAAGGTTTATAAATTCTTTCCTATCTTCAAGACAAAATCAAAGCTCAAAAATTTCTTTAATGGAAAATAAAAACACAATCAAAATATTTCCCTCCTCTTATTAAAAAACGTGAGTTTATTGACATGTTGGCTATTGTATTCTCCTCTTTATTAGCCTCTATGGTTTCTGAGAAACAAAATAAAATAGAGGAGCTTTGTATAGGCCAAAACTTTTTCATACTATTAAGGAATTTATTTCCTTTTTAAATAAGGCATTTAATAAATAAAAAAATAATTTAGTAATTTTAAAAATTAAAACACTCATCATAAACCTAAAATACTATGTCTTATAAAATACATATAAAATAATAATAATAATAATAATAATAATAATAATAATAATAATAATATAAAATACAAGTATTATACACGTGTATTCAAAAACTGAGTAGGCTGGAAACTAATATTCACATCGAGAGACAGTACAATCACTTTGATAGAATCGCACAAAAAGAGTGGTTGTGTGCTTTAATAGTGTGTTTACTTCCCGAATTGGGGAATCAGAATCTGGAATCGGAATGATTGATGGCGTTTACTTCATAAAAATGGAGCAGGAATCGAAATCGGAATCGTGGGGTCCACCACTATTTGGGAATGAGGAATGGGAGATTGATTCCTATGGGGGAGGTGGGAATCAATCTCTCATTCCTCGGAATTCCCATTTTGCCCCTCCCCAAAATTAAAAATACCCATTTTGTCCTCATTTGTAATTAATTAATATATTATTATAATTAATTAATTAATATATTGATACATTATTATCAATAATTATAATTTTTGAATAAATAATCACAATAATTAATATATTATTATTATAATTAATATAATATTATTATAGTTAATTAATTAATATTATTATTATAACTAATTAATATATTAATATATTATTAACAATAACTATTAATAATTATAGTTTTTTAATAAATAATCACAATAATTAATATGTTATTATTATTATAATTAATTAATTTATTGTTATAATAATTAGTAATATAATTATTATAATTAATTCATATATTATCATCAATTAATTGATATAATTATTACTATTAATTAATATATAAATATATTATTAACAATAATATATTAATATTTATAGTTTTTGATTAAATAATCACAAAAATTAATATATTACTATTATTATAATTAATTCATTTATTATTAATAATATATTAATATAAAAATTACCATTAATTATTATATTAATACATTATTAACAATAATATGTTAATAATTTTAGTTTTTGAATAAATAATCACAATAATTAATATATTTTTATTATTATAATTAATTAATTAATATACTATTATAATAATTATTAATACAATTGTTAATTAATTAATATAATTATTACTACTAGTTATTATATTAAAACATTATTAATGATAACTATTAATAATTATAGTTTTGACTAACTAATCACAATAATTAATATGTTATTATTATAATTAATTAATTTACTATTATAATAATTATTAATATAATTATTATAATATAATTCGTATATTATCATCAATTAATTCATATAATTATTACTATTAATTAATATATAAATATATTATTAACAATAATATATTAATAATTATAGTTTTTGATTAAATAATCACAATAATTAATATGTTACTATTATTATAATTAATTCATTTATTATTAATAATAAATGAATTAATATAAAAATTACTATTAATTATTATATTAATACATTATTAACAATAACTATTAATAAAAATATTATTTTGACTAAATAATCACAATAATTAATTAGTATATTATTATAATTAATTAGTATATTATTATAATTAATTATTAAATTATTATAATTTATTAATTAATTTTATAATTAATTAATATATCAATATATTATTGACAATAATTAATAATAATAAAATTTTTTGAATAAATAATCATTATAATTAAAATATAAAATAATGATTATGAAAATAATTCATTAAGTACTTTTGGTAATTTATTACAATCAAATTCATTCTGATTCCGATTCCAAGACAAAGTAAACACATTAATGGCAATTCAGCTCATTCCGATTTCGATTCATATAGTTCAAGTAAACAACTTATTTTGATTCTCATTCCTTATTCCCATTCCAGCCCATTCTCATTCCTGCCCATTCCGATTCTAGCTCGTTCCAATTCTAGTTTAGTAAACGCACCATAAGATTAGACAAATAGAGAAACAAAAAAATAAAAAGACATCACTTGAGTAACAGAATGTTGTTTGATATGGCTTCTGATGATATCCAACCGCCCCACATCCACTTTGTGCAAAAATAAAAGGGCCTCCTCCCCGCAAGAGACGGTGCTTCGGAGAGTATCGAACAAGCCTTATAATCAAGCAGTTGGAATGACAGATAAAAAAGCATTGTGTAGGAGTACCGATTTTACAGATAACTCTAGCTTGCTTTTTGGGTTATTAGTATACTCCATCTCCATATTGCAGTTTATCCTGTCTGGTGTACCCTTTTTTTTTTAATATACAAATTTTTTAACTCTCCCACATTTGTAACGTAACAGTTTATAATGAATTAATATTTTCATGGATCAAAATCAAAGTATCTAAGGTACAGTTAAAAGGAAAAATGACAGTCATCCCTGCAGGAGAAGCAATCAATAAGGGATATATTGTCTTTGCTAATTCACCCAAACAACTCAACAATAACATTTGCAAAGTATGTGCTTTTACTGGCATTCAGTTTTTCCTATTCAGACACTAATAAGATATTTTCTTTCTTTTTTTTCTTTCTTTTTTTAACTGTAAACTGCTGTTCTCCAATCTTCTTGAGCACAATTTGTTGATCATGAATTGCTTTGACAAAATACGGGACTGCTTCTCTGATCTTGAGCACATGCTCGGGGTGTTCGGTGTACAACTTTATATGTGGAAAATCCTTATCGATTTTGTTGTGAACAAGCACAAAATCGACAAAGGCATCTATGGCAGAAGGAAGGTATGGAGTTGTAATGTAATTATCCAAAAACCCACGATCTTGGATGAGTGTTCTCAGTTTAGCTTTCATCTCAGCCATATACCCATTTAGCCTCTGATGTACATTAGCTGCATTAAAAAATTAAGTTAACTGTTATTATGTTTCTAAATAAAATTATGCAAAAAGAAATTAAAAAAATAAAAACAACTCATTTGATATACAATTCAAATATAAAATTATGTTCGAAAAAGAAAAACTCTAGCCATTAAAAAAAATCTAATTGGCCAAAAAATCTTAATAAGAGTTTTCTAGTACAATTCTAAAAGTTGAAAAAAAAGTAGTGTTTCTAGTCGTATTCAAACATAATATTTTTCTTTTTTAATTTTAAGTACTCTTCGCATCTTTATGAAATCTAATTCACATCTTTAACATTTTTTATGTAATAAAAATATCACCTGGTAAAACAAACTGAAGTTGAGGCTCCAGTGGCTGAGGCTCTGGCTGGGATGGACTTGGTACAATAGCCTTATCCGGATCCACTATAAAAACACACAGCAATTCATATATAATTAGCATAATCTTATATGGTCATTCTTGAATTTATAATTTAAGTAAACTAGGAAGTATGAAAAAATGAAATTAACCGCTCTATTTTATAATGGTCCTTGATCAATTAAACATTGATCAATTAGACATTGCCACCATTTAAGCCGTGTGACATAATTCAAACCTCCTATATGCATGGGACAGACAATGTTCCTTGCTTGACATCATGTGTGAGCTATTTTGCTAACTAACCAATCATGGTACGCGGTGAGGGAATTCGCTTAGCTAAATCTTATTTCATCGACAAACCAAATCCTATAATTGATTCTACAAATTATTTTTTGATTTCATCGAAATGAGATTTTAGGGATAAGGAATAAACAAATTATGGATAAAATCAAATGACTCTTTCTTAAATCCAAATGATCTATTCATAAGTATTTGTATCCATCTAATTGGGGGACCAAATTGATTATAAAAATATGATTTAGTTGATTTCTTAATGAACAAAGAAAAATAATATTTAAATAAGTGTATAGATTGACCTTAAAAGAACAACGATTAATTACTATTACTGACCCAACAAACCTTAATCTTTCAAGGACTTGCCTAATCAATTTTGGTTTCACCTTACTTACCTTAATAAACTAGAGATAAGTGGATAGAGAATTTCTTTTCTTTGACAGTAATAAACCATTTGTTTTGGCAATTTAAGCACACAACAATTCACGGATGTATGCCATTTAATTCAAGAATTAGCGGTGCTACTTGCTAACACCCCTCTATAACTCTTATAAAACCACGCATTGAAAAATAAGATCAAAAGCATTCTCATACTAAGGAGACCCACTATGATGCCATGTAACATTTCTTCTAATGATACCGGCATTTATCTGTAAGAAAGGGAGAGAGAAAAATCTTTTAAAACTAGAAGGTTGAGGTTAAATACGTGTCATCTTGTATTCTCAACTGATTCCGTTGAGGTTAAATACGTAAATTACTTTTCAAAACGAAAATTGAGGGTGTGAATTGATCGACTCATTAAGAATTTGCTTAGTTGGATCCACCCATCACATTTCTCAATACAGCCGAACTTTCACAATGAAATGTACCAGGTCAAGTGGGCTAAAGTTGAGATGGGCCCAGACATATATATATATAACTAGGCAATTTAAAAAAGCTAATTTAATCAACTGCGTCTTAGTAAAATGATTTTACCTGCTTCACTGGCCTGATCAGATTGGCTGATTTGGCTTTGGACGGTATTTGAGTCTGGATCGGCATTGATTACTAAACAACAGTAATAATTTTGCATGTAATTAATTATTATTAAACCAATACGTTAACAACAATAACAATTTGCATCGAAGTTGAACAAACTAATTTACGCGTAAATCATTACATTTCATACATTTAGAAAATCTAGAGATTTAATTAAATACATCAATGTAATAAACAAACAACCACCACAAATCAGAAATTAATTTATTATGAATTAATCAATTGACTGTTAAATTAATTAATTCACACATCATAGCAATCGCATAAAAATTATTATTGTGATTGAGCACATAATATGTCGCGATGAGTAATCTAATCGGACAAATTAATTAATTAACTTTTCATTTAATTCTTTACAACACATTAAATTAAGTTCAATGCTCTCTCACCTGTAGAGAGAGCTTTTCGATCCTTCTCTAATTTGCGCCTTTGTTCGTCCAGTTGTCTCTGTAATCCAACCATCTTGTCCACAAATTCTTGGAGAGCCGGAAGCTGTTCATTTAGCAACTTGTTGCCAAATTTGTTTAATGTCCACAAATTCGAATCAATTTTTTTCTTGAGTTTCTCTAAATCCTCCATTAATGGTATGATTGTGAATGAAGAATATAACCAGATGGAATAAAGAAGAAGAGAGAGATATTTTTGTTTCGGTTTAAATGAGGTGAGAAAACTGTGGGAGCAAATGTGTGACTTTATGCATGCGTGTGCTCGCGCGGGTTCGGGACTAAGATCGCGATTAATTGAATTTTTTTTTTTTAAATTTAACAAATGTCAACATCAATAGAGCATACTGCATGCATTGCTGATAACACGCCCGGCACCAACAGAATAAATTCCGTCAATATAAACTAACATTTCCACAGCATTCCTCCCAAAACCTCATTACAATCAAAATTGCACAGGAAAAGAAAAATCTCTCCCTTCTCCTTTCAAAATTTTTCCCTCCAAACGGGCAAACACTCACAACTATGGATAAAATAGAGTCTGAATTAGAGAAAGTGGAAACTAGTTTTATGAATTTGAAGCCAGAATTGGAAAATTACCTGAGGATAGTCAAATATGACCTTGACGGAGTAAAAGATTTTGACCTTGAGCAGATTCAACAGCAATTGGAGAGAATGAAGCTAGACCGTCAGCAGCTTCATGAAGCCAAGCTGAAGCAACAAGAAGATCTAAAACCTTTAACCGAAGCTTCCAGTAAATTAAATTTATTTTTATTTGATCACAGGTCGAATCATATTTTTTATATATTTTTCATTTATTTCTTAAAAGAAAATTAATTATTGTATAATTGAGATTTTGTTAACAGATTAATTTATTAAGAAATTTATCTTAATTTTATTATTATTATTATTATTTAGATTCTGTTAACCATACTGCACACCTATAGCCAGCCATTTAGCTTGTCTTTATCATAACACCTTTCCAATTACGATTTAATAATGTGAAAAAAGACATACAGATTTGCGGAATTTTATCGTTTTTATTTCTCTACTCCTGAAATAAACATGATGAGATTGTTGTATAAGATATTGAACTTAGAATTTAGCGACTGTTCAGCAATATGGGCTGTAAAAGCATTTATGTGAAAATAATTTTCCAGCATTATTAATTGTGGATTTTGTTATTTTTTTAAAAAAAAAATTATTTCTTATGATTCCAGAACCTGTTTTGAAGAAAGCAGCCCTGCGTCTCCTGCGCCGATTGGAGTTTAGTTCGAAAAACCTGAGGAAGAAGAAACCTAGTAAGGAATTGAACAATTAAGATTAAAATTTTTTATTTTAGTTTAAAAAAATTTAAATTATTGTTTCTAATTGCAGGTATGGAGTTGGAGCGGATGCTGGATCAGCACTGGATCGATCTCGAGGCCGACTTGAGGACTTTCTACGAATGTAACTATCCAGATCAGGCAGCAAATCCAGTTATGTCATCTCTACTGGATGTCGCTTCGAAGCAGCTCATTAAAATTTTCAACGAGCGAGCCCTCGTTCCAGATAGATTTATGCTTTTTAATCATCCGGCCCATATTTTTGAGATTGAAAAATGGATTGACGAGAATTTAGCTGCTTCGGACTTTTATAAAAGGCAGATGGAAAAGAGGGCCATTTCTGATTGCGGTAAGTAGTTGGGCTCCCAGCTCTTTTGAAACTTTTATGGCTTCTGCTTGTCTCTGATTCTTTTTTTTTGTTTTTTAGTTAAATGGTAAAACTCTCATAATTTTAGTACAGTATGTTTTTAATTGAATTGTCCATATCGCTCCAAGATATATTAATTACGAATGTCTTTGACCATCTTAAGTCGTTTAACTATTATAAAGCAATAGATTTATGTAAAATAATTTTGTGGCCATAGCAAAAAAATAAAAATAAAAAATGAATTGGAAAGCTAGAAACAAATTTTCCAGGAAAAAAAAGTTATCATATAAAATCCAAGATTACAAGTGCAGGCGGGAACGCAAAAACTGAACATGAATTTCAAGAAACCCACAGTCAAATATAAGACAAGTAAACATAGCATTAATATAAGTAAATACCAATATGGTAAAGGACAATATTATCTTTGTAAATGGAAACCAAAGTTAGCTAACATGTGTCGCACCGAAATGTTATTACATACAATTTTGAAAAAAAAAGTGTTGGAGAGTTTCTAAAAAAATGCAAATAACTTGACCCTAAATTTATAGTTTTAATGTTATAGTAGTAAAATAAATAAAAATTTATCAAAATACGTGGACTTCCCAATAAGTATAATGATCATATAATCCAATATTCATCAAATTATCAGCAACTGAATTCTCCTATCTAAAAAAAATATATGTACATGAAACAGGAGTTAAACAATGCAAGTAATTTCTCCCACGAACAAGCAGAGTCCACACGTAGAGTGGATTTTAAACTGTGAAAGCAAGTGGAGTCACATTCCAACCAAATAGGGGTCCCCGTCCCCATTCATTCCCTACCTATAAAGCCGTAACAATTGAGTAAAGTTCTACATTTAGCGTGTGATTCCCACACTGTATTATATTATAATATATTATATTAGTTAATAAAAATGTATTGTATTATGACGTATTAGATTAATATTATATTATAATAATATTGTATAGTATTTGGTATTAAATTGTAATGTATTAATGTTATATTAATATTATTAAATATAAGAATAATAATACAATATAATATAATATTATCAAATAAATTTATATTATAATAAATTTATTTTTATATTTTATTTATTATAATAAAAATTAAAATATTTTTAATGCCTCAATTGAGGTAAAAGTGGGTTGCATTTCATAAACCTGAGTTCGTAACTCAGAGCTCCGCTTGACTTAGTGTAATGCGCCAACTTGGTCCATTATAATACATCATAATCTAGTTTTTAAAACTTTTTAAAAATGGGTAGCAATAAGTTAATGTAACAATAATATAATACAATGTAATAGTATATTTCAATCACACCCATAAGAAATTATGTATGCCCAAAGATATGATAAATCAAGTCAAAAAGATCCATTGATCCCAGAAAAAAGCAACAGAAAAAGAAAGGGCCGGATATTAACTCATAGCCCCATAAAGTGCATCTGGACCCTCATTTTCCAGTTAAAGTGGATTTAATTTAATTAAAGAGTCTCATGACATCATTAAAAAAAATACTATATTTATTATGAGATTATCTAAATTTGTATCTATAAACGTACTTTTATTTTTTGTTTGATTAGTTATCTAGGATTATTTATCAACTAACTAATTAAAGAATTATTTGTAGTGTTAAAAATCACATGCAACTTTCATACATGCTAGTTGTAAGTTGTAACTAATTACTTATCTACTATTCAACTGATGATAAAGATTTTAAATTTTTGATATTTTACAATAACCATAATAATTCTAACTATTTATTTTAAGAGTAGTACTATTGGTATCTCTTCAAATGCCTATTTAATCCTCCTCCCCTTATTTTTTTTAAAATATTATTCCCGCTAAAATATTTTAAAAATAGTGACGGATTCTTTTACATTGATAATAAAAGTACCCTCAATTAAGATCAACAGCCTCCTACTTGGTAAGACCTCCATTAACACCACAAAATGCATTTTAAAAAGCTTCCAAATATGCCTTAGCTTTGAACACAAGATCAGCCTCACTGAGAGCAACATCGTCAAAAACATACCTATTCCCTGAAGACCTAGAAACCCACATACTCATGGCCAACAATGCAAGCTCATCCCTGAATAACACTACAGTCAACTCATGAAAGATTGAATACACGTCTCCATGACCAGCAAATCCACTTACTCACGAGTCACTAGATTATCAAACTTATATCAAATTTATAGTCATCGACCAGCAAACTTACATCCAAAGAAAACATGTTCAAGACTTTCAGCATAAATACCACAACAGGAACACATAGAAGTTTAGAAGATACTAGGCGTTAAATGTTATTAAAAAAAAAAGTGCGTGTAAAAAAATTGTTAGCAGAAAAAAATTATTTGATTTTTGGGTGGGATTTTAATAAATATTAAAATTGTAAAATAATTAAAAGGATTTTAAGAGGTATTAAGAGGCATTAAGAGCAATGCAAAGAGTCCCACTCTTTTTAACTCCAACACAATAGAATATAAATTAAAAAAAAAAGGTCGAATTTTCTTTATATATAATAAATTTTTTAATTGATTACTGGTGGTGTATTCTTAGAAACAGGGTTGAGAAAGGCTTTCAGAAGATGTCTGACGGAGCCACTCAATGGCAAATTAATCTGAAGCTGCGGGCTTTGTTTGTATCGTTTGCACATGGGCCTGACGCTGCAACTTTGTTTAGAAATTTGGACAATTTCTTTTTCTTCTGGCACTATTGGTACCCCACCAATATTTTTCTCGCATCGCCTTCTCGAAGCGTACCCCTTTTATTATTTTAAAATCATTTCTCTTGTGACAACACCGCTTTCAATTCCCCTTCCAATCTCAAACACAGATTTGATCTTTCCTCCCACCCAAGGGTAGGTTCTTACGCGGTTCTCACTCATCTGCAATTGGACATTAGCTTGTCAAATGACTAACTATGTATATATTGCATGTTATAGAAATATTTATTCACTCAACTTAATTGTTTGTGGAATAAATATCTATGTTACTCGTGAGTGGACATTCATATTCTGACTTATTTGGTGGATGCTTATTGTCACCACCCATTTGTTTTCTTGTTGAATTGCGCGGCCTTAGGTGCCAAATTCTACTCTCTTGGCCCTAACTCAGCCTTATGCACTCAAAAATGCTGTTGGATTCAAAATTCAAAAAGAGTATTCACTCAAACTCGCTCAAGAGGGGAGAAAAGAACTCTTATTTCTCAAAGAAAAGCTTACAATGCTTTGTGGGATGTGTGCTGGATTTCTTATGTGTTTCTTATGTATGTTGGCCAAATGAGGCCCGCTCCAATTTATAGAGTACAAGGAAGTGTATAGATGGTGTTTTAAAGCTATTTGCACCATCACTTAACTCATTAATTACATGGAATTGTCTACAAGCTATATGCACTACATAAGCCTCCATGATTTTAGAACCTTCATGGCCCAAGGCTTGTTGAGATGCTTGGGCCATTACATTCTCCCCCACCTAATCCAGAAACATCCTTGTTGACTCGTTGTGGAAGTCTTTGATCTTGTCTTAGGATTGTCACAAGTTGTTTGTGGGCTCCCAACTTGCTTCGCTTTCGGGTAGTCCCTTCCAATTAACAAAATATTCTCAGCATAGTGGAAAACTCTTTTTTTGGACAACACGATCAGCCAAAATAGTCTTCACTTCTTTGTCATAGACCCTTATATTGCTTAAAAGAAGTTGCTTGGACTCTTCCTACATCAGCTCTTCCGTGTCCCCATGGTATGGCTTTAAGCAACTAATGTGGAAGATTAGATGAAGTGTAAGCCAAGAAAGCAACTCTAGAGTGTAGGATATGTTGCCGACCCTCTTGATAATAAAAAATGACCCCTTATATTGCCAAAAAAGGTAGTGAGCAAATGGACTTGTGTTGTGATGGTATGATCTTGGTTGATACCAAGTTCTACACATTGAACTCCATATGCCTACACTTGTTGTCCATCCATTTCTTCATCTGCTTAGTTGCTTTGTCAAGGTGCTTTCGTGCTATGTTTGTTTGCTCATGCCATGACTAACCAACCTTGTAAGTTGTAAGACACCTCCCGATGTAGCTTGTGATAAGCGTGTGTGATGTAAGTAGCTACTATTCGATGATCACCTCAAAAGAACTCTTGCACGTAGTCTTGCTCCGTAGTAAGTTATAAGAAAATTAGACCACATCCAGCAACTTCACCTAATCATGCTAGTTGGCGCTACAACTTTAGCAAAGCATTCACTTTTTTTGTTTGCTTATTCATTTGTGGATGAAAGCTTGTAAAGAAGTGTAATGCTGACCCTATAAGTTTGAACAACTCAGTCCAAAACCTCCTAGTAAATTATCTGTCATGGTCACTAATGATGGATTTCAAAAGTCCCCAATACTTCATCATATGCTTAAAGAAAAGCTTGGTGGTGTCCTCTAAGCACTCTTTCGAGGTGAGAATGAAGGTGGTATATTTAGAGAACTGGTCCACCACCATAATAATAGTCGTAAACCCCTTGGACTTCAAAAGATATGTTACAAAATCCATTGATATGCTCTCATATTGTCGATTCAGAGTAGGAAGTGGCTCGAGTAACCTTGTGGGACAATGTTGCTCCACTTTGTCTTGTTGGCACATTAGAGATGCTTACACGAATTGCTCCACATCATCCCTCATTTAAGACTAATAGTACTCCAACTCCAACAATGCTCGATCCCATCTTTGTCCTAGGTGTCCAGCCCACATAGTATCATGAGACTCCTTGATCAAGTTTCGCCTTAAGTTTCTTCACTTCGGAACATAGACCTGTCATCCCTTGATGTATAAAAGGCCATCCTCAACCCAAAATCTCTTGGATTTTCTTTGTTGCACAAGAGAAACCAATTGCTTGCCCAATGGATCATACTCCATTCCCTACTAGGCTCATGGCGGCAAATTCGACCTTCTGACTCAAGGCGTCCACTACCAAATTGACCCTTCTCGATTTATACTCTAGTACATAGTTGAATTAGGCCAATAAATCCTACTATATTGCTTTTTTTGGACTTGACTTCTTTTCACTTTGAAAGTAACTAATCACCACATTGTCCATCGTCACTAAAAACTTAGACCTAAGCAAGTAATGCCTTCAAGTGAGCAAATAGTGTGCTACCACGGTTATCTCCCTCTCTTGAACCATATACTGCCACTCTATATCATTTAGCTTTCAACCTTCAAAAGCTATTAAATGCTCGGCTTGCATCAGTACACCTCCATAGATTAAAGAAAATAAAAGATTAGATGTTGGTGTCTAGTTTTAGGTCGAATTTTTAAGTTGGTACAACCCATCCATTTTTTTAATTGTTTAAATTATTTACAAAATTGAAACTACCTGGATTTATTTGTCAAAATTTTGAAACATTTAATTATTTAAAATTTCAGTATACAACAAGGAGTGTAATATTAATTATCAAAATATAGCATCCTACCTTTGAAACTACACTAACATTAGATCTAACGGTGATAGCACAAGAAAACAAAATAGGGGGTATCATGCAACAGTTGCACGGTGTTGGCTACCATATTGATTATTTATGTTTTTTAAACTACTTTTTTTTTGTTTTTTAAATAGAGAAGTTTTAAAGATTTACAAATCAAAAGAGTGTTTATTAAAAAAAGTATTTTTGTCATTAAAGAGAATATATTTGAGAAAGAAATTTTAAGAATATTTAGAGGGGTGCTATTAGTCCTACTTCAATAATAATTTTCAGCTAATGTGGGATAATATCCTCAATAGATTTACTTTCCTCCCCAACTTGCAATTTTTATCCCATAAGACTCTATTTTTAAAAGGGTGAAGCTATTTGAATCCATAATTTTACTGATTAAACCTATTTTCTCAATAAACTCACCATTAAAATTGAAATATTAAATTTTTACTCTAAACACCCCATAAAATCTCAAAAATAGCCTTAACTAAAATATCGTTCTTTTTATTTTTTTTTATTTTTACACCCGTTACTAACTTCTCTATCTTTACTTGTACAATGTCAATCTCTCTAGCCTCTCCAAAACAAGTAATTCCTTTTCTAACTTCATTTAGTTTTCAATTTATTTTTAATTAATTGACAAGAGATTCAAGCCTAAACGTTGCCATCTTCTTAAAACGAAGGACAAATTGAACTTTTTTTTTTCTCTTGGTCCTTGTGGTTTTGTTTCATATATAATAGTATTGGCTTTATCGAAAGAATTTTAATATAAAACAATTGTTGGGACAATAAAAAATTTTTGGTGAAAACTATCACATATAACTTAGAAATATTCATGTCATATCACCAAAAATCAATAATAAATTATGCGGAAGCGTACCTGAATCCATAACGCTTAATTTCTCTCTAGAGTTGTATGGCTGGCCTTCCATATCTACACGTTCTCTTAGAAAATCATTTAGTTCTCTCTTCGCTCTCTCTCTGAAGATATGATATTAGAAATAATGAAAAATTATTATGTGTGACCTGGAGACCATGATCACTTATATAGACAACAGTTTCCTGTTGTTATTGAGTATTCCTAATTCTTCACATCATAGAATTAGAATGCTATTGGGTCTCTACATATTAAAGGCCCACATTCTATTAAATACATTAAAGCACATAATACCGAAAACCTTAATAGATTACTTTTAATTGGGCTTAACTTTATATGACAGTCCGCAACACATAATTATTCACATATAAGCCCAACGTTAGATTAAGGATCTAGCAATATTGGATTAAAAAATCCAGCAACAACGTCTTCATAGTGTAGGGTAATCACATGACAGACAAGAAATCTAATAAGTGTAATTGTTCTTTGTTTTGTTTCTTGATTACCAAAATCTGAAGTTTATGTAAAGAAGAAGAGAAGGAAGAAAAAAAAAGTGGAAGCAATATCAAGTTCTTTCTCAAGCAAAAATTGAAGAGAGAATTATACTTTTTTGTTTTGGCAATTCTTCTGTAAATTATTTTTTTTCATTAATAAATCGATATGTAGGAGAGAAAGAGTAGATATGGTTTATCAAAAAATGGGCGTAATAAAATTCTAGTTTTTTATTTGTTCAATTTGTTTAAATTCTATTATTCTTTTATGTAATTTTATTTAGGGATAAATTAATAATTAAAATTTTTTAAATAATGGATTAAAGAGTAAATTAATGGGTTCAAATAACCTCACTTTTTTTTTAAAATTATCTAATTTTCTCAATTAGCCCTATATAATATCAAAATTATGCTTTTCTTTGTGTCAAGTGTCCCGGTTTTGCTTAGATAAGCAATTGCTATTTGATAGTCTGCATGCCGTAACCGCAAAGTGGGACCTTGAAATCGAATTATAAAAGCCGAATAAGCGTGATGATGATTTTTTATTTTATTTTATAGATATCCTAAATTTTTTTCCTTGAAATTTCAGCCCAAATGATATAGAATGTGATGACTACTTTTTTTTTTGTCCCCAAAGATTGATTGAATAAGGAAACAATTTATTCATGTATTATTTGTTGGATAGTATAGAATATTTTTAAGTTTAATGGCAAAAATTATTTGATTTCGGGATGTTTATCTCTAGCAGTTCTCTTCGCTTGAGTAGTAATATTCAAATCCCTCCACTAATTTCACTGGCCCCACTTTTTCATTAAACCCTCTTTTTTCTAAAATTACCCTTGTTAAAAATAAGTAGAAGTAAAGAAAATTAAAAACTAAATTAGCAAATAGAAAATGTCTTAACTCTCACATGATAATGAATTAGATTTTTTTTTCCACTCCGTAATGTCTTCTTACTACTAAATCAAGCCAAAATTTAAAAGACATTTTACAATAAAGATAAAGAAGAAATTAACTAATTTTTTTTAATTCCATTGCTTCCAATAAATTAATGCAGAAACGAAAGCCATTACCAATGGCCTAATTTTTTTTTAAAGCATTGCAATAGAAGTAATGAAAGGGAACTTCCCCCAAGGGCGGTCGGGCTAGCGAGGAGATCCTAAATCACCACAAGAAATCGACATTACGTGCACGTACGCAGTTGCAAGCATTACGTCAGATGCAAACGATTTCATTATCAAAGATAAAAATTAAAAAAAAAATAAAAATAAATATTTGGGGCTCATGAGATAAGTGGGCTTCCTTTTGGGTCGTTCGCATCATGGGCCAGTAAGTTTACTGAATCCGGAGCCCAGTGAAATATATAAAGAACAAGGAAAAATTGCGATGATAAGGGAAATCCCAATCCCAGAAGAAGTCAATGATTTCCGTTTCCAACTTGGTTAGGTTAAAAGAAAAGAAACATCTATTATATAATTGCATATAACAAATTGACGTTTTGCGAATATTTGTTGGGTTTTGCAATTTCAATGGTAGGTGGCGTCGAGGCAAAGAAGCTGGAAGCGCAGCTCTGGTCCGATCTTCCTCTCGACATAATTAGCGATATCGCCAACCGTCTTTACTACGCCAATCAAATACATTTCCGAGCAGTTTGCAAGAATTGGCGAGCAGCAGAAATCACCCAATGCGCAGATAAATTACCATGGTTGATGGTCCATAATTTATACGAATGTTATCTCTTCGACCCTTTTCACAAAAAACTATATACTGTTTTCAGGGGTGATACAACCAGAGAAATATTTGTTGAGACGGTAGTATTTGATACAAAATACAGTTGGGTGCTTTTTTCCGCATTTCGCGATGCTAGTGCTAGTTCATCAGTCTTCTTTTACACTCCTTTTACCGGAAAGATTATTGAACTTCCCGATTTGCACAATCATCGCATCCGCAATGCAACCTTCTCAAACGCTCCAGATTCTCCGAATTGTGTGATATGCGCTGTTTCGATATATTCTGAAAGGTATTGCATCAGCCTATGCAGACCTGGTGACTTATCCTGGAAAGAGTTTTGGTTTGATGGTAAACATAAATGCTGTGACAACGTGGTATATGTGAATGGACTCTTCTACTGTTACTTCCGCGCTCCGGGATTCCGCACTGTTTCTATGGGTGCATTCGATGTTGTGTCAGAAACGTGGCATTCAATCCCAACTCCTCCTTGGTGCAATATCACCTCGACGTTGGTTGAGTCTGATGGAAAACTTTTGCTTTGTGATCATGTCTCTGGTTATCGTGTTCTCACATTTAATCCGGCTCGAAAGGATTGGCTTGAAATTGACAGCTTGGATGATAGAGCTTTGTTCTTGGGGTCTCAAAACTTGTCTGTTCCAGTAGGAAAGGCGAGTCCATTAGCAAACACTATTCATCACTTTGACAGCTTCTCGTACGTGGATAACTTCCATTTGTTATGGAAGCCTGCCGAAAGTGATTATCTAGGAGAATTTTTAACTTTTGGGCCGAAAATTTCTGATTATCAAGATTGCAAACTAAAGAACTTGTTGGCGATGAAAACTTGGGTTCAGCCTCCTCAAACAAGACATTGATTTATTTATTTTTTTATTAATCGATGAAGTTGTTACTGACTAAGGAAGTCCAATGATCATACATTTTGTTTCAATCAGGTTTCCAAAATAATATAAAATCTGTAACAAGAATGAAGAATATTAGGATCGTAGTTATACAGTCGGTAATAGATCCAATTTAGCATAAGTATTTATCAGAATGTAATATACACCTCGGCTTAACAACCTTTTTGTTCATTTCTTCTATTTGAGACTTAAGAATGCAATCTTCATTTGATCGCTGTAATCCAAAACTATTTGAAAAAAATATGAAAGTGCTTTTGAAAAGTCAAAATCCTACATGCATCACATGCATGGTGTTATTCGGTGGCCCCTAAAGCTACATGCATAAGCCACAAAAGTTGACCATTTGAAAAAGTGCATCTATCTTGCCTATAAATAGATAAGCCAAATACATTTGTAGATCATCTCAAAATATTTGTGAGAAATATTTCAAAGTTCAGAGCAATTCAAGTGAAGAATTGTTGAGAGTGAGCAATCAGAGAGTGTGAGCAATTAAGAGGTATTTTCTTTCAAGTGTATGTGAGAGTACTTGGTGTATTTTGGTTCTAGAGAGTGAGATTTGTTACTCAAATATTGCACTCAAATAATTGTTAGTAATACAATAATTTTTCTCTTGCTCTCGTGAACGTAGGCATAATTGCAAAATCACGTTAAATTCCTGTGTATTTTATTTTTCAACAATTATTTGGTGCACTTGATTCTGCATTCCATGCACAACAATTAGTATCAGAGCCAAAGGTTCGTACTTGGGGAATACGATACTATTCATATATATAGTATTGTTCATATACAGTGTTATTGACAAATACAGTACTATTCACGAATACAGTGGAGACGGCCATTTGTACTTGGGAGACAGTCTATTGTAAGTAGTGTGTATTTTTGCATGTCTAGAAAAGTTCTGTCAACAAGACGATAAGAGTCTAAGGAGTCTGGGTTTTAGGTGGACCGTTGTGACCCCTCTATTCTCCTAGGAACTTTCTTGGTGCATTTATTCGCACGAAATAAATATCATAGAGATTGTTTTTCAAGTAGGAATAGTTCGTTGAGCAAATGGTGGAAGGTGAAACTTTCAGAAGTGGGGAGAGATCTACCCAGATTATTCCGGGAGACAGTTCGGGTGGAAGAAGGAAATTGTTAAATCGCCTTTCGGCACCTGTTATTAGAGGCCAGAAGATCGTTGTTGAAAAGTTTAATGGGAAAATTAATTTCGGCATGTGGAGACGCGAAGTTATGGATGCCCTTATTCAAATCGATCTCGATGTTGTTATGAAAACTAAAAAAGCACTTGTATGACAAAGAAACTTGGGATCATCTGAATGAAAAAGTCTGTGGTCAGATCAGATCTTGCTTGACTAAGGAAGTGAAATACCTGGTGAAAGATGAGGAGTGTGCGATGACTTTGTGGCGTACATTGGAAGAAAAGTACTTGCTAAAAAGTCCCGAAAATCACCTCCATGCAATGAGCCAGGTATATGGCTTTTGAATGAAGCCTGGGGTGTCAATGCATGACCATGTCTCAAGATTTGAAAAGTTACTTGCTGATTTAAAGAATCTTAATAAAGATATAAAGGATGAAGTCAAGACTATGATTCTGTTACACTCACTTCTAGAAGAATATAACCATTTTGTGACTACTTTGTTATATGGGAAAAGCGTGATTGTTTTTAAAAATGTCTGCACAGCATTGCCAATTTGGAAATTCAAAATAATGATAAACATTCTGAAAGAACATCATCTAAAGCTTTGTTAGCCAAAGGAAGGGCGATGGAGAAAAAGAAGTAGTATGGTGGAAATATAGCTGAGGATGAGTGTGCCTTTTGTTATGAAAAATGTCATTGGAGGAAAGATTGTCCGAAGGCTTAGAAGAGAGATGGAAAGAAACCAGTAGCAACAAACATGGCATACAAAGATGAAAACTCTGATTATTCACTAAGTATTACACATACAGCGTATATGGCTAGTTCGAACAAGTAGATACTTGATACTGGAGCAACCTATTATTTATGTCCTGTAAAGGAATGGTTTATTGATTTTCGTAGTTTAGAATCCGATGCAATTGTGATGGGAAATGATCAACCTTGTCGCACAATGGGGATAAGAACAATTCAACTTAAGATGCTTGATGGAATGGTCAAATAGTTAAAAGAGGTTAGATATGTTCCAGCTTTAAAGAAAAATATAATTTCTGTAGGTGCTTTGGAAGCTAAAGACTACAAGGTTACCATTGAAGATGGCAAAATAAAGTTCACATATGGAGCTATGGTGATTTTGCAAGGGGTCTAACCTCATAATTTGTATTATTTGAAGGGAGGTACAATTGATGAAGCTAATGTTGCTGAGGCACATAGTGACATCATCAAGCTATGGCATGCACGACTGAGACATGCTATAGAGAAGTCTTTGCAAACTATGATGAGGCATGAACTTTTAAAAGATACCAAAACCTGTAAATTAAATTTCTGTAATCATTGTGTAGTAAGCAAGAAAATAAGGGTCAAGTTTGGAACGACTAATCACAATACTCGTGAGATCCTTAAATATGTTCATAGTGATGTATGAGGACCAACCAAGACTGCATCAATTGGTGGAAGCCATTATTTTGTTTCATTTGTTGATGATTTCTCTAGACGTGCATGGGTGTACACCATGCGAGCAAAAGATGAGGTTCGAGAGATTTTTGTGAAATGGAAGAAACTGATGGAGACTCAAACTAGTAGAAAGATCAAAGTATTACAATCTGATAATGGGGGTGAATATACTTCTGATCCATTCTTGCAAGTATGTCAGAATGAAGGTATAAAAAGACATTTCACGGTGAGACATACTTCGCAATAGAACGGTGTGGCTAAAGGTATGAACCGTACTTTACTGGAGAAAGTACGATGTATGTTATCTAATGCTGGTTTAGATAAAAAGTTTTGGGCTGAGGTTGTAAGCTACGCAAGTCACTTAATAAACCGTTTGCCTTCTACTACAATTGGAGGTAAAAGTCCTATGGAAATGTGGTCTGAAAAGCATACACAAGACTATGATTCCATTCATGTGTTTAGGTGTCCAACGTATTATCATGTAAAAAATGATAAGCTCGATCCTCGTACAAAGAAAGCTATCTTGGTGAGATTCAAAAGTGGAGTTAAAGGCTATAAGCTTTGGGATCTCGAAGATAAAAATTTTATGTATAGCAGAGATGTTACTTTTGATGAAACTTCTATGTTGAAGGCTTCAAGTTCTTAACAGGTGGAGAACACGACCAAAGAGATATTGCAGCGGGTGGAGTTTGATGCAACTTCATATGTACTAGTTAGTTCTACATCAGAGAAGAGTTCAACTTTGGAGGTGGTCCTAAGAGTTGAAGAATAAGTTGTTTCTGTTGATGTCCTACAAGAGGAGGAAACAACCGAAGAAGATGTAGAAGATGAAAATGAGTCTATAGCAACAAAGAGGCCAAAAAGAGTAATAAAGAAACTCGAGTGGCTTACTAAAGATACGCTGGTAGCCTATGTTTAGTAACAATTCCAGTTATTGATGATGACATTCCCAACACTTTCGGTGAAGCATTACGCAGTAGTGAAAGTGATCAGTGGAAGTTAGTCATGAAAGAAGAGATAAAGTCTCTTCATCAAAATTAGATTTGGGAACTTATGAAGTTACCTAAAGGAAAAATGGCTATTGGTAATAAATGAGTCTACACTAAGAAGCAAGGATCTCTAAATCAATCAACGCTTCGATATAAGGTAAGGATCGTGGCAAAAGGTTATGCTCAGAAGGAAGGTATTGATTATAATGAAGTATTCTCTACAGTCATGAAACATACTTCCATTCGTATCCTATTTACCTTGGTAACTGAATATGAGTTAGAGTTGGCTTAATTAGATTTGAAGATGGTATTCTTACATGGAGATTTGGAGGAAAAAATCTATATGACTTAGCCTAGTGGTTTCAAAGTTGCTGGAAAGGAAAATCATGTGTATAAATTGATTAAATTTTTTTACGGATTAAAACAATCACCAAGGCAGTAGTACAAGAGGTTTGATCAATTCATACAAAGGTATAAATTCATCAAAAGTGAACATGATCACTGTGTTTACTTTAGAAGACTACAAGATGGAGCTTTCATTTATTTGTTACTCTATGTCGACGATATGCTTATAGCTTTAAAGAATAGAAGTGAGATTGAGATATTAAAGAAGCAATTGACTTCTGAGTTTGAGATGAAAGACTTAGGTGATGTATAAAGAATACTTGGGATGGAGATTCATAGAGACAAGAAAAATAGAAGCGTGTGGTTAACTCAAAGGTCTTATTTGAGGAAGGTGCTAGAGAAGTTTGGCATGGATGACAAAACTAAATTGGTATGTACTCATCTAGTGTTGTGTAAATTTTGTTAAACTCGCAAGCACGCGAATCTATTGTAGAGTAGATCAACGGTGACGAGTGTCGATCCCACAAGAAGGTGAATTTTAATTGTAAGTAGAATTAATTTTCTGAGTTAATGGTTGGATTTATAATGAAAATTATGTAGGCTATCTATTAATTTAAATTAAAGCGGTGTGAATAAACTATTAAAATGAAATGCTTAGATCTCCGGATCTGTACTCAACATGCACTATCAGCTTAACATTCATTATTAGTATCAATTAAATCATGAAAGGGGATTTTTCACTCCTCATGAGCCACACTTTAATAGATATGGTGCTAAGGGCTTCCGGTGCCAAATAGTAATAACCTTACCTAGGGAGATGGTTATACCAACCGATATCTAGACAAGTTATTACTATCTATCAATGAAAAGTCAAAACATCCACATAAATTAGAGGGGAAGAAAAAATAAATTTACCAAATTAAGCCCATAGAGCATGTTGAGACTTCACCTTTAACCTAAGCTTGAAAAGAAATTAGTTACTCATAATTGAACTAGGGGTAAAATGAGAATTTTATTAAAATACGTAGAAAATACAAGATGGAGATGGAATTATAGAAAATGGAGTTTAAAAATGGATTCAGGGGTGTCAAATTAAGAGGGAACCCCCTTTTTATAGATACATTGAGTAAATCATAGCCATCAGATTAAAACAATTTGGACGCTCAGGATTGCGCCACGTGGTAAGTTCCTATTGGATAGAACACATCATCAGGGCTGTCATTCTGTGTATATTTATGTACACTACGCACGCTTTTAGAGTCCACTAACATTCTGCCACGTCGTCAGTCAACGCCACATCAGCATTTTAGTCTAATAAGATTGTGACACATCATCAATCAATACCACATCATCAGTCAATGGTACATAAGCGGTCAATGACACATCATTCATCCAATCAAATGCTGTCACATCATCGTATAGTGCCACGTCATCATACGGTACATGTGAACAGTATTGTGTACAATATCGTATATATGAATAGTATCGTATGTGTGAACAATAACGTATGTGTAAACAGTATCCATTTATCTTTTTAGCCTCCTCTTAAGGTTTTCGACTGTTTTGAGTTCAAAATTACTGTACGTTTTTCTATCTGATCTCTCGTTCATTGTGAAATGACCATGATGTTTCATAAAATACATGAAATACTTAATTAAAATAAAACATACATAATTAAATCACAAGGGACTTTAAGATATAAAAGTAGGGATGTTAGTGAGACTTGGAGTACAAAATAATGATTTTATTCATTATAAATACACACTTTCTAGCACTCAACTCCCGTGGACGTACGTATAATTGCCGAACCATGTTAAATTCTTATGTCTTTTATTTTTCCGTAATTATTTAGTGCACTTGATTCTACATTCCACGCACAACAAGTGCAATATAATATTCTTTCAGAAGGGGTCTAATAATTAGACCAAAAGCTTGGAGAAAAAATATCTCATGCTTGACATTTGTATGTATGCAAATTGGAAAATGATGAATGGGGAAAAAGATGCATTCAAGCTTTAGTAATTACTTGAGAGTGAGATAGTCGCTCCAAATGTAGATGCCATCCTGAGAAATTCAGAATTTTTTTACCAGGATAACTTGTATTTTTCTCGCTTCAAGAATGAAGAGTTCTTGCAAGTCAGCTATAATGTTTTTGAAGTATGAAGACATCTATTATTTGTTGTTATTGTCCCCTAGAATTTCTTGTTGTTTGAATTAAGTTTGAGGAACATATTTCCAAGCTTTCTTTTTGGTCTCTCCTTTATTGTGACTACAGCCTTTATGATCGTATTCTCAACATTTGAGCATTCAGTAGATAATTTGTATAAAAAAAAAAATTGTTCAAAAGATAAATGAAGATTGTTTCGAAGTTCAACAGCTAAGCGTGACCTAATTAGTTACCACGATAATGTTGTGGTTGTTGGCACTCAAATCTCTAACAGCTGAGGCAAATGGTAAAGAGATTGCTGCGTGGAGAATTACAAAATTTTTTGAATCAACTAACCCTGGAGAAAATGGTAAGGATGAATGTTGTGGTGAATAATGATGTGGTGGATAAGGACAAAAAAAATTTTCATTCCCAGTTAAAATCTGAGAGTTCGGAAAACTTAGAAAATGATGTTGTAGAGGAGAGTCACTCTTCGAATGCTGACATTGATGAATCGAACGAGGACGTGATACTGAAATTTTCATATGAAACTAGGAAGATGTGAATGAATTCCTAGTACCCAGGATACTCATAAAACTTTTATTCCCTTATGTTCCAATGCTATAGACTCTCAACTTTAGTTGGAGCTAGCTCTTATAGTTGCATTCCAAACCAAGGGATCATGGATATTCTCACAACAATTCTATTCATGACAAAGATTCATTGGCAAGTGGGGATGTGGGTGGTTTTAAACTAGTTTTCACTAAGGTAGGGTTTTTTTTTTTTTAATCTAAAATTTGAATAGGTCTAAATTTTTCTAAAGTTTGAATGGGTTTGAATATAAAAATCTGAATGACATGTTTATTTTTTTTTAATATCTGAATATAAGTGACATTTTGTTTGTTTTTACAATAAAAAAACATCTTAAACTTGGGTATTTAACATTTATGTCCTTGTAAATTAAAACAAAAAAAAAAAGAGAATTAGATTTTATACTTTAAGAAATAAGTTATTTTATAAAGATATTTTTGGAATATAATATTTACTTATTATTCATACCTTTTTTCATTCAAATAAAAGTTACAAAAATTTACTTTTTCTATTCAGATGTAAATGTCTGAAAATCAGACTTAAGTTCTAGAAAACAAACAAGCACATTTTAGAAAAAATCTAAAATTAATAAAATTTCATACTTCAAACATTTAACAAACAACCTCTAAGTTTTAGCAAAAATAGTTGTTGAAAAAATATTAAAAACAGGATCTCAACGACGACTTAGGCCTCTAACTTCTCCCAATGAGAATTAATTGCTTTTTATTCATAACAAATTGTGGCTTCCCTAAGTTTCATATTGATTTATCATCTTGATCTATACTATTATTTTAGTTGATTTCTAATTTTCTCTATTCATGTTTTTTTTAATGTAATTTTAATTTGTTCTGTTGAGGGTTAGGCCTTTTTCTTTCCCTTCCTTTGGATGTTACTCTCTTTTTTTTTTTTTTTTTAAGGAAAATGAAATTTGAACAATAGGAAAACAGAAATGACAACATTGTAGAATAAACAATATTATAGGTTTATATATTTAATGTCACTGTAGCATCAACAGTAATCATATTTCCATCTTCCTGCTGTTCAAATAGCATTGCTTGTTTTTTTTTTAATTTAAATTTTCTCTCGCTTTATCGAGATTTATTAAAAGAAAAAGATAAAATGTAGTATTCTATACTCCTTACTGAAATTTAACAATTAACTGTGTATGGTAGAATAGAAGAAACATGAAAATTTTTAATCCCTTCCTCAACTCAAATCGAAGCTAAATGGGCTTACTCAATGGGTTATTGGTTTTTGTATCATAGGCCCCAGACTTTTGTTACAGAGCTATGAATTGAAATATTTTTAAGTTTTTTATTTTTATCTTCTTTTGTCTTTTTGGGCGTTAGAATCCGTTGAAGCTTCTTCCCAAAACTTTTGTTACACAAGGCCTTTAACGTTTTCCCAGAAAAAAACCTAGATTACGATACAACATTGAAATTGTGCCTAATTAAGGAGATATTATTGTTGTAGATTATAATACAACATTGAAATTGTGCAAAAATTAAGGAGATACTATTATTGTAGTGTTTTTAAATCCCTTAGAGAATACAGAAAGATTTATATTTTAAAAATATAACAAAACATGATAAAGAATGAATGTGAAAGAAGCATTGAAGATTTTTTTTTAAAAAAAAGACTTTACGGTAAAATCCATCTAAAAAGAAGTCAGTTACTCTTGTTTATGGTAATTAATAGTCACTATAAATAAAATATTACGTTCAATAATATTTACATGGAAAAGAATGAGAGAGAAATTCTTTATATATTTTTATATTTTCATTTATATGGTAGGAAATTATCCAAGCCTGATAAAATTTAAGTTTCACAAGCTTCTTTTCATTTTATTTTCGAATATCACTTTGTTAATTTCATAAAAGTTAAATTTGACATGTATTCATAATTAGTTTTAGTTTATGAATTATGAAAGATTATTTTATTGATATCCATTAATTGTAATTATAGATTTTTTAGGTTACAAAGAGTCATTACTTTTAGGGTTTTTTTATTTAAATATACATTATTTGCCCTTAAATACCAAATCTATACCATATTACATACATATGTGTCATGAAGGTGAAAAAAATAAAAAATACCCTTCACATTACTTTGGTCGAGTATTGCATACATAGATCGGGAAGAGGTCGAGTACAAAGTCAGGTAAGTAAAAAATTTAGTTGAGTAAAAAGTGAAGGATACAAGCAAATCGAGTATCTCGTCGGGTAAGAAATTAAGTAAGTATATTAAATGAGTCAAGTAAGTTTTTTGAACAAGTCGAGTAATAGTTATATTATTTTTCAAAAAAGTAGAATATAAAGTTGAGTAAATCGAATATTCAGTTTAGTAATAAGTGTAATAAGGGAGTTGAGTAAGCAAGTATCTAGTCGAGTAATTTTTTAAATAAGTCAAGTAAGCTCGACTTTGTGATTTAGAGAATCAGTTCAGTTTTGTTATGATTTTATTGAGGTTATTTTTGTACTTTCACTGATTTTTTAAAGTATATATATGTAAAATTAAAGATTTTAATGTTTTAAGGTATTTTGAATATTTTGGGAGAAATGGGGCATATCCCACGCAATTCGCTCTTACTTTTATTATGATAATTAATGGTAATAAAATATTACGTCCAATAATATTTAATGGACAAAATGAGAAAAAAAATTATTGTATGTTTTTATATTTCCATTATAAAAATGTGAACCATTAATCTCTCATATAAAATGTGAACCATTAATCTCTCACAGTCTAATGGTCGTTATTGAAAATCAAAACAACATTTTATAATGTTATTTAAATCAAAATATATTCTCAATGTTCTTAGGTAGACATATATATTTTTCAATAATAATTATCAAATAAGTATTTCTCATTTTTGTGACTTATATAGTATCATAATAAAACACATATAAAATACTTTATTACAACGCCTTCTATTATCATTATTGTTTAAGTATTAATGTTTTTGAAATTAAATTCATATATACAAAATTATTATAAGATCTTTTGAAATATCTTTATATAAAGTATTATGGAAATAACATTACATGTTAATTACATTTATTTTAATTCTTATTATTATTATTATTACACACACACACACACACATCTAAAATAAATGTAAAAGCAAAATAAAAAGTAAAATTGTGAAGTGATAGATAGTACATAATAATTTGAATTTCAAAATAATTGGTATTTTTTTTCATTTTTTGTGACTTAAAAATATTTATCAATTGAGTAGATAAAAATAATTTAAAGTATGAAAAAATATCACAACTTACAAATTACTTGTTACATAGTTACTTATCCATTAAAATTAAATTAAGGGTAAAGATTCGAATATTAAATCCAATGATCCCCATTATTGATTATGGATTTTTATTCTAACATCATAGAAAATTTCATTTATCAATTAATTAAAAAATTAAAAAAATCTATAATTACTTGCAACCTAAGGGTTATATGTTATTATTTCAAGAATTAATTTTTCATCTCTATTTATTTACGAGACATTAAAACACTATAATTTAAAAGTGGACAACAATCTCATTGTCAATACTATTAAAACTTATACAATATTATAGAGGTATTCAGAATCCAATCTGATCTGCGTAATCTATTTGATCCGTAAAAATTCGATCTATGAATTGGTGGATTGAATTGGACTGAAGATTTGAAAATCCGTCATTGGTGGATTGGATATTCATTTACTTCTATAGATTTACAAAAATTCATGAATTCGTAAAAAAATAAAAAAAAATATTTGTTTAATGAAAAAAAAACTTGTGATTATGGCATTAGTACCTACTAATAAATAAATAAGTTAAAATATAGTTACATTAACATTATATTATATCTTAGCCGATAATAATAGAAAATAAAAATAATAAAAGAAATAATTTTTTTTCTTTTTGGTGTTTTATACTTTAAAACTTTGAACACATTTTTTAGTTTTATTTAAATAATTTATTTATTTAAAAATTATTTTATTTTGAATTTAATTGGTAGTACAATATTTTTATATTAAAGTTTTTCATTTAGTTAGTTCGCGGATTGGACAAAATTAAAAATTTTGAGTTTACAAAATAATAAATATGGATAGAGTCAAATCTGCATCTGACCTGCAGATGTATGAATTGAATTTGAATTAAGTTTTATTAATCTATAAATTAAATTAAATTAAAAATTTATAATTCGTAAAATTATGAATCGAATATAAATTAATATTTAATTGGTAAAAATCGATTTGCAAACACCCTTTAATATTAAAGAGAAATCCTTGAAGTTGCGGAAAAGAACACTACAGGGACTGCAGTGTAAAAAAACACAAACCCTTAAATCAAATTAAATACCCATCTGCATCTCTTTCCTTCTCGAAATTTTGCTTTCCTTCCTCAAATTCTTTCTGTAACTCAACTATCCACGAGATCTTCAAGTCTCGCGAAGATGTTCGCCGAACCCGGCTTTGAGATTAATTTTCTGAGACTCAGAGATTAAAGAAATTGAGAGTCGGAGATTTTTTGTTTTCGTATGATCGAGGAAAGGAAAGAGCGGGGATAATTTTTTTTTCCCAGGAACGAGAGTGGCGTGGAGTAACTCGAAATTTATGTTTAACGGAGTTGTGATTGCTTTAGTTGACGATTTTGTCATTCAGACGGAATTTTCTGCTTTTTTAGCGTGGGAAATTAATTGGATTGTATGTGCGGGTTTGCATTAATTTGATTTTTTTTATTTATTTATTTTGCAGGATTTTTATTTTACTATATATTTTCCAGAAGTAACCAAAGGTGGTCTTTATGATTATTAGTACCACTTTTTTTTCTCCTCTTTTTCTTTCTTGCTTTTAATTTGTGTTGGTTCTTTGGTGGCTCGATTTAGGGCTGGTAAAAAAGTTCGGGCCCACGGACTTTAAGCTCAACCCGTTTATTACAATTGTGAATAAGGACTAAAAATTTATAAAGCCTGTATATGTTGGGCTTAGTCATGGGCTTCACTTAAAAGTCCGGGTTTTATAATATATAATATATAAATTTATATTTTAAAAAAAAGTTTATAATATACTATAAAAATAAAATTAAAAAAACTGCAAAATAAAAAAAAATGAAACACTTGACTTAGTTGACTTTATATTAAAAAAACTCTTTGCAGTAGAAAAAAATACTTAAAGAAGAAAATCAATGGATTGTTGGAGAGAAATTAATAAGATCTATATCTCCATAGCAACCTAATATGATTTCACTACAAAAATTAAAAAAAAAAAAATACAGCATATTGGTTTATGTTTATTTTAAAAATTGTGAAAAAATTATTCGCAACTTAGTGAGCGTGCATTATACAACCTTATAGGGATCAATCTTTAAAGATATATGACGTTACTCATGGATATTATTACGTTGTGCATTAGAATTAAACTTTTCTTTTTCTTGAAAAGCAAGAATGTACCAAAAAGATAAAATTGGAAACTGGTATTCGTTTTGAACTTGCCAATTTTGGGGATAAATCAATTTGTACGTACAAAATTAAAAACATGTGTATTTTAAAATATTAAACTAAATTCTTTTAATACTACAAACAGAATTCTTTTTCATGAGTACAACACTAATAATGTGAGTGGCGTCACTGTCTCAAATAAACTTAAAGCCATTTGAATCCCTTCTTATGAGGTCACAGAAATCATCATCTCCCAAACAAGAAAAACCACTTTATACAAATTTAAGAAAAATAAATAAATATATACATATTTCGATGTACTACTAGGAAACTTAAATCCACTTTATCAAATTCGATGTCTGCTCCTAAAATAGAGGCATTCAATTAAGCAAATACAACATCCTAACAAATAGGCATTCATTATTTATTTTTTTTAAAAAAAGTTTATAATATACAATAAAATTAAAATTAAAAAAACTGTAAAATATAAAATTAATTTATTTTTTATATCAATAATTATGGTTTATTATGTGGTGTACTTATATTAGTATTTTGTGTGTTGGATAATTATATATTGGATATTTATTTTTAAGATTTTTAATTTATTGTAGTATTATGTATTGGATAATTATTTTTTTAATTTATAACTTTATTGAAAAAATAATTTAAAAGTTTGTAAAAAGTCCAGTTCAGGCCCGGTCTGGGCCCAGCCCAGACCCGAGCCCGGTCCAGGACCTTCCAAGTTGGGCGGACTTTGAGAGGGCCTAGACTTTTTTAAAAAAATATGGGCTTGGACCTGGGCTTGAGAAAGTTCAACCCAAACCCTTAAATTGCCAAGCCTAGCCCGATTAGTAGTTGGCGCTGTTCAAGAAGAATGTGCAAAGCTATAAATTATTCAAAAGTTTACAAGCTTTATTTGATAATTTGGTTGTTTCTGTGTCTGTTACTATATTGCAGTTTTCAGTTTTTAATTTGATAGCTGATCATGGTCGGTACATTATTGTGGCAATTCTTTGGCAGCTTCCGTGCTGCCATTTTTGGTTTTTTGAGTAATAGATTCCCTTGATTTCTCTTCATGTGTTTTTTTCTAATTAATCTTGACATCTTGCTGATTGCTATCACAAAATTCTCTTGGAATTATGTATTTACAAAGGCTGATACTTGCTTTGAGCTTAAACACTTTAACTTGGCCCATGTGTAAGAGGTTTTCTTCTATCTTTATACAAAATTGTATGTTAATATAGACAACAAAAACTTCATATTTCATTTAAAAATATGTTTCCTTTCTAGAGCTGAATAGGATTCGCATATGCGTATAGATGTAGGTTTATGTTTTTTTTTCCTTCTTGGCGATTTGGAATTCACATTTTTTTATCAGGTTTTGTCAAACCTTTCGTCTAAAGTAATGCGTGAATCATTGCCAAGTTTGATGGAAATTTTGATATGTTAATCTTTGTGGGCTTCACTGTTCTCAAACGTGATCCGTCACAGATTGATTGATTTGTAGCTGCAAGATTTGTGCTTGATGAAATATATATAGTCTTTCATGAGTTTTGAATATTGCTCCTCGTATTCTGATCTCTTCTTTATTCTGGCATGATGATTTGTGATTATTATTATTATTATTATTATTATTATTATTATTATTATTATTATTATTATTATTATTATTATTATTATTATTATTATTATTATTATTATTATTATTATCATTGTGAAGATAATGCTTGATTCAAAAAATATAAGTTCAACCTCTCCATAAATCATGATGATATTCCTCAAATTAAGAAAAGAATCTTGTTTTCTAATACTAGATATATGAGTTGATTCTCATCAAACGAATGGGCTTGGTCTTGTATTTAACAAAATTTTGTATTCTATATCTTCTGACTGAAATTTAACAAATAATTGTATATTGTAGAAACATGAAAAAAACAATTATTATTCTCATTTTTTCAACTCAGATTGAAGCTAACTGGGCCTACTTTTAGTTTTGGTTTTTGAATTGTGGGCCTGCCAAATTTTTGTTACGGACCTTTAATTGAAATATTTTGCTTTAAATTATTTTTTATTTTGTATTTTTGTTGCTTGTTCAGGAATAGATTCCTTGAAGTTTATCCCCAATAAATATGGTTATCAATTTAAAATTGGAAAATGCTACTTTGACAGAATTTTAATTACAACATTAAAAAAAGGAAAAATTTAAATACCGTTATCAATTTTAAGTTTCCACCGTTTTTAAAAAAGCTAGATTAGCGTAATTGTAATACAACAAGGAAACTGTGAATTTTTATAAAATCCCTTGAGCATACGGCAAGTCAGTGATTCCTGTTTTGAGGAAAAAAAAAACTAATATATATAACAAGTTGACATTAGGGAGAATCAATTGGGGCTTTCAGATTGCAATGGCTGGTGGCGCGAAGGCAAAGAAGCTTGAATCGCAGACGGGTCTGACCTGCCTCCTGATACCATAAACTTAATCGCCAACCGTCTTTCTTCCTACGTCGATCAAATACGTTTCCGTGCAGTTTGCAAAAGTTGGCGAGCAGCGGATATCATCGAATATGCCGATGATCATAAATTGCCATGGTTGATGGTCCTTACTTCACGCGTATGTTATCTCTTCGACCCTTCTCAAAAACAAATATATACTGTTTTCAATAGTGCTGCAGCCAGAGAAAAGTTTGTTGGTTTAAGGACGCTTGATGCAAAACGCTAATGGGTGCTTTTCTCTACAATGTTCAAGAGAAGTAGTTCACCAGTCTTCTTCTACACGCCTTTCACCGACAAGATTGTTGAACTTCCCGATTTGCACAATTATGTAATCAGTAATGCAACCTTCTCAACGGGTCCAAATTCTTCGGATTGCGTGATATGTGCCGTATTGGTAGAATCCGAAAAGTTTTGCATCAGCATATGTAGACCTGGAGACATAACCTGGAAAGAGTTTTGGTTTGAGGTAAGCACGAATGGTGTGACAATGTGGTATACGTAGATGGATTCTTCTACTGTTCCTTCGACACTCCAGACGCTATGGGTGCCTTTAACGTCGCGTCTGAAACGTGGCTTTCGATCCCGTATCCTTGGTGTTTGCCACCTATTTACTTGATTGAGTCTGATGGAAACCTTTTGATGTGTTATGTTCGATGCCGTGGATATTGTGTTCTCACATTTAATCGGGCTCAAATGGATTGGCTTGAAACTGAAAGCTTGGATGATAGAGCATTGTTCTGCGGTACTACATGCGTGTCGATTCCCGTAGGAAAGGGGAGTGAATTAGCTAACACAATACATGGCTTCGATTGGTACTCTTATAGTGATCACTCGTATTTTTTATGGATGACTACAGAAAGCGACTCTCCCGAACCTGGCCCAAAAATTTTTGATTATCATGACTGCAAAGTTAAGAACTTGGGGCAGAAAATTTGGATTCAGCAGCCTCTAACAAGAACATGAATTTCTCTCTCTTTTTTTTTTTTTCGTGTAAGTGCATGCATTGGTAGAGAAACCGAATCATCGCATCTCGACCATAAAATTGTAGCATAATTTATGGATATTCATTTTATGCCTAAGAGCAAAGGTAACAAACGATTTATCTCTGAAGCCAAAAATGTTTCACTAGACAATTGTACCAGTAGTATCCGCATGGCTGTGTAAAATGAATTTAACAGCAAGAAAGGAGCTAGAATCATAGCTTGAAATATTGTCTGGAAGAAAACACCATAGATTGGATTCATAAAAATGAATCGATCATCGTCTGAATTCTCTCATGATATAATCTTTTCCCGAGTGAAATATACTCAAGTGATTAGTGGCCTTCCATCTCAGAAGCTACAAATAGGGGACTTCAAGCCACAAGATCGCATCTTCCAGTACTCGCATGATTAATGGCTTCCACCAAGTTTTGAGAAAAGAACATTTAGCTTATTATACTGGAAAGGCCTCAACTCAAACTTGAATCAGATTCGCTTTCTCAAATTAAAGCTCTCTGAATTCCCATTGGTCGCAATGATTCTAAGTCGTAATGATTCTCCTTAAGAGCATACGGCAATATTATGTTCCAAAAATATACCAAAACCAAATAAGAAAAAAAAATGATATCGTAAAATCCAATCCTCATCTCTAAAGTAGTCAGCGATTACCGTTTCCAAATTTTATTCTTAAAAATATACTTATATGTATCTTTACTTCTCTTGACATCAGTAAAGATTCTCCGGATTGTGTGATATGTGCTGTATTGATATATTCTGAAAGTATTGCATCAGCATATGCATTACCGGAAAGAGTTTTGGTATGATGGCAAACGTAAATGTTGTAACAATGTGGTATATGTGGATGGATTCTTCTACTGTCACGTGCCCGGTCCGGGATTCCGCGCAGTTTCTATGGGTGCATTCAACGTTGTGTCAGAAACGTGGCATTCAATCCCAACTCCTTCTTGGTGCAATATCACCTCGACGTTGATTGAGTCTGATGGAAAACTTTTGCTGTGTGATCTTGCCTCTGGATATCGTGTTCTCACATTTACTCGGGCTCGAAAGTGACAGCTTGGATGATGGAGCTTTGTTTTTGGGTTTCTGTAGGAAAGGCAAGTCCATTAGCAAACACTATTCATCACTTTGACAGATTCTCGTACGTGGATTACTTCTCTTTGTTATGGAAGCCTGCCGAAAGTGATCATCTTGGTGAATTTCTAACTTTTGGCCCGAAAATTTCTGATTATCAGGATTGCAAACTAAAGAATTTGTTGGCGATGAAAACTTGGGTTCAGCCTCCGGAAACAAGACATTGATTTATTTATTTATTAATACTTGAAGTTGTTACTGATTAAGGAAGTCTAGTGATCTTACCTTTTGTTTCAATTGAGTTTCCAAAATAATAATAGAATCTGTAACAAAAATGAAGAGTATTAGGATCATAGTTATATGTAATAGATCAAATTTAGCGTTTATTACCTCGGCTTAACAGCCTTTTTGTTCTTTTCTTCTATTAGAAACTTCAAGAAAGCAATCTTCATTTGGTCACTGTTATCCGAAACTATCTGAAAAATTATGAAAATGCTATATGATATTCTTTGAGAAAGGGTCTGATGATTAGACTAAAAGCTTGGGGAAAAAGTATCTCACGCTTGACATTTGTATGTACACAAATTGGAAAATGGTGAACAGGGGAAAAAGATGCATTCAAGCTTTTGGTAATTAATTGAGTGAGATCGTTGCCCCAAATGTAGATGCCATCCTGATAAATTCGGAATTTTCTGGCCAGGATAACTTCTATCTTTCTCGCTCAAAGTATGAAGAGTTATGGCAAGTCGGCTCTAATGTTTCTGAAGTATTTGGACATCTATTATTTGTTGTTTATTGTCCCCTAGAATTTCTTGTTGTTTGAAATTAAGTTTGATGAACATATTTCCAATCTCTCTTTTTTGTCTCTCCTTTAATGTGACTTGCAGTCTGTATGTTCATGTTCTCAACATTTGAGCATTCGGTGGAAATTTTATATATGTAAAAAGAAAAAGAAAAAAATGTTAAAAAGAGAAAAGAAGATTGCTCCAGAGCTCAACAGCTTGGTGTGACATAATTTATTACTAGCATGCAGCCGGGGCTGTTGGCACTCTAATCTCTAAAAGCTGAGGCGAACGGTAAAGAGATTTGCTGCGTGGAGAATGGCAAAGATTTGTCTGAATCGGCTAAACCTGGGGAAAATGGTAAGGTGAATGTTGTGGTAAATGAGGACAAAATTTTTTCTCATTCTCAGCCAGATTCCGAGAGTCCGGAAAACTTAGGAAATGATGCTGTAGAGGAAAGTCACTCTTCGGATGCTGGCGTTGAATCTAATGAGGTCGTGATACCGGAATTTACAGCTGAAACTAGGAAGGTATACGAACATGCTTCCATTTTGCCTAACTTATTAATGCTGGTAATAAGGATCAGTTGGATACTTTTAATTCTCAGGTGGCTGCTAGTAAGGAGTTGATTTTATCTACAGATATACGAGATGTGGATGAACCTAATGCCTAGGATGCTCATAAAGCTTTTATTCCCTCATGTTCCAATGCTGTTGACTCTCAAATTTACTTGGAGCTAGCTCTTATAGCTAAGTACCAAGCCAGGGCATCACGAACATTCTTACGATAATTCTATTCATGGCAGAGATTCCTTGGAAAGTGGGGATGAGGATAGTTTTAAACTTGTTATTACTTATCACAAAGTTTTAGCAAAAATAGTTGCAGAATTAATGCCTATGATGTAATTTTAATTTGTTCTATTAAGAGCTTAGGCCCTTTTATTCCCCTTTTTCGATATTACATTCTAATTTTTTCAAGAAAAATGATATTTGAACAACAGGAAAACAACAATAATACTGTAGTATGAACAATACTATTATTTTATATGCTAAAATATTACTGTAGTATGAACAGTATCCATATTTTCCAATTTTCCCTGCCCATTGTTCAAATGGCATTGCTCGTTTTTTAATTCAAGTTTTCTCTCTTGATTTATTAAAAAATAAATAAATAAAATGTTGTATTCTATATTTCTGACTGAAATTTAACAATTAATTGTGTATCGCATGAAAACTTTTAATCTTATCCTCAACCCAAACTGACGCTGCGTGGGCCTACTTATGGGTTGGGTTATTCGTTTTTGTATTGTAGGCCCCAGACTTTTGTTACAGAGCCACTGATTCAAATATTTTTAAGTTTTTTTATTTTTGTTTCTCTTTCTTTTTTTTTTGGGGGGGGGGGGGGAATAGAGTCTGCTGAAGTTTACCCCAAAATTTTTGTTTACAATGAAATTTGCCTAATTAAGGAGACATTATTATTGTAGCTTATAATACAACATTGAAATTGTGCCTAGTTAAGGAGATACTAATATTGCAGTGATTTTAAAATCCCTTAGAGAATACGGCAAGATTTATATTTTAAAAATATAACAACATAATGTAACGAACGAATGAGAAAAGTGCATTAAAGATTTTTTTTAAAAGATAATTTTATGGTAAAATTCATCTAAAAAGGAGTCAGTGACTCTTGTTTATAGGGAGGAAAAAAAAATGCATATCCATATAAAACAAGTTGACGCTGGGGAGAATCAATTTGGTATTGCAGATTGTATACATGGCCGGTCGCACCCAGGCAAAAAAGCTTGAAATGCAGTACTCATCATGGTCTGATCTTCCTGCTGATGTCAGAGATTTGATTGCCAACCGTCTTTACTACCTCGATTAAATACGTTTTCAAGCAGTGTGCAAGAGAATTGGGGAGCAGCAGATAACACGCAATGTGCAGATAAATTACCATGGCTGTTAATGGTCTATAATTTATACATACGTTATCTCTTCGACTCTTTTCACATGCAACTATATACTGTTTTCAGTGGTGATACAATCAGAGAAAAATTTGTTAGGACAGTAGTTTTTGACACAAAACACGGCCGGGTGCTTTTTTCTGCAATTTGCGAGGCTGGAGACAGTTCATCAGTCTTCTTTTACACTCCTTTTACCGGAAAGATTATTGAACTTCCCAATTTGCACGCAATGCAACATTCTCAACCGCCCCAAATTCTCCATATTGTGCTATATGTATTGTCCTGATAGATTCTGAAGAGTATTGCATCAGTAGACCTGGAGATTTAACCTGGAAAGAGTTTTGGTTTGATGCTTAACATTAACGGCATAGCAATGTGGCATATGTGGATGGATTCTTCTTCTTCTGTTACTTCCGAGCTCCAGACTCCCTTCACATTTCTGTAGTTGCATTCAACGTGGTTCAACCACAAGGTTGATTGAGTCTGATGGAAAATATTGGATGATACTGCTTTGTTCTTGGGTTCTCGAAGCATTTCTGTTCCAGTAGGAAAGGCAAGTCGATTAGCGAGCACAATTCAAGATTTTGACAGCCTATCGTATGTGATTACTCTCTTATTTTCTGGAAGCCTACGGAAAGTCACTCACTATTACTTGACTCGAAAATTAGTGATTATCAAGATTCCAAACTAAAACAACTTGTTCGCGGTGAACGCTTGATTCAGCTTCCTCAAACAAGACAATGATTTTATTTATTTATTTATTATTTCCTTTCCGGCCACGCAGAATGCTCGCTGAAGCTAATAAGCCAATGGCATATATGTTACGTTATTGATATCCATTTATTTTCTAGTGGCATTTGTTGTAGATCTGAATTATGAGTTATTAGTTTTAGTCGGTATTTGGTTGGAAGAAATAAGAGGAGCAAAAACCTATATAACAATTGCAAACTTCTCATCAAAGAAACATAGTTGCTAGGGGTATGCTGAGAAATTCAGTATAATTACCTTTAGCCTGTCCGTAGTTGGAAGAAACGAAAGGAGTGGAGAGGAAAGAGAGAGAAGACGATGGATATCAATTCTATTGTTTGATTTGACAAGAAATTCTAAATAATTTTGTAAGCTATAACAACATATGTCCATAGGGAAAATGAAAATGTACAAAAGAAAGCAAGAGTTGTCAGAGTCAGAAAAACATTTGTATCCTTTGAGACGAAAGAAACTGTATGGTGTAACATCAAAATATCCCAAAAAAAAAAATAAAAGTTAGAAATCACCCCTTGAACACGCTATCTATCCAAACAATTTCATTTGCCGTATGGAAGAAGAAACCAGGCTCAACTAATACCCTCGCGCCAAAGGCAGTGAGACTCTTATGAAACTGTCTTGATCTATGCACAGAAAGTTCAAATAATACTCTTCTTTCCCCTACTGCGAGTATTGCTACTTTTATCTTTTACTGCTTGCGGTTTTGATGGTTCTCGTGAATCACATGTCGCATGCTTCTTTCGCCTTGTAGCCCCAACACTGTCAGAGTCAGCCAAGGGACCTGACCAAGTTTGAATTGGTTCTTTTGATGTGTAACTGAATGAGGTAGTGCTGAATGGTACATCCGGAGGAATGAAGGTAGGATCAATGTGATGTGATGAGCCCAAGGGAAAGCCAACTGCTCCATCTTGATGTGGCGGAGGAAACTTTTCACTCTTGCTCTTCGCATTTGCATGTGTAATTAGACGCCTCCTCTGCTTTCGGAGAACAAACAACATAAGTTAGACATATGAAAACTTCCAAGAATTTGAAATTGGTCACAAGCACATTTTAAGCTAAGACACAGAACTAAAGTTACATATAAGGAAGAAGATCTTCCATTCCTCTAAACTACAACTTATTAAAAGTGGCAAAGAACCTAGCCTAAGCTGATTCATCAAACATATAAAAGGAGCGAACAGACAAACTTAAGCTCAAATAGTAAATCTCTGGTCTTCCAACAAATCAATACCAGAGTTCAAATTTTCAGTCCATGAGCTCTATGCTAGTAATCATTCTCCATTAAGCAGGATCTTGTAACTTCCAAAACTGATTGCCAAGGAAAAAATTATGTATTGCAAGCTCTATGATTTTGAACAAAAAGGATTCTCCAATTACCACAATATTGACTATTGCATAATAAATGAAGAACAACTGGGAAAAAGATAGATAATAACTTTTCTTTCCTCTTGAAAAAAATAAGTAAAACATAGTATGGCATTACAAATAAGGTAATTATTTTACTATAGAAGAAACTGATGGGACATACATCAATATTAGATTGAAGTTCTGCATTGGCCTCTAGAGCAGGCATTGCCCTAACACCACGATCCCGTGGCCGTGTCTTCCTTGCACTATCACCCTGGGCTCTACTGGCAGCTCTTAGTCTGAAACATAATACAAAAAAGACATGAGAGAGATGCCAAATCCAGTGCAAATTTAGTACAATGTCAAAAAAACCATTAAGGCAGTTGCTACCATCCAATTAATTAAAAATTTCACCATCTCAACCTTCAAAAGACTAATTCGTTCTTAACTAAAGCTGTACAGTCAGCTTTACTATCACCATACTTGGCATAATTCCAACACAACCAGCAAAAATTAAAAAGCCCTAAACAAAAATATTTCATTGAAAAATAAGCAAAATGTGTGACATATTTCGTTGAAAAATACGCAAAATGTGTGACATAATTATGTAATGTGCTGGAAGTCTGGAACAAAAATTCTGAAAACAAATTGTCATATCGTGGGAGATGATAAAGCCTGTCTAAGTATTTGAGGTATTATGAATTTGACAAGAGAAGGAAAAAGAAATGAATAGACGAAATAATTCAACCTTATCATTGAGGGTTTCAGTTATCCAACAGGTTCAAAGCCCCCACATGATAATCACTAAGCACAAATTTCTTACCCAAATAGACAATTAAATAAATAAATTAAAGTTCTAGCATTGACTATGAAAAATTAACCTGATATCAAAGTAAAGTAAAAATGAATTTACCTTCTAGCTTCATCATCTCGTCGTTTAGCATCCATCTCCTTAGTAGGGGGATATTTAGGGAGACTAGAAGGTTCACAGGCATAGGGTTCTGTCTTGAAAAACTGCATCAGGAAGACAAAGAAGATGGTAATAAATGGAAGGTACAAGCCATTTTGTCGCAGTTATAATATTAATAAATCAGATAAATGTTACAGTATATTGAACTAATCTTGTTTCATGTTTGTGCTTTGAACTTGTATACTTAGAACATTTCTAATTACTAGTTTAGGAAACAGAATAGCCGAAAACTGTCTTGTGTAAACACTGTTTCTTATTTGCAGGCAGGCATGATGTTAGGAAGTTCACTAACACCGACCATAAATGAGAAACCATTGGATGTGACACTTAAGATGATTAAGTTCACAGTATAAAACTATATGAATAGAAGTCATGGCATCCTTGTTCAGAAGACAATAAAAGTTGCAACCAAGGGAAAGAAGAACATGTGACAGACAGTCACAAAAAATTGGTAACTTACTTCACTGTTTAAGGCAACCGTTGCCGTAAGACGCTCCGCTGGGTCAATTGCTAGAAGGGTTTCTATGAGGGGCAATGATGATGGTGGGAAATCTTTAAATGTCTCTCGTATGCATCTTTTGTAAGGCTCTCGAGGCTTAAATAAAGTTGCATTTGGCAACTTTGACTTTTTCCAATATTCTTCTGAAGGGGAACCACATAACTTATATATCTTATGTAGTTGCTCTACCTAAAAAGTTAAAATGATAATTGTCAATAGCAGTAAAATTAGAACACAATGTAACTTTATGTTCTCCTCAGCGAACACTCACATATTCAACATCTACTAAACTACAAAGCATTAGAAGACTGTAATGTAACCACAGAGTTCAATTTGCCTTCACAATTGCTTCAATATGACATACCCGAAAAACGAATTGATTACAGAGCTATAACTCCAAAATAAGCAAAAGGCTAAACAAAATCAAAATTTGAAAACATACATTTGACTAATAAAAAACAAATAGATCAAAGATTAGATTTAAGAAAAAGCAGAAAGTGGCAGATACCTCCGTACGACCAGGCATAATGGGCTTCCCAGCCAATAGCTCAGCTAAAATGCAACCTGCACTCCATAGATCAACACCCACACCATAATCAGTAGCCCCCAGAAGCAGCTCAGGAGGTCGATACCAAAGAGTAACCACTCGACTAGTCATAGGATGCTTATGATTTGGATCAAAGAAAGATGCCAAACCAAAATCAGCTATTTTAAGCACTCCATCATCGTCAATCAGAAGATTAGAGCCTTTAATATCCCGATGAAGCACGCCATTGTTGTGACAGTGCTCAAGTCCAGATAGCAGTTGATGCATGTAACATTTAACCTTCAAGTAAACAAACTTTCAATGTTAAACAACACAGTTCTATACAGCTACTAACCTGCAAAGGAACTGTAAGAGTATTTGTGCTTTAATTTAGATTAGATATAGGCTAGGGCTTACCTGTGGTTCTGTGAACTTCGCTTCAGGGCTTGCAGCAAGTCCAGCCAAATCATGCTCCATATAATGCAATACCAGGTACAAACTACATGACATCCTTGACGTCACTAAACCTTCCAACTTTATAACATTTGGATGATCCAATCTCCGCAATATGAGAATCTCTCTAGCCATAAATTTCACACTCTCAGGTTCCAAATTGTCAAACCGTACTTTCTTTAGTGCAACGATTTTGCCCGTTAACATATCTTTAGCTTTGTACACATTGCTATAAGTTCCTTGCCCAATCTACCATTCACAAGGAAAAAATTTTGAAAAGAAAAGATGTCAACTTCAAAAATATTAAGAAAATAAATGAAATACACAATCTTGAGCAACATTATGCCATCGTAAAACCATATCTCAAATGATGTGGCTACATCCTTCAATCCAAATGGAACTTGACAATCACAACAAAATTAATAGAAAAAACATCTTGTGTCACGTCATTTGTGATAGGAATTGAAGATGAAAGCTTAGCATATTATCCATCTCACTAAACATGGCTCATAACTTCTCATTCTTTCAATTCAAAACAATTGACAATGACCATACTTCCAAAAATATCAAATGACCAACCTTATCAATTTTCTCAAATGAGTCTGCCCTCCGTGGAATCCACCCATTAAGTGCCTCTCCACAAACAGCAGTAAGCCACGGTGGCCACCCAGCAGCCACCTGCTCACCACGCAAATGCTTAGGCAGATTACTCAGCCTAGGGTTCGTCTTTGACCTTTTCCTCTCCCCCCTAGGTTTTTTCTCCCCATCAACCACTTTCTCCTCCTCCTTCTTCCGGCTCTCATCATTTTGTACCTCTACAACATCACCACCAATCTTTTTCACCGAAACATTTTCGACTTTCCTAGAACTAGATTCCACACTCAAATTACTGACCTCCTTCGATTCAGACACTGTGCCTGAGAATACCTCTCTCCCAAAAACACACCCCATTTTCTGAATCTATTAAAAACCATCCTCTCTCAACATATTCCACCTCGTGGGTCCCTCTGTAATCAACAACAATAAATCACTACATATCAATCAATCAATCAATCAAACTCCAACTTAAAAGACATGATGCCACGCAAAATAAAAAAAATAAATAAAAAACACCCATATTTCCCCGCTACATGATCTTCAAAGAAATCTAATGAATACATACAACTCATAAACCCCATTAAAACTTACCTGAAACTCCCAGCTGTTTCTCCAAGGTCAAATTGATCTAAAAGCAGAACGAAAGCGAGAGAGAGAACAATATTAATAGATTCAACAATCTAAAAGAATATACTTACTTACTTTGCCTATGGCTAAAGTGATTAAAAATGGATCAAAAATTAAAGGATAAAGATTGATATCTGATGAATGAATCTAGGGAGCACTTAATAACTCAAAGCGTTTTTGTAAAATGTTCTTATTCTGTTTTCTGTTTCTGGGGACTGGTTCTTTTCGTTGTCTGTCTCAGACAAGAAAAGGGAATAAAAATGAAGAGAAAGCAGATCGGCTGCTGTTTTGTTATTATAAGTATTTTATTTTATTTTATTCTAGAAGCTTTTGTCTAATTATCACTTACTGGTCAAACTCAAACCCCACAACTCTTCTCTTTCCCTCAGCTCGGGTTAGCTGTGCAAGTGCGAAGGCATTGGATTTTAAAATTCCTTAATTTGCGGGCGCCTTTTTTTAACTTTTTTTTTCAATTAATAATGACATGTAGTGATATGTATGATTATAATTATTAAGTTTTTTATACCATAACATTTTCCGTAATAATAATAATAATAATTCGTTAAAATAATAATACTAATAATAATCAAGAGCATCCGATATTGAATTTTTCAAAGGATTGATAAAAATCCGAATTTAAAATTGGTATAGATCAAGAGTTGTCATGGGATACGATCATATGAATTTTAAGCTTATTAATTTTTTATGATTATTTTTTTAAAGATTATAGATTTGAGTTTGAATGTATATTAGATATTGAAATTGGAGTAATTAAGAAAATTTAATGACTTTTTTTATTTAGTATAATTATGATTTAATCACCTACCATCCATGTGAATAGATTTGAAACATGTATCACTTATTTTTAACTCAATAGATGAGTGTTCAAACCTTAAACCTCCTATCTTCAACCCAAGAGATTTTACCAACTGAATTATTGCCACTAAGAAAAAAATGAATCAAATTTAAGATTAATAAAAAAGTATACAAATATTATTGTACATCATTTCTATACACCAATTTATACACCGTAAAAAAAAATTGAAACTTTTCTATAATCCAAAAGTAACAGTAAAGCCTTATTGAATGTTGAGATTTAATTGTTATAACTTAAAAATTACAGTGTTAAAGTATTTAATAAACAGTAATTGTTTAATTTGAAAGCTAAGTTAATTTAATCCACATATATACAATAAAAAATTTATAATACCTTTATTATTTTTATTAAAATTATTATTTAAAAATTATATTTACTACATATTATTAATATTAATTTTTTTTATATAATTATAACTTTGTTTTCTACATCTTAGAGTTATCGTACCACAGTAGCAAAGGCCTTAAATATAATACATCACTCTTGTGGCAATTTCATCATCATACTATGACTCAGTAAGTTCATCCTAACTAAAATTACTATATTTTTGTCAAATCTAATATAACTCAGTAATTTTTACAAATAGTCACTTGTTACTCTCGTCTACAACCACTACTAAGGTGGGTACTGTTCCAGCCCATTTTCAAAGCACCAAGTCTTTTGAGCGGCCCCTTGAACCAATCTGGACCAAACACGAGAATTTGAGCAGTGATAACTCCCATAAATTGCTGTCATCTCCCATGATATAAGCTATTCATATGGTTGGGTTTTTAAAAAAGAAAAAAGAGGGGGGCGGGCGGGCCACACAATTCTGTAGGGTCTTTACTCATGCTTTCATGTGAAGCTCATCTGCGTTCTGAACTTGTCGTTGATTCATCTTCTTGTATGGTATTTTTCACTTCTCTATTGGGGAACCTCCCCTTCGGGATGGAACTAGGCATTTGTCTTGGTGGGGGTGCCGAACAGACTGGTACAACCGTTCGTATTCTGACAGCTGGTGCCAGAAATCTAGGATTCCTTTGTCTAATGTGCATGCTTCCGGTGCTAGGTCGTGTTGAATATGAGGGAACTCCAGTTCTCACTCTTGGTGGTGCAGGCATCTGGCTGCAGCTTGTCAAATTTTGCAGCCTTTCTGAAGATAGAGGATCATTAGTTCGGATCACAACAGGAGCTGCTGCAGACGGAGGTAGTCTAGGACATCCAAAAGCACTTGGCCTTGGAGGATACTGAGGAATGCAATAAGAATGTGATGAGTCAAGTCCACATGAATTTTGTAAGTTGTCGAGTCTAAAACCAGAATCCAGGTTCCTATGAGACATCACTTCTGGTTGCCTCGATTGGTTTCCTTCCAATTGAAGGTTCTCAAATCTGCTTTCTAGCTCCATGGTAGCTTTTGTTTCTTCCAAAGCAACATTCTTCTGATTACCATTGTCAAGAACTGGTTCCTTGATTCTTGATTCAGCACTGCCGTGATCAGGGAGAGGGGGTTTAGGAACTGTAGATGAAGAGCACTTCAATGATTCTTCTGTTTTCTCCTCATTTATTTCTTGAATAGTCACCATGGACCTGCTCCTAATTGGTTCAGAAACTGACTGACTAGACAAACACAGTGATGGACTAGCGGTAGCAACTGAAAGCCTAGGTCCTACAGCTACAGGCAAGGGTTCCTGTTTCCCTGCTGAAACATATGGTCGGTGACTTGGCCAGAAAATAGACTGCATGTACGGAAGAATCTGAGGAGCAATTGGAGGAGCTGGAGAAACGGGAAGAGTTAACAGGTGGTTTTGCAGCTGTAGTAATTGTTCTTGCTGACACATCTCGTACAAAGCCATTTCAGGGGAAAAACTAGGGTAAGCCAAGCTTTGCCATTGTGCAGAATATAAGCCAGAAGCTTGAGGGGTTAGGTCTTCGCACGCTGGGATAGATCTCTGGTGTCCATGTTGCCAGTCATTTTGCATGAAATACTTCGATTCCGATTGTTGCAAAGATGTAAGGAAGCGTGCAATGACAACTTGCTCCTGCTCTTCATTGCATTTAGCCTCCAGTGAAGGTGAAGAAGATGTAGATTCAGTTGTGACACGTTGAGTCACTACATGAACGAGAAAGAAACATATTAATATGAAGCCAGCTATCATCATCTTAAAGCCAAATAAAATCAGAAGAGAGTGTTCAACAATGATCCATTTTTGTTCTTTTTTGAGTTCTTGTTTGATGAAAGCAAACTAAAGAAGATATAAATACAATTTTTCAAGGCAGACCAAGCAGCCATAGCTGCATTCTTCTGAGCCTGTTTCTTTGTCCTAGCTGGTTCCCCTGTAAAGCTCAGTCTTGCAAGCTCAACTGTGCATGAGAAAACAGGAACATGGCCTGGTCCAGATCGATATATGGCATATACCGGAAGATTTAAGCCAGCTTTGTGGGCAGTCTCCTGAAGTAAATTCTTATAGACTCCAGTTTCATCCTGGGCAGCAGAAATTTACAGACATATGCAATTCATTATGTTCTTCCAGAAAATTGCAAAAAAAATTAAGAGCATAGTATATGAGAGAATGATATGACAAAAAGAAAACCTATTGGACAGGTTTATAATCTATATTCTTTTTTTCCACAGCAATATCAAATATTACAATTTTTAAGCTGTCTCTTTAGCCCAAATAAGATTATTTTTTAGGATCGGAGATCAGAAATGATAATTAGACAAAGCCACATTTGGTCGGAAAAAGAATACTGTAGAGCCTTAAATTAAAATCCCGAATCACTTTTATAGAGGAGACAAATGCAAAAGTTCAAATTCAGAATATTTCGAGATAAATAGAAGGTTCCAAGCAGTGACTCTTAAACCCCACCACAGAAGAAATCAAGCTTCAGTTCCCCATCAATTGCCTAGGTTCCTCTCAATATCATCTTGTTGTCTCAATACATCCAATATAATTTCTCTGATTCTCTCTTAACAAATGATCAAAACTGGTTTCTACATAAAACTAGAAATTCATGAATTGGTAAAGTTTCAAAAGGTAATGAAGTTTTGCAAAACAGAAATATAAAGGCGGTTAAACTCAGTGTGATTACCAGAACCCGTGCAGCTAATGCTTTGGAAGGGCCTCTAGATGCGAGTGTGTTTAAAGCTACCTCAGCTGCAGCATGTTCTGCCTGCCTTAGAGTAGAGGAAAAGTTAGGACTTTCAAAAGTCTCTCCATTGAAGTTGACAGTCGCTTTGAATCGAGGGGCATGATCTGGTCCTTCTCGGATGCATGAATAAGATGGTAAGTTGAAGCAGCTCCTCTGAGCTAATTCCTGCAACTGGTTCTTGTACATACCTAAACGTGCAAAACATGAACATATATTAAAAGGAGAAGCATATAAATTTTACCCACTTTTCAGTGGGAAGAGAGAAAAATCTAGGGAAAGAATGAGATACATCCTTTACATTTCTTAATGCTTCAAAAATGACCACTGAAACCAAATGTAAAATTTACTAACATTGCGAAATAAGATAATTACATTGTTGAAATTTATACAAGAAATGGAAAGAAGTGAAGCAACAGTTTTATAAAAAAGAAGGATGAAAAATGTCAAAAGGATGTATCGTTCTAGTACTGCTTTGTAAATCAATGTATCCTTTTAAGAAAACCATAACACTACATATCTGATTATCTTATATAAAAATTCCAAAAAGCATCAAATAGCATATTTCTTTCAGTCTTTTGGCCCAGCTAAAATATAACATAGGATCAAACCTCCTCGAAGGAGAACAAGATTATCCAAATCAATAACTGACCAAACTTGTAAAGGAAGGTAGTCGTATCAATATCTATCTGATCCAAGATCTCTAATTGAATTGCTCATTCAATGAACATTCTAGATATTATGCCTTGAATAGGACTTGAACCTCTATGCTGTTTAGCACAAGATTTTAATTCTCATAAGTCTACCATTTCACCACTAGCATCAATTTCATCCAACATTTCGCTTTGAATTTTGAAACATGGTTTGCCACTCCGGGAAAGAAAATTATTGCATAAGAAACATTAGCAAAAATTTTCCCGATGTCCATTCTCAACAATTTCATATGCATTTTCAGAAAAAAAAAAAAACAGCAGAACAGCCAGAATTTCTTGAGGTTCAATCCCCTGTATTTTCTCATGGACCATATTGAGCAACATTAATGAACAACCAAATTAATGCACAAACCAAGAAACATTTCTTTTTTCTTTTTGAACAAAAATCAATCATCAGCTCTATGATAAATTGCTAGTGAAAATTCAAGCAACCTCGATAAAAGATCAATGCTAGCTACTTCTCTATTCCAAAGTCATTTCAGCAACTAGACACCCAAAATTCAACAAAGATCACGACGAATATCCAAAACCCACCTCGATCACGCCAATCACAAACCCAATATACCCAAAAAATAAATAATCTAACTTCTTTACTAGTTATGAAAATAAATTAACTTAAAATCCATCCGCAAATAAAGAAAATGAACAAAAATAAAGTAAAAAACAGTTAACTGACCTACAAAAGATAGGGACTTCGTGATTTTGCTGGAAATTTTCCCGATAAAAAGTCGGAAAAGTTGGGAGAAAGAGAGGTAATGTAAGTGAAGTGGATGTGTTAGTAGTAAAGTACGATTCCCCACCGCCCCTCCTTTTTTTTGGCAAGTTGAATAAATGCTGACAAAATCCGAAATTATGATGAAAGCCTTTTACTGTAATATTTGTACTTTACCACTAGCTTTTAATAAGAGATATTAATTTTTTTTACCGTAATAATATGTCTACTAGAGTAAAAATAATAATATAATTTTTAATATTAAAATAATTTTAAATACGCAAATTATTATACTTATTTTAATAATATATTGTATTTGTTATAAAGAAATAAATCGTTAGGTTAAATGGATCTTATAATTAATAAATTATCTCACGTATTAATAATATTAAAATTATTATTTTACATAATATTCAAAATAATCTAAATTTTCATATTTTTTTAATATTATAACAGTTGTTTGTATATTGTATTTGTTTATTAAAAAAATTTAAAGTAGATTTTTTAGTTATTATATTAAAAAATTATTATAATTAAAAAAAAATCTTGAACCTCATTGAAAACCTAAATTTTTGTGATCATTTCTCTAAACCTTATGGGAGTATAGTTGTCTTTTTTCCTATATAAAACTAAATTAATATATTTTTTGTTTTAGAATTGATTATTACCTCTTATAGAATATATTAAATTTAAGATCTATACAAAATTTAGAATCATAAATTTATAGTATATAGCCCAAAGATTTCATTCCATTCCCCCTTAACGAGGCTCCAACTATATTCTTACCACTTCAGCTAAGCCTTCACCTCGAGTAAACATAATTTTAGATTTCTCTAATTCTTTTTTAATTTTGTCCCAATGCCATTGTTATAATGCTTAAGAAATTAATATCAATTGAAAGTTAAATGATCAGTTGATTAGATCAGTAATTTGATTAGAAGAGACAAAAAAAGAAACCTAACACTAGATGATTTTAATTAACCGGCACTTTGAAGCTAGGCATGAGCACTTGTAAGTAATGGTATAAGATACAGTATACGCAATAATTGATTTTTATATCGTCATTAATGTGATAATTATTCAACAACAACAAATGAATAACGTGTCAAGCACTAAATAATTTGAGATACACGTTTTATGTTTAAACTTTTAATAATTTATAAGCTTTGAATTACTCTTAAAATTAATCGATTTATTTTGGGCTTTTTACATTATCATCTGTTGCTATAGGAACAATTTTGTGGTCTAAGATGTGAATCTAGACCTCTTGGGCCACTTAGTTTCGGCCCACAATTCCTTTCGTGTAAATTCAAGAATTGTGATATTTAATCCTAAAATTTATTCCATTAACCATACTTTTTGATTAATTCTATTTATTTACATTTTATATATATATATATATATATATATATATATATTAATACAAATACATGGTTAAACCGTATAATTTAAAAGATTTAATTTTTTAATAAATTATAAAACCATGAGGTTTAAGAGAGTTAAAAACCAACTATCTTAAACTCCATGGTTTTAAAATATATGCACATGAAGAAAAAAAATAATGACACACTGTTAAACCGTACGATTTAAAAGAATTAATTTTTTAATAAAATATAAAACTGTGTGATTTAAAAGAATTAAAAATCAATCCTCTTAAACTCTAAAATTTTAAAATATATTCACACGAAGAAAAAAATGAAAACGCCCGTATTAAAAAATAACTATATTTATATATTTCTTATTTCCCTTCATCTGTCTTTTCATTCTAATATTATAAGTCCACCTTACCCACGTTCTCTCAAAACAAACCGACCACTGCCCACCAAAGAAACAAGGCCAATCCAACGATTCAATCATGTCAGAATCTAGCGCAATAAAATTTTTCCTTGAAATTTGATTTGAACATCATGAGAGTAGTCTTTAATTGATCTGTCGGCACCATATATGTACAACAGAAGCAAAGTCTTTCAGGTTTACGACATTCTATCTTCTCTTCATAAAGGATACCAATTGAATAATTCAAAGAAAAAGGTGATAGACATAAAGAGAGAAAAAAAATTTGGAAAAAAATTCATTTATTTATTTATTTTTAAATAAATGATTTGGAAAATAAATAGGATTAATAAAAATTTTTGTAAACCTACTCTAGTTTGAGGAAATTATTACAAGTTAACAATGTTTTAAAAAAATTTAATAATGAAAATCTTGGAGAATTAATCAATTAAACCCATCTTAATTTTTTTCTGAATTTTTTTTATATTTTATTTGACCATTAAGGTTGCTTTAATATAAATTAAATATGAATATTTTACCCTCATAAGGTAAAAGTACCAAAATACTCAAAAATTTATTTTAACTTCAATAAATAAAAATTTTATTGTTCCTAAATTATGTATGATTATTAATATTCACATAAACTAGCAAAATGTATTTATGACAAGTGGGTTATTTAATATTATTGAATTTCCTTTAAAAAAGAGTAGATTATAAACATAAAACTAAATACGGAAACTATTAGATATAACAGTACATGTTAGTTGGGGCAATTTGATCATTTCATATTATAAGGATAAAATAGTTAAGTTAAAACTTATCTTAAAGTGACCTAAATAATCAAAAATTGTTAAAAGACCTAAGTTGGAATATACATACACACATGCATAATAATAATAGCAATAAGAAGAAGAAGAAGAATGTTTTAATTAGTTAATTGTTCAAAGTTATTGTCAACTTATAATTTTATAAAATAATATGAAGTTATTGTAATTATCTAATGGAGGTGGGGTGAGATTACGATAACAGTGGGGTGGAAATATCCTTAATCTTTGAATTTACTTAGGTTGCATTCGTTTTTTAATCTGAAATCTAAATATATCTGAATTTAGCTGAAGTCTAAATTTGTCTGAATGAAAGTGTCTGAATGATATGTGCGTGTTTTTTTAACATTTAAAGAGAAAAATTTAAAAGCTAGTAGTTTGACATAAATATCCTTTTAAGTGGTACATATATTTATTATTCACAATTTATAATTTTCACAGGTTGATTAGTTTGGTACCATTAAAAAAAAGTATTATCATTGTTAATCTTAATTTAATTTTATAATAAAAGATGTAATTATAACATCAACTTTTATTATAAAGTCAACATTGTTGTTTTATTTTTGATTTATCATAATGGACATAATTTGATTTGTTCAATATTTTAGTTTAGTTAATGTTATCATGTGAATAAAAATTTAAAGCAATTAAAAAAAACTTCAAGAAGAGTACAAAAAATTAGGTTTATACATAATATTGGAAATATATGAATTGTTAAGGGTATTTTTGAGATTTGAAATTAAAATTTTTCATTTAGACTTTGGGCAGTGATATTTCCCCCCCTTGTTTTCTGTAAATCCACCCCATTGATTAACACACACCATTAAAAAAAATAAAAATAAATATATTTTGTAAATCCACCCCATCAATACCAAAAATACCCCTGCCTATTTAATATTTATAATATTTACTTTTCTTTTCTTTTTTCCCAGATTTTTGTTTGTTTTAACTTGAAAAAAAAAATTGTTGATAGCTTAGAGGCCAACATGTTATCAAATCCTTCATTTTGTATTTCCATTCGTTTGATACCACAAGTCTTGTATGTCAAGCATTTAATAATCCATGAAAATTCTAAGTTGATTTTTTTTTTTTCATATTTCCACTCCCAAAACATGCTCGAATTCAAGTCCAATTTGCCTATTTGAAAAAGAAAATCAAATCAAAACCAAAGCAATGAAAAAAAGAAAATTGAATTTTAACTCCAACAAACATACTCAACAATTACAAAATATTAGAAATATTCTAAGTTGATTCTGTTTGGAATTCTTCCCTTGGCTTATCTTCATCTTCCATCAATGCAATATCAAATACTTTTTCTTTTCCAGATTCTTCCCTTTCTAATTTTTCTTCATCCATCATTGCAAAATTGACTACTTTTCTTTTATTTGAACTCTTAGAAAAGAGTTTAAAAACATAAAAACTCCTCGTTTTATACATTAAATTTATAAACTATAATAGATACTAATTTAACTAATAATTATTTATTTACCTATTTTAGTCATTTCACCTAAGGATAATATTGTAATTACAAACAAATCTAATAAGTAGGGTGGTTTTACACAAAAGGTGGGGGGGAAATATCGCCACCCTTAGACTTTAGACTTCAGATAAAAGTGAACTTTTTCAACTTTTTCTATTAAAATAAAATTGTCTGACAATAAATGATAAGTTAAAAAAATAAACAACCTAAAATATATAAATGTCTGAAAAAAATTAAATTTAAACTTCAGACTAAAAAAAAAGCACTTTAAATAAAAATAGACTTTTTCTACTCAGATAAAATTATCTAATAATAAGCGATAAGTTAAAAAAAATCTAAAATAAATAAATTTCTAAAAAAAAGTTAAATTCAGACTTCAAACTAAAAAAAAAACATCTTAATTTTTTTAATTAACGATTGCAAATTGCTAATTATGATTTGTGATTATATACTCAAGTTTAGACATTTATTATTTTGGCCTCCATAGTTTTGTAATTTCTTCATTTAGGCTCCTATTGATCGAAAATTATGATCCCACTCTGGAATTAATATACACAAAATTGAAGATAAGATAACGAATTGTATGCCTAAATGGGATGTAAATAAGTTGATCAACGAAGATAGAGTAATAAACTCTTGTAAAAATTTCTTTTATACCAATTAATGTGATATAATTCAATTTATTGGAGTTGTTATATATAATAATATAACCGCCTAAAAATACATAAACAGAAGTTAAACTAAAATTTATTAATGTTTGGCGCCTAAAATTTGTTATTATAAAGCATACGTGTTTGTGATGATTTAAATCAAGATTTCAAGATCCGGAAAGCTCTGAAACTATCTAAAAATACTGGTGCCAGTTTTGATCTATACCATGAAAAAGCCAATAAAATTTTTCTTTCTTGTTTCCTCTGTTCCCTTCATTTTACTGCCCAAAAAGAAAATTTCTATTTTCTTTTACCCGATAAAATTGCAGTCATAGAATGAGAAAAAAATCAAAGCAAAATTTTAAAAATTCGATGGTCTAAGAAAAAGGTTCCGCAAATCTGCCATCACGAGAGGTTGGGTTGTCAGCTGGAGAATTCGATAAATTTAATAAGCAAATTGAATTACCTGAGTTGGGTCACTAATTTTGTTACCATATTTTACTACCGAATTTATAAGTTGTGTATTTTTATTAATTAGTGAAATTAATAGTTGATTAGTACCAGTTGTTAGACATATAAAAAATAGTCAGCTTTGCTTGCATATTTCAAAGAACTGAGCAACAACAAGTTTCAAGAGACAGAAATTAAAATTAAGAGATATGCCACGACGGAGTCTGGAAGAAATAATGCTGGAATATTTGCCCCTGTGGCCGCCGTGCTGGTTCATCAGCACGGGATTGGGGCTTCCTTTTGTGCCGACAGGCTGTCTTGCATATTCTGCGTAAGTTCATTTCCTTATTTTAGATTGATTTACATGCTTTAAATCATGATTTCTTATTTTTATTTTTGTTCTTATCTAGTTAAGAATGCACATATCAAAAGGCTATCTCTACGAAGCCCCATTACAATTCTTAAATCTGGCCGAAGGAATTGTTAATGATATTGATAATATTGAGATTGTTCGAGTGATTCTCGAGATTTATTTATTTTTCTGATCGAGTTTCAATCCTGTGATTAGTTCTAACATGTATCATCAACTATCAAGGCCAATAACAGTACTTAAAATAATTCTACCCTCTCACGGTTGATCGAGTGATAGTACTAAAGACATGTCTCGCTAGGCGTCACTAGCTAATATATATTAGCACTAAAGACAAATCTCAAAAGGTCTTCTCATATGAAATCATATCTACAAATTCTATTTCAACACTGCTGCGGCTGTGTCGATTAGTGAATGTTTCCTGCTAAAACTAATGACCACATTGTACAAGTGAATTTCAAGCTTCGATGAACGAGAGTTATACCTCTGACTAATATCCTAATTCTTTCCTTGTCGAGCAAAATACAGCTAGTTTTTGTTTATTTAGTTTGGAATTGTTGTAGCTCATCAAATAATCTATTCCTTATATGCTGGTGAAATAATCAATTCAAATATTTAGTAAATTTTTAATGGTGAGAATGTCGCGAGTTTCAAAAAATAAAGTAATATATTTAATATAAAAGTTTTATTGATAAAATTTGTTTCATCATACAACAGACTAAATGAATGTTCATGGTTTAATAATCTCGCCTAAATAGTAAAAATTTTCAGTTCCAACATGAGGTAATATGATTAAACTAATAATCTCGAGAAATATACACAATATAACATAAATTTTTAAAAATCCGCCCAAAAAGAAAATGAATTAATAACATAAAAAAATTAACCATATTAATTCTTAAAAGTTCCTTAAAACACGAGAGAATTATAATAAGAAAAAAAGAACTATTCACAGATTTTAACCGAAACTATTTTTTTATATGAAAAAAAACAATATTATGGTCTTACTGACGTGGATTTAAGCTGATATGGGAAGCTGAAGCTTAAGTGGACTTCCGAGTGTGAAAAAGTGACCAGCATTTGCACGGAGCCGGGCGGGATTATGACATGCTAGTGTCGGAGCTGGGTCGTGTGTACCAAGTGTTCGGTGAAATGCGCGCCGGAAAGACGTTGAGAATCCTCCGCTAGAGGTCTAGTCACATCTTTTATCAAGCTCTCTAGCTTTTGCTTTCTACCAGAAAACATTAAAAAAGAAAAAAAGAAAGAAAATCTTTTTTTTCTTTTTAATATTTGATCTTTAACTATTTGATTATGGTTAACAATTTAACGTTTTGTATCGTCTGGAGAGCATTTCCCACAGGCCTCGAGTCTTTGTTTATGTTTGCTGGATAGTTGCTTTCTATGTTTTGTCTTTATGGTTACATGAAAATGGTTTAAAGTTGTTAATGTTGCATTGAAACATATAAATTATGAAGATAATACCAAATCTTTCATTATTATCACCTAATCTCCATTTTTTTCCACCCTTCTCCACAGTAATTCAGGCATGAAAATTGGTGGACATTGGCTATCAGTAATATATTATCCAATTGAGTCCTTGTCTTGCCATGTGCTTGTATAACTCCATATATGAGTAGATTATTTTCACTTATTGCCCAAGTCTTTTCATTTACACTTGATTGTTAATTATCCACTAATTAATGATGAAAGTTGTTGGCTTGTTGCTTTCAGGAATTTTGTTTGTTTAGGTGACTAATTTGGATGGCTTAGAATTGTTGAAATGAAATCCAATATGCAAAGACTGAAATTTAATCCATTTCCGAACAGATTAAAATTAGTAATTCATGAAATAATGAAATAAATAATAGAAAAGATAGCAAATGACAAAGGGTTAGTAAGTTATGAAAGAACGAGATAAATAATAGAAAAGATAACAATTTACAAAGGCTGCAGTTTAATAGATTACATTGGCATTGAACTCAAGCATATGTATATTAATTATTGCAAAAGCAGAAGATAGAAGTTTGTTCTTCCGCTTGTGCACATGGTTGTTGGCTTGGTTTGGCTTGGCTTGTTCTCATTGTTTATCATTTCTGTTACCCTCTACATGTTTATTGTACACCTAGAATTTGATTATCAACTCATATCGGTTCTTATTTTCTCCTCAAGTCCGTCATCATTTTGCGTTTGTACTACATCTAGAAAGCATCAACAAGAACTATTCGCTTGCTGTTTCTCAAGGTCACTGCCAGTTAATTTGTTGTTTAATCTTGGTCTCTGTCTTCTCCTCCCGCATTCTCTAGCACATTTTCACACACTCTATAACTGTACCCAAAGTCCCAAACCACTTCTTATATTGCCACTTGGTTCCTATCCTCACTGAAAATTTATACTTCAGTCCTGAACCCCTCAACTCATTTCCTTGTCTTGATTTTAAGATCAATTTTAACTGTTTTGTTGTTGCCGATGTTGTCATTGATGTTCTGTTATTCGGTCCTGCTAGCTATCTAGTTGTCTTAATGGTTTCTCAGTTTTTCATTTCCATTTGGTGTGTCTCACTTTTTCTTTTCCAAAAACGACCCCCCCAAAAAAAAGGGAAGAGAGAAACAACAAACAAGAAACTAAAGAGAGGGAGAGAGAAGGGGTTGAAAATGACCAAGATTGTTGTTACTGTAGCTTTAGAAGTTTCCAAGTGCTTGTTGGCTCCTATTGGATGCCGATTAGGTTATTTGCGTCAATACTATGGCAACTTTGAGAATCTCAAGCAAGAAGTTGAGAAGTTTACGGATGCAAGTGATTTTGCCCCATCTATTGGGGGTGTACTGTTGTAAGGATGTTCCCCTATCTATTGGGGGTGTTGGATACTTTGATGATCCTCTCTTATCATAAATGGATCTTTCCTTATTCTTGTTTGGGCACCACAGTGTCTTATATTAAGTTGTATTATATAATAAGTCTTATTACATTACCTTGTTGCACCTTTAACTTATAATGTAATATCATGTTTAGTGTAATATACAAATATATTTTATATTTTAATATTATAAATTATTATATTAAATTAATATTATTTAAATATGTTAATATTTTAATATCTATATAATTATGTATATTAAATTTATTAATAAAAATAGAATTACTTATTGTCAACCAACATAAGATGCCACTTAAAGTCGCATTTCTATATTAGTTAAGGTCATATTTTTATATTGTTAGAATCCTCTTCTCCAAAGCTAAATTAAATTAAAAATATGATCAGCAAACAGAGTTTTCATTTGTTATAAAATTATTATGTTCAAAGTTTTATTTTCCAAAACTTTGATTCTATGATAAAGAAAAGTGTTATTGTTATGCTTTAGGGCATCGTTTGTATTTTGAGTTGGACTAAAAATCCTGAGGTGTGGAAATCCCGAGATTGAGAGTATAGACTAGGAGTAAGAATAGGTTATTTATTTACACTAAAATAAGAGTATGAAATCGGAATTAGAGTCCAATTTATATGTTTATTTTGTCTTAAATTGAGAGTAAATATTTTCAAATTATAGTTTTACCCTTATTTAGATAATTATAGTTTTTAATTACAAAATTAATAAAAATATATTTGAAAAAATAAAATATTTATTTTATTATATTTGGAAATTAATAATAATTAATAATATTATTAATTATGTTAATCATCATAATTTTTTATTAATTTTAATTTTAATTATGTAAATTAAAAACTATTAGTAAGAGCAACACAAGTGAAACATTATTATTAATGATATGGTACAAAATTAATATTTTCTTAGAATAAACTATTTATTAATATTAATTATTAATATTAAATAAATATCATAATATTATATTTTCAAATAAAGATAATAAATAATAATGTTATCAATTCTCTATGAATATAATAATAATATTTTAAAATAATTTTAACTTTGAATCAATGTAAATTATTATTTTTAACTAAATATAATAATATTATATTTAAATAAGTTTATTATTATTTTTTTAATAAATTTCATTTTATAAAATAATATAATAATATTATTTAAATAAATATGATATTATTTATTTTATTTTACTAAATATAATTATATTAAGTTTAATAAACAAAAATAGTTTTTCTCATGAGAGTACAAATCTTATTCTCTACTCTAAAAATAAATGGGACCCATTGAATAAGATTTTCATTTCTTTCTTAAAATATGTAAGTAAATGCGGAAGTGAAAGGAGTTTACATTCTTTATTTTTATTTCAGTAAATAAACATAGCATAAATTATGAAATAAATTATAAAATTATATACCAATTTACCGTTCAGTAAATAAACAATGGAATCCATGTACGGTTCATTATACCTTCGTATCGCACCAGATTTTAAAAAAAAAATGACATTTATGAATGAAGTTCTCTCATGAGCAATCATGCAAAAGGTGCAAAGTCTGGGCCCATATTGAGTCCATTTTATAAGTGTAGGACCAGTTTAAAGCCCATATTTTGGATACTGATCAGGCAGAACTGGGCGTTAAATCGATTGACCGTTAACTGTTTTGAATGGGATCCAAATCCTTACGTCCCAGTCCATCATCTAACGGTTATGAATTAATGGCTATGCAATCTCAACTGTACACCTGCTATATATATGGTACAAGTTAACAATATTTTTTATTCTTGTCATCATTGCCAGCTCAGCAAACAGCAGTTCTTATCACCAAAATTCACCAATTTTACACAAAATGTTTAAGGAAATTGCAATTTGTTATTTACATTGGGAATCCCAAATTTGCAAGCATGCTGAATATATACATGCAGCTAAAATTCCATTTCATCCCTCTTCAGAACCTGTCCTTTTTTTTTTTTTTGAGAATAGAACCTGCTATTAATATGCTTATTAAATACTTAACCCAACTTCTTTAATCTTCGACTCCTCTTCAACTAGTCATCTTTGAACCAAAGTTAATATATGGCTACATATTCACATCATAGTATGAACTTTGAAGTGTCTAAATGGTTTTGGCCTACAAATTTACAGTGTTTGGCCGGTGACCAAATTTAGTTTGATGGTCTATTTTTAGTGTATGAACAACACCTTCGTATATTTTAACATTCAGAGTTCAAATCTCACTAAAGGAAAGACTCCCAATTTAAATGAAATAAACTCTCTAGATAAAGATTTAATGCAACTGTTTGTTTTATGGATGCTAGTGATTATCCTTGGGATTACAGAAAAATGAAGTTAAATGGTCTAATGTTCATTCTTTGAGTACCTATTAAGTTTTTGAGGACTATGACAACCTTTATTTCAAAACTACATCGTTAAATATACTAAAATTGAAGCAATTTAATGATAGATAATTTAGTGAGAAGTTGTAACAAATGCCCTTGATCCAACAGCTGCCATGAGGTAATGAGAATATAAAATTGTACAGAATGAATAATGTTATCAAAATTGTCAACTGTTACGAGGCAGCGTCATGCATAATAGGGTTCATACTCTTTATATATATAAAATTTTAGTCAATTAAAACATTTCAAAATCAATGAATATAAGATGACTTGCTTGAATTCCTTAATTACCTTCATTGCACGCGAGAAACAAAATAAAAAACAAGATACAAGTTTTAGATATGACATTATGACTTTAATTTTGATCTAATTGATTGTAACACAATGTATGTTTATAATAATTAACCCACACATATTTCAAATTGTTATTGTGTTTTAAATATTAATATGATCATGGTTACCGACTTGACATCTTAATCATTACCTTCTTTTATATTATAAGCATATTAATTTTCCTGTTTTTGTTTTAATACAAAGAAAAACATAAACTCATTCTGTCTAATACATTTAACAGTACAATTACAACAACTAGTTTATAACAGTGACACAGTTCATTAGCAGTCGAAGAGACATAATTCATTATAATTTATATCTTTTGTATTAATAATATTAAAATTATCTTATATAATATTGAAAATAATTTAAATTTTATATGCTTATTTTAGTATTATGTTTCTATTTATTGTAAAATATAGTTTAATATAATATAAGATTGTAAAGTATTAAAATATTTTTTAAATATTGAAATTATTCTAAAATGTCTATATTATTACATTTATTTTATTATTATATTTTTATTTATTATAAAACATTGAAGTTAATTTTTTATTTTTTTAGTTAATAGAGCCAAAGAGTATTTTAGTCAAAAGGAGGCTTGGTGTCTCTTAGTGAAAACATGAAGGTGTACATGATCATTCCTTCAAACTTTAGATATGTAGATATCTTTTTCCCTTAATGTAACTTGATCGATGGTGATTAGTGCCTCATATATTTTATATAAAACATTTATTAGGTCATACATGGCTGCAAGATATTCCAATTCTTCTTTTCTTTTTTTAGAACAAAAAGCTTGATTATTAAAAGAAATTAGATAGTTATATATGAGTGAAAGAAAACATCTTCTAAATTTAAATTTACAGGATACATGAATTAAGTCTCATTTCCTATGTACAAGCGCTAAAAATAAGTAAACAAAAATAGAAGTTGGGGAAGTTGATTGCCCAAGACTAGTTAATTGATCATCCTAGCTTGAACCAGGCTTAAAAGACCAACCTTATATAATTTTTATTTTTCATTAGCTATTGTATGTATTACAATATATATATTGAGGGTGGGCAGAAAAGTCTAGGCTAGCTTGGCCCTCCATATGAAGGCTCAAGGACTTGAAGAGAAAAAACCCAAGCCAAGCCCAACCTAGCTCTTTATTTTTTTAAAATATAAACTTATAAATTAGGACAATAAATTTAAAATTAAAAAATAGTTGAAAAAACTTAAATCCTTAATTCATAAATTAATAATGATTCAAAAAGTCTAAAATTATAGTAATAAACTTTCTTGTAAGCATTAATTAATTAAGAGAGTGCTTGGATTAGAGAATTAAATGTTTAAAAAATGAAATCTCTAATATGTTATTTACTTCATTTTCTTTATTTTGTATTTTAAAATATTTATTTTATTTAATTCAATATTAATTATAACAATGTATTCATTATTCACTCATTTTAAATTTATAACAATTAAAAAAATTTAAAAAATAAATAAAAATCTAGTCTCAGCTGAGCTCAGCTCAAGCCCATTGGTTCAGGCCTACAATGGGCCTGAGCCAAGCCCATCCTTTGTTTTTATTAAAATAAGCTTGGCCTTAGATTAAAAAAAACTCGGACCGAGCTCGTATTTTACCATTCCGATGTATGTTAGGTTGAAAACAAAAAAAATGGGGGGAATAGGAAGGAATTGCATAGCTGCTGCTGTTAAAACAGCTAAATATTACTAATACATGGCTGCAATTGCCAGAAATTTTGATAGCAATTGCATAGGTGCTGAGGTGAAAACAACTAAATATTTTGGCAATGTTAGCTGGTGGCTGAAGCTGCAGCTATAGAGTGGGGAATTGCGGGTTGCTGTAAAATGTGGTGGAACTTCTGTGATTTTAGAATCCGATTCCAGATAGTGAGTGGATTAAGTTAACAATAGAAAAGGTAGCATGACTGAAATTTTCTAGGCGACATCTGAAATTTTAGAAAATAAGAAGAATTTTTAGAGTTTCAAACCTCAACATTCTTTTAGATTACGTAATCTCATAGCTCATACAATAAATAAGTTAGCATTGCAAAGGATGGAAACTGTTGTATGGATTTCCAACGCGCATTGTCTATTTGTCGTTTAGTTATTTTATTGAAAGGTATACGTTCTTTTTTTTAAAAAAAAAAAAAAAATTGTTGAGGTGTGATTAGTTATGCATTTATTTTTCTGTTCCCTTACTTTCAAATTGTTCACGCGCGATTAAAACTGTATGCTGATTTGTTAATTGGAATTAATTTGTCTTTATAGTTGACTGACTCGACAAAGAGTCGTCCACCTCGTATTGCTCCACTTAAATTAATTAGAAATTTACAACGATCGAAACCGGATCTATCAGTACATTGGCCCAATAAAATTTTACTTGTCGAGTATCAATCTCTTATTTTCATGTTTGGATCTCAGAGCATTCCACACTTCTGCAAGCCATTGTTGTTAATTTGTAATTTCTAGCTAAACCATTCGTATTTTTCATCCATTCTAACAGATCTTTGCATTCGTTTCAGAACTAAACGGATTGAAGATGGTAGAAATCATTATTACTGTTGCTTTAGAAGTTGCAAAGTGCTTAGCTCCTCCAACTGAACGCCAAATTAGCTATTTGCGTAACTACAAGAGCAACTCGGAGAATCTCAGGACTGAAATTGAGAAACTGGAGCACGATAGTGGGAGCATACGGCACGCGGCTGATGAAGCTATAAGAAAAGGGGAAGAGATTGAAAAGAATGTTGAGAAGTGGCTTGAAAGCGTGAACAAGATGATTGCTGAGGTAGAGAAATTTGTTGGCGGCGATGAAGCTATTGCAAACAAGCGATGTTTCAAGGGGTTGTGTCCAAATTTGAAGACCCGCCTTCAGTTTAGTAAGGAAGCAGTGAGGCAGCTGGAGGCTATTGTCAAACTCCGGGAAGCTGGGAGATTTGACAGAATTTCATATCGTTCCATTCCGGAGGATGTAATGCTTATCTCAAATAAAGACTATGAAGCTTTTGAATCAAGAATGTCCACTTTAAAGGATATACTTGGGGCATTAAATGATCCAGATATCAACATGCTTGGGATTTATGGGATGGGCGGCATTGGCAAGACCACTCTAGCTAAGGAAGTTGCCAGAAAAGCCAAGAGTGACGAACTCTTTGACAAGGTGGTCTTTTCCGAAGTGTCCCCAAGTCCAGATATCAGAAAGATACAAGGAGAAATCGCTGATAAATTAGGTCTAACATTTCTCGAGGAAAGTGAATCAGGAATAGCAAGCAGACTTTATGAACGATTGAAGAAAGAGAAGAAGATCCTTGTGATTTTAGATAACATTTGGGAAAATCTTGATTTGCAGGCTGTGGGAATACCTCATGGAGATGATCACAAGGGATGTAAAATATTGTTGACAGCAAGAAGCGAAGATACGTTGTCAAGAAAGATGGATTGTCAAGAAAATTTCTCAGTTGGTATTTTAGAAGAAGAAGAAGCTTGGAATCTATTCAAGAAGATGGCAGGTGATTATATTGAAGGCAATGAATTCAAATCAGTAGCAACTAATGTGGCGAAGGAATGTGCAGGTTTGCCCGTTTCCATTGTAACGGTAGCAAGGGCATTAAGAAACAAGAGATTAGTTGAATGGAAGGACGCTTTGGAACAACTAAGAAGGCCTTCCTCAATGAACTTTAAAGATATACAGCCGACTGCGTATAAAGCTATAGAGTTGAGTTACAATAAATTGGAAGGGGAGGAGCTCAAGAACATCTTTTTGCTAATAGGATATACCTACGTGGCATCCATTGATAACCTTTTAATGTATGCCATGGGATTGGGTTTATTTCGAGGAGTCAATAAGATGGAAGAAGCACGAGCTCGAGTAAGTACATTGGTCTATAAACTCAAAGCTTCTTGTTTGTTGCTAGAGGAAGACCTTTCTATGCACGATGTTGTTCGTGATGTTGCCATATCAATTGCATCTGGTGAACAAAATGTGTTTATGGCCATAAATGATCAGTTGGGTGATCTATGGGAATGGCCAGATGAGAGTAGCGTGAAGCTTTACACTTCAGTCGTCTTACGTGATATCAAAACTAATGATGTGCTTCCAGAAGTATTGGAATGTCCTCGACTGAAACTTCTTTATATACTTGCTGCTAAACAATCTTCATTATTAACAATTCCGGACAATCTTTTCACAACGATGATACAAGTCAGAGTTTTGGACTTGACTTACATGCATTTATCATCGCTGCCAGCTTCGTCACTTGGACTCCTATCGAACCTTCGAACATTGTGTTTGTATTACTGCAAATTGCAAGATATAAGTAGTATAGGAGACTTGAAGAGACTAGAAATCCTTTGCTTATTCGGGTCTGATATTAAGCAGTTGCCGGTACAAGTAGGTCAATTGACTCGGTTAAGGTTGCTTGATTTGAGAAATTGTACCTTCCTAGAAGTTATTCCACCAAATGTTTTATCCAAGTTTTCCCGTTTAGAAGAACTGTATATAGGTGGTGCGAGCTTTAATAAATGGGAGGTGGAGGTGAACGGGGTCAAGAATGCCAGCCTTGATGAGTTGAAGCATTTGCATAATTTGACCTCTTTAGAATTACAAATCAAAGATGTCAACACTCTACCGAGAGGCTTGCTCTTCGAGAAGCTGGAAAGGTACAAAATACTTATTGGAGATAACTGGTATTGGCAGGAGATACATACATCCTCGAAGAGTTGTTGTGAATTCAGACTCAAGCTGAATTCCAACATGTACTTGAAGGATGGGCTGATCGTGCAACTGCAGGGAATTGAAGAGCTATATTTATTTGGATTGCAAGAGCAAGATATCAAGAATTTTGTTGACGCATTAGTCAAAGTGGGTTCTTCACAATTGAAGCATCTATTTGTCCAAGGTCGCACCGCCCCCACTTCGACAGACTCAAAGGTACGATCTTCCCAAAATTTGAGCTTACAAAATTCATCTTTCATTGGTATTTTATTTCGAGTAATGAATGTTACATCTACAAATGCTTATATAAACTGATGCAAGTTGAACATCTTCAAAAAAATTATTAACGTTATTAAACGAAATTTTAAGCCCCGTTTACGTGGATGAGTAAGAAATTTAGTTACTATTAAGTTAAATTTTTAAAAAAAAGAAAAGAAAAACCGTAATAAACATTTCAATCCATTTTCCAAACTATTTCTCTTTTCTTTTCCATGAACCAACATTACAACCTCAAAGTCAAATAACCTTTTACTCACAAATTTTATATCAGTAATTAATTCCAAAATAACTAAAGAGTCCTTTACTAGGAACGATTATGCATTGAACTCAGTCAACTACAGAATCTTTTCCAGATTAACCCATTTTATTTCATTCTTTTTGCAGCTCACAACCTTATGCTTTGTACTAGAAACGTTTGCTATGTCTATGTCAAAACAGAGGCGGGACGACTCCACAACTGATATGTTGTCCAATGAAATCACTTTGGAGGATGATGTCAATGTCTTTAATACACTTTTCAATGAGAAGGTCAGTTATTAAAATATATTAATGAGCAGATTGATTATTTATTATTTTGTTTGTTCTTCTTAGTTATTCTCAATTGCTAGGAAATTAATATTGGAGAAGAGCTAATCATGTTCTATAATTATTCTAAATTTTTCATCCCAAGTGTTGTAGCAGAGCGTCAAATACAATCTCATAGGTTAATTAATGATCAAGCAGGTTGCAATGCCAAAGTTGGAGACTTTGTATCTGTCCTCAATATATGTTGAGAGGATTTGGCAAAATCAAGTTGCATCCATATCTTGTGGTATTCAGAACTTAACGCACTTGACCGTATACAATTGTAGGAATTTAGAATGTTTATTTTCATCTTGTATGGTCAGCAGTTTTGTTCGACTCCAACACCTTGAGATACGCAAGTGCCCTGTCTTGGAAGAGTTAATAATCGGGGACCGACAAGAAAGCAAGAATAAGATTGTAATGTTCCCTCGATTACAATATCTATGTATGGAAGATCTTGAAAAGCTGAGAAGCTTTTGCACGGGAGATTTGCTTGTTGAATTTCTATCCTTGAAAGAGTTGAGGATAATTAGATGTCCTGAATTCATGGTGAAATATAACAGCACTGCTCATGACTTGACGGAAAAGGTACGTACTAGATTTTTGTTATTAATTGTTCATTTCTTATGTACTTGAACATATTTCTATAGGACGATAAAGAGTTTTATTTTCATTGCCTGCGTTCGTCACAATGGTTCTTTACTAACAAAAAGTTAAGTTGTCAGCAACTTTCTTACCCATGTAATTAAATACCAGTTAGGCACATTTCTAATGAAAATTCAAAATCTTCTGGATAAGAGTTAAAGGGAAAGAGAATAGAAAAGAATAGGTATGTACAGTATACGAGAAAAAAAAATTAAAGCAATTTTCTATTTACTTTATGGAATCGTTTGAAGGAATAAATAAATAAATAAAAACATTAATTCCATCTTGGTTTTTTCATGTTTTGACTGATCAATCGCCCAGGTATTCCCCAATTTGGAAGATTTAAGAGTTGATGCAAAGCACATAGCAACCAAATGTCAGTTTCCAGAAGACTTCCTTTGCAAACTTAATTGTCTTGAAGTGGAGTTCGATGAGTCGAATACCATATTATCACTTGATTTCCTTCAGAGATTTCACACCATGAAAGTTCTCCAAATAGGAGGAGAAGTACTCGTTGGGGTATCAAATGAAACGATTGAAAATGGGATGAAGGCATTTATGAGAGGAGTAAGCAAGTGTTCTGATCTAAAGCACATTTTGAGACAAGAGTCCTCCAATTTGGACAATTTGGTTTTCCTAAATGTAAGGTGGTGTCACAATTTGATTAACCTAGTGTCATCCCCGGCGTCGCTTCGAAATCTAACAACTTTGACGGTACAAAGTTGCAATGGATTGATTAACCTATTCACATCCTCAACGGCTAAGAGTCTGGTGCGACTGAGACATATGAGCATAAGTGAATGCAAGATGATAAAAGAAATAGTGGCAGATGGTGATCCAGCCGAAGATGAAATTGTTTTTTGTGAATTGAAGGAGTTGGAGCTTTTTAACTTAGAAAGTCTGACAAGCTTCTGCTCTGGCAATTGTGCCTTCAAATTCCCATCCCTTGAAAGACTAGTGGTGGGATATTGCTCAAATATTAAGATTTTCTCTCAGGGAGAATCAAGCACACCCAAGTTACACAAAATACTGAGACACAAGCACACTGCAAAGTTTTGGACCTGGAAGGATGATCTTAATACAACCATACGAGAGCGAGAAAATATAGAGGTACATGTGTTCATTTACAATTACAGAACGATTTAATTTGACCCTTAAATTTACTGATTCATTTTGAATCCCATCAGTTTATTCAATACAAAATCTTTGCTATTGGTAAAAATTAGGAAGAGGATGAAGAAGAGAATGAGACATCCACTGAGAAGGAAGATGCAGATGAAGAGGATGAAGAAGAGAATGAGACGTCCAATGAGAAGGAAGATGCAGAAGGCAGTGGTAAGATCTATTTTGGGAACTGGGAAGTTTTGAACTTCTGTGATGACTGAATATAATCTATTTATGTTCAAGTTTGTGCTAAATCTGATTAGTGCATCTGTTAACCAATTCAGTCTCCATCTCTGCTTCTTGTAAAAATATTTATATAACTACTTTGGATGATAGCAAAACAGGGAATTGCTTGCTTATGGATAGAATTGAAGGAGTAGTCTCTTGATTAAATAATGTTTTTGGCTCTTTGTTTACAGAAAGTCCAAATCTATAAGAGAAGATCCTGGGCATAGGGCTCGTGTTCTTTTTACAGAAGTCAGATATATGGTGAGAGGGCTCTCTGTTTCTGTATGTTGATTGTTGGCTTTACCTGATTGCCAAATGCAGTTTCAGGGCATTTCAACACTCTGTGTTTCTTCATCCATGTTACTGCAGCGCACTGAATTTATTTCCCCTCAGCATGGTGTCCCAACTCGCAGACCTGCCATATTCAATTTGTAGGTGTCTGAAAAACTGTGTGGATCATGCCAATGTGTGTGCCTTGTATTTAATATGTTACTTTTGAAAGAAATTAATAACACAAGCACTACACAATGTTTTGAATATAGTTAGGTATTGTTGTTACACTTACCAAGTAGCTAGCATCTCTTGATTTATACAATCCTCATTAGAGTACTATTCATCCATTCAAATGAAATTGATCAGTAATGAGTAATTTTACAAATTACGAAAATTGATATGACTATATATTAATCGTTCCTTTTCTTTTTTTGTTATTATTATCATTACTATCTACGCATATTATTACTTAACTCAGACTATTAGATCTGATGAACACATTAATGTAATCTGATCTTAGACATTTGTGATTATTAATTGGGATACAATTAAACAGTTTATAAGTTTATTAATTAGCAGTTGGCCGACACGTAAACATAAAAAATTTTATTATAAGAAAGTATGCACTTGGCACTCTGTCTACGACGAAACAAATATTCTTATTGGTAGATAATTGGCTTTAGTCTATTATATGCACAATATATATACACACACACACACACACACACACACACATATAGAACAGAACCTTAGGGCATTAAGCATTAGCTCTTTGTTTCAATTCTAAGTTATAACAATGATAACAGACATGATTCGAGACACAGAAAGAGAGTTGCTGTCGCCACGTCGTCAGACGGAGGAAGTTGGAAGGCCGTCGTCAGTTTGGGATGGAAGCGACTGTTGGAGCTTCTTGTTGGTTCATGTCCTGCGTGCTGCGGCCCCTCGCCTTTCCTGTAAGTGATTAAAACTGCTATCATTCTCCAACTGTATAAATATGATCCTTCTCACATGCACACGTTCACCTTTAATAATGTTTAAATTCAACTTTTTATATTTCCGTACAGTTCACGTACAATGCCTTTATAGCGCTATGAGGACATTATCTTCATCGGGAGGCGAGCTTCCATCAATGAATGACTGATATTTAGCACTTACAGGGTTAAATTTAAAATGCCTAAACCTTCATGCCGACGATAAAAAATTCTTACAATTAATCTCGAAGCATGAAATTTGCAGAAAATACAAATGTTAAATTTTTTTAATTCATATCGATAATTTTTTTTTTAATATTCATAATTTCAAACTTTTGTGTATTTTTGGTTTTCTCAGTGTGCTTATGGTCACCAGTTGGTGCGGCAGTGTTGAGGACATATACAGGGATAATGTGTTGTAAGGATTTTTCCCTATCTATTGGGGGCGTTGGATACTCTGATCCTCTGTTAGAAACATTGTTTTGGTGATTTTACGTTCCTTTACCACGAGTGAATCTTTCCTTATTCTTATTTGGTGCACCACATTGTCTTGTATTAAGTTGTGTTATATAATAAGTCTTATTATATTGAGATGCACCATTGAGTTATGATGTGATATTATGTTTAATGTAATATATGGGCTGTATTTTGTATTTTAATATTTTATATTATTATATTAAATTAATATGATTTAGGCCTATTAATATCTTAATATTTATATAATTATTAAATTATTAATAAAAATAAATTACTTATTGTCAACAACCACAAGTTTGCCACTTAAAGTCACATCTCAATATTAGTTGAAGTCATATTTTTGTATTGTTAAAATCCTCATCTCCAAATCTAAATGGAGTAAGGGCCTATTTGAGATTGTTTTTAAGAAGGTTAAAAGTGATTCTTAAAATTTAAAAGTTAATTTTAATGTTTGTTAAAAAAAAATCAAAGTCAGTCCATCCTACAACTGATTTTGAAAACAGAAAATGAGTAGTTTTTAGATTTTGATTTTGAGAATTAATTTTATCCTTTTATACAATTACATAAATATTTTTAAAATTATTACCTAAACCCAAAATTATCCTTATTCAAATTGAAAACAAATTCAATATTTTAATAAATTTTTATTATAATTCATAAATATTTATTAATATCAATTTGTTGGTCAAATTATTATTAAATTTGTTTCACTATATTATAAATTTAATTATCAATTGTTTTAAGATAAAAAATAAAAAAATAAAATCAATATATTATAAATTTATTTTTAGTTAAAAGTATTATAATACAAAATTAAAAATATTATGTACATGTTTTTGTATGTATAAGTAAATTTTATCTTATTCTATGTACGTTTTAGTTATTTATTTCTCTCGACAATTTAATAATAAAATTTACCAAACGTCTATAAATACTTTCAAAACTTACAATACTTTTGAAAATAAAATTTACCAAACACTTAACTGATTCTCTTCACAGTTGATTATTTTTAGAGCATAATTAATAACAATTATTTTAAAAGTTACAGCATTTCCAAATTGGCCCTAAAAATATAATCAGCAAACAGAGTTTTCATTTACCATAGAATTATTGTGTTCAAAGTTTTAATTTCCAAAACTTCTTTTTGTTGATGATAGTTGCATCTTTATGTAGCTTCGAAGACGAGGATTCTAACAATATCAAATTTAATGTGAAAACGACACAAGAATATATTCACTCGAACTAAGAGTATTATTGTTATGCATTAGATTTAGATTGTGAAATAATTTTAAAACTTATGTGCCAATTTACCATGCAATAAATAAACAATGGAATCCATAAGCGGTTAAATATCCTTTGGTATTGCGCCAATTTGAAAATGAACATATTTATGAATGAAGTCCTCTCATGAGCCCTCATGTAAAAGGTGCAAAGTCTGGGCCCATATTGAGTCCACTGTGTATGTGTAGGACCAGTTTTAAAGCCCGGCATTCGTATGTTGATCGGACAGAACTGGGCTTTAAATTGATTCACTGTTAACTGTTTTGAATGGGATGGAAATCCTTATGTCCCAGTCCATCATCTAACAGTTATGAATTAATTGCCATTATAATTTCAACTCTCCACCTGTTATATGTATGGTACAAATTACAATATTTTTTGTTCTCGTCATCATTGCCAGCTCAGCGAACAGCTATTCTTATCACCAAATTCACCAATTTTACAGAGTGGTTAAGGGAATTGCGACTTGTTACTTACATTTATTCCCAATTTTACATGCATGCTGAATATAAATGCAGTCATAATTCAATTTCATCCCTCTGCTGAAATAAATTTAAACTTTATGCCCTTGATCTTGCATTTCCAAGTAAACACACACATTAGGCAAAGTTTCGAAATTTACCTTGATTGGCCATAATTCAAGCATTCTAATTTAGATCGTTTCTTGCCCTGAATCCAGCTTTTTCTTCTTCGAATTTGCAGCAATTTTAGCTCCAATCTCAGCTGACAATCAGGCTCTCATGCATTCCGCGCGCACGCACACACACACAATCAGCCAAGAAAAGGAGAGAGAGATGTGCATGGTACTCATGCCCCAAAAATGTGAACAGTAAACTCCCAATGACCTGAAGTCACTTACATTATGTGGCTGAGTGTAGGAACCTCTCATTTGTTAGTACAAAATTATCCATCCCATAATAAGCCAAAATAACATAATTAAGGATTATATTTGTCTATAACATACTAATATATACAGTATGACAAAAATTTGACTCGTTAACACAATATTTGATTACTTAATTAATAAATTTGTCAAAATTACTCCTTAATATTTGACATTAGTAACGTATTAATTCAGCAAAATAGAAAAAACAACTAGAATCATTTATGGCAATCCACAATATGTGAGAAATAAATCTAACGCCCTCTTTTAAGTTTGTTAATAATATGCTTATTAAATACTTAACCTAGCTTCTTTAACCTTACGCACCTCTTAAACTCGCCATTTTTGAACCAGAACTAATATATGGCTATACATTAACATCATAGTATGAACGTTGAGGTGCCTAAAAGTGACTAAATTGTTTCTACAGTATTTGGTTGGTGGTCAAATTTAGTTTGATGGTGTATTTTTTATGTATGAGCAACACCTACATATATTTTAAGATTCAGAGTTTTAAGTCTCAAGACTTTATTTTAAGTGAGTAAATTTTCTAGACGGACTTACGCGGTTGTTGACTTTATGAAAGCCGACGACTACCCTTATGATTATGGAAGAATAAAGTTAAATAGTTTAATGTTTATTCTTTGAGTATCAATTGAATTTCAGAGGATTATGACAACCTTTACTTCAAAATTACATAATTAAGCATACTGAAATTGAAGCAATTTAATGATGGATAACTTGACGAGAAATTGTGACAAACGCCTCTAACAGCTGCCATAGGGTAATGGGAATATAAAATTGTACAGAATGAATAATATGGTCAAAATTGATAACCGGTCAAAGGCAACGTCATGCATGATAGGATTCATATTCTTCATATATATGAAATTTTAGTCAATTAAAACACTTGAAAAACGAATGAATATAAAAAAGACTTGCTTGAATTTCTTAATTACCTTGTTGCACACGAGAAACAAAAACAAGATACAACTCTTTTAGATATGATTTCAACTTTGATCTAATTGGTTCTAACAAAATACATGTTTATAATAATTAACCTACATATACGTTACATTGTTTTTATGTTTTAAATATTAATACGACCTTCTTTTAGCTTACGGGCATGGTTAATACATCATAATCATTCCCTTATTTTATTTTATAAGTATATTAATTTTCTTTTTCTTTTCTTTTTTTTGGTGTGGCTTTAATACAAAGAAAAACATAAAATCATTCCATCTAATACATTTAACATTATAATTACAACAATTAGATTATAGTAGAGACATAATTTATTTTAATAAATGCCCTGGCCTCTTTCAGATCATCCTCTATCATCAGATTTGAATATTTGATTATTGTTATTATATTTGCAAAGAATGATCCGATGTAATTAATAAATCCAAACCTTAATATGAACAAAATTAATAATGTGACCTGATTAATGGTGATTTGTGCCTCCTATCTTTTATATAAAAATTTTACTCGGTTAATTACTTGGTTATACGTGTAAAATGTTAGACTTTTGTAATTATTAGTTAGTATATTATTCGAATAAATCAACAAATAGTTAATTAACTAGTAGTAATCGGGCGACACACAAACAATAAAAGCCCCACCAACAAGAAATCAACTCGTGGCAGTCGGTCCACGATGAAACAGATATTTATGATTGACTTGAACAAAGAGCTTAATTCCCACGCATCTATTATATAAATACACAGAACACGACCATATGCATACGCGTCTAATTAAATTGTATACAAACATTAAGTTGATCTAATTAAGTTGCATCATAATAACAATGATTTCAGACTCAGAAACGGAGACGTCGTCATCGTCGCCACATCAGTCGACGGAGGATGTAGCACGGTGGTCGCGGCGGAGCTGTTGCTATTCTTGCATGGAAGCTTCTGGTAGGTTGTTTTGCGGCCTTTGCGCTTTAATGTAAGTAATTAATTAAACTCCTATAATATAAATCGAGTAATTTTGAATTTTTTATTTTATTTTATCACAAATAAATAGTTCTTATCTTATTTTACTTTATTTTTCAGTGTGCTTTTGGTAGCCCGTTGGTGCGGGTGGGTTGAGGACGTGTATTTTGATTACTAATTGGGTGTTGGATACTCTACTGGATCCTCCTTGTTGCGACATCGTTTGGGTGATTCTTTGCTTTTGTAATTTACAAGTACATTAAATGAGTGGATCTTTTCCGTTGTTCTGTTATGTATTAGTATTAATTGTTATCTCATATTTGCGAACGTGCGTTTGTAACTGAATGCAAGTTGGTTTTAACTAGTGTTTCTGACTAGATATCAAAATTGGCCTAAATCAATTACGCATGCTATGAAAAGCCAGAGCACAAGATTTGCATTGCAACAAAACAATGAATCCAGAATTAGCAAAGTTATGTATTTCGGGACTGCGAGTATCATCCGTTACGGGATTCCGCGCCAGAGCCGCACAGTCTTCTCAGCAGAAATAATATGAAATATATTGGCAGTTTGAATAAAATTGAGACCCCACGAATGCCCTCACTAGCAGCATTGATTACCAATTTACCAGTCAGCCAAAGACCAAAGACCGAAGTGCATTGGTTACCACTCACCCAAAGACCTAAGTGGCGAAAGAATGACCCATTAGCTGAACATTCCCTTGGTAATCTGGGCTTATGGTCTCAGCTCTCATCACTAGATTTATTGGGCAAGGAGTCCACTTGGTCAGCTGTCTTATTTCAAGTACGGATAGCAATCGGGATTTGCCGATCTTCATCTCGTCCCAAACAGTAGATTTAGGAAAAAATCGTCTTTAATCATATTTTGAGTAGTAAATGAGGACATAAAATATGTCACAAATTTCATCTTGAATTCGGATTGAAATTCTCAAATATATCAGATAACATGAGTTTACTGCCATACACTACAATTCTTGTCATAAATGACTTGTCATACCCTTATGACCAATACATCATATATATATTTATCAAACGACTTATCATATATTTCTGAAAACTCAAATTTTAGGACATTCACGATATGATTGGAATTCTCAAACATCCTAGATCTTGTCTTGGACAGTGAATTATGATAAAATTAGGTCTCTGATCCCAATCTGAATAATAAATCATGATAAAACTTTGTATTGAATCCTAATTGAAATTCAATGAATTCTACCAACCTTAGTTCCAAATTCAACCATTGTTCTCTTATTTATGAGAAATGCAGCCATATTATTTTATTATTTATTTTATTTCATTTTGAAGAAAATCTGAATCCAAAAATGTTAAACATCCCATGACTGTTAAATAATTAGCTATATGACTCTTTGAATACTTAAAGTCATATGTGCGGGCTTTGAAACCCCAAATTGATATTTTCAACTGAAAATACTTAGATACAATTGCATATCAAAATTACCATATACAATTAATGATGTTATTGATAGCAGTTGCATTGTTGCAATGGACAATTTACGATCTATAATAATCTTTAAAATTGTAGTTTTTGCCATTAATAACCCGCATGTCAAATAGAAAATAATAATAATAATAATAATAATAATGATGATGATGATGATGATGATGATGATGATGATGATGATGATGATGATGATGATGACCACGACGATAACAATAATCATCATCATCATCTCAGCAGACAATATTATATTGTATAATATAATCAAAGTTAGAATTTGATGCACTGTTGATAAGTCAATGAGGAATTTTCCAACTCATTAAATCGGTACAGAAAAAGAATTTCCGAGAAGCTCTCTCCACACGCTATCTTGAAAACAATATATCACTACATGCGCATACACATGTAAGCTAGTTCAATTTTGTGAAGCATTATTTTCCTTCAAAAGGAAAACTAGATGGGTCATTTAATCCCATTAACTAGAGCATTCTACAGCGGTAGAAGAAGAGATACAAAGCATTCAAAAGCAAATAATGAAAAGAAGAAAGAGGGTTGTAATTGCGAAGCTCTGGCTGCTGTATCATGCAACATGTACAAGAGATCTCATTGGCAAACAAAACAACATAAGACCCGCGTAGGGTTATAATCTTAACTGAATTTACACGATAACCCTGCACGAGTTTTCAATTAACACCATAATCCTGCACAGGTGTAAAATTGTTCTTGTCACATTTGTGTGTCACATTTAGGGCTCTTTGTCATTTTTTATCTTATTACAATTATTATATCTTAATTTTTTGTTGGTTAAATTCTTCCAATTATTTACTGACTGTTTGATTTTCCTTTGAACCGCAGCTATATTGGCCTCTGTAGCTTATTGTTCGTTTGGCCGGAGATCTTTATACAATTAGTTTACCGGCTTCAGCGTGGATATCAACCTTCTAGAACCTGATTAATTATGTCATACTAAGGTTCTTCCGTACGATCAAGTTTTCGTTCGATGAATACACATGGACATGTGACTAATCGTTAATGAAAGAACAGACCTTGATCACGCATGACTAATATTCATGTGTTAATTTTTTTTAAGGGTCCTAATCGGATCATTTCCATCGTGTGTATGCTGCGATTTCATACGCACGTAATATATATTGTCATCCTGAAACAAAAATAGATGTATTGAGTCAGCACAATGCACGAGAACAAAAGTATATTAATTATTATGCATGTACTTGTTTTTCAAATAGTTTTCCTCTCTTTTAAGCTTTTTTTTTTTTTTGGTAAATGTTGTTTTGGTTAAGTGTAAATTTAGTTTTTATATTTTAAAAAGTATAAGTGTCCCAAAATAAAGGAACTAGCATTTTTATTAAGAAAAAAAAATATTTTAAAAGATAGAGTGGACGAAGCAAATCAAATTTTCAGCCAATATATTCGTAAGGACTATAATTTACCCAAAAAAAGAGTTGGAAAATCACTCGGTGAAATCCCGAGTTTTTAAGATGTGTTTACCACTATAGTATTTAGTAATTTATAAAATGAATACATATCCAGAGTTTCAATGGATATAAAAATGGCATAACAAATCATATTGGGACCTGCTCATTAGCCGAAAAATAAAATCCCATTTACTATTATGTTAAATTACAGGCGTCATTGTCTAAGTTCTCAACATAAATTTAATTTACGATACAAAGTCAAGTCATTACCCCATGGCGTACGCTATGTACAAGTAAACAGCCTGGCAAATAGACCGTACAAACAATCTTGCAACAAAATGTCTCACGCCTTGCCCCCCTGACGAAGGGTTTTAGCATTATTTTCCTCGATGGGGATACGTTGTCATTCACTGCCAATATCCGCATCCTTTGAAAAAAAATTATGATAAAAGCAAAAATTTACGAAAGTTTATTTTTCATTTTTACTGTAGAGAGTGATATAACCAATGGACGTCGTAATCAATAATTTTGCCAATGTCGTCACATCTCTTCAAAGTTCAACTAACTCGGGGTGTTACGGATGTACGCGTTATAAATCATGTTCTTTTAAACAATAGTCAATAATTGTGGAGCGTACACAGTATAAAATTTATCTAATTCTCACTGTTGGTAGCCCTCCAATCTAACTTAAAGTTGAAAAATTCCGTAAAAGTTTAAGGGTTTTTGATCAGTCCCCCCGTAATTCTTTTGTTACGCAACTTCTTATCAAAGTATGTTAGAAAAATAGCATAAAATGACTGTCTAAGGTTAGTTTTGAGCAAGATGAGTATTGAGGAAATACACTTATATGGATGATTCAAAATCTCTTCCGTAGCTCTTCGTAATGAATCATAAAATGTACTAATTGGTGTTTAAGTGAATGAGAAATTGGGTTTCAGAAAGCACTCGTTGGTTTGAAAAAATGAAGAAAAAAGCAGTCAACAATCTTGGTTTGGTCATGAGAGTAAGGAATCAAAGAGCTGTTGAGGGATGAATGTGGCTGTTTCTCTAAGGAAAAATGCAGCTTAAAAGCTATAAGTGATTAATTTCAAATTTGCAATTAGTTGCAACAATTACAGATTTCATTTCAAGTTATAAATTCGAAAGTTAATGCTTAATTTTTCTGGACTAAAATGTCCTCCATGAAATCCATAAATTGGTTTTTAGTTTCATTTGCATACTACACCAAATCCAAGCGATCTTATCTCTTCTCTCTCAAAGTATTTTCTCTCTAGCTTTAGGCTTTAATGTAATAGTATCCAGACACTAATTTGAAGTTCATTAGGATAGTAAGATTGTGCTACTATTACTATTTGAATTTGTATCTTAGGAGACAGACGGGACCTAAGCAATCTTATATGCTTGTGAGTAAAAAATTTTACATGTATTTAGCAGAAAAGCTATGTTTTCATGCTTCAAAATTAAGGAAACATATATCAAGTATAATTATTTTCAGGTGTAGATACTCGTATTTTTTAAATATAGTTTCAGGGCTTTTGAAAGTTTAAAAATTTTTTTACAACGATGAAAAATCTTCTTACAATGTTGTAAAATCTCAAATTTATATTTTAAAAAATATGAACATCCACATTAAAAAATAATTCATATTAAGTAATGTTGTTTCTTAATTCTTATTTAACTTTTATGCTTTCTTGCCTCTTTAATTTTAGGTTGTATTTATTTAGATTTCATTATTATTGCCTTTTGTTTTACACTTTTTCTAGCGCGCATGCTTTACTTTTAGTATATTGTTTCATGTTCCTTTCTCGTGGTGAGGCTCATTATGGGCTTGTTACGTGTGTAGAGTAGTTATAATTTTTATTTTTTAATTAATAAATTTCTCTCCTGCTGTCAAGCCATAATAATAATAATAATAATAATAATAATAATAATAATAATAATAATAATAATAATAATAATAATAATAATAATAATAATAATAATAATAATAATAATAATAATAATAATAATAATAATAATAATAATAATAATACTAATAATAATAATAATAATAATAATAATAATAATAATAATAATAATAATAATAATAATAATAATAATAATAATAATAATAATAATAATAATAATAATAATAATAATAATAATAATAATAATAATAATAATAATAATAATAATAATAATAATAATAATAATAATAATAATAATAATAATAATAATAATAATAATAATAATAATAATAATAATAATAATAATAATAATAATAATAATAATAATAATAATAATAATAATAATAATAATAATAATAATAATAATAATAATAATAATAATAATAATAATAATAATAATAATAATAATAATAATAATAATAATAATAATAATAATAATAATAATAATAATAATAATAATAATAATAATAATAATAATAATAATAATAATAATAATAATAATAATAATAATAATAATAATAATAATAATAATAATAATAATAATAATAATAATAATAATAATAATAATAATAATAATAATAATAATAATAATAATAATAATAATAATAATAATAATAATAATAATAATAATAATAATAATAATAATAATAATAATAATAATAATAATAATAATAATAATAATAATAATAATAATAATAATAATAATAATAATTTTCCGTGAACTTCTGCATTATCTAATCGATAATAAGCTGAGTTTTGGCATTTTTGTGAAAAGGGGTGCTTTGGATCTTCTGCTACGCCGTGAATTCTGAATCCGGTGAACTTTTGAATAGAGGCAAAGCGTAGCCGTCTGTTCAGATCATTTAATTTACGATCAATAATATTTGCTTTACATTTTCCCAGTTCCCGCCCTGTTTTGATTCTTAATTAATTTGCAGTTCATTTGTTTTTTTCTTTTTTCTTTTTTCATGTGTCAAGTTTTGGGTAACTGTTTATTGTTTCTGTTTAAATACTCACAAAGCACCTAGTTAACAACAAAATGGGACATATATTCATGATAAGGAGACGTATTAATGGTGGATTTGTATGGTTTAATCATAATTGTTTATGCAATTAATATTCTGAAATAGAGCCAACTATTTTACAACTTCTACCACTTGACCAAATCCCTAGCAAATTATTTCCGATGATGATCAGACAAGCGAATTGGTATAAATTCAGAGCGATGACACAATAGATTTACATGCCCAAAAATTTCATAAGTGAATGATTAGGATAAATAACCAGAAGATAATCATGACACAAAAATTGGCTTGTCAAACGAATTAGCAATATCCACAAAAAAAAAAAAAGAAGTCATAAAACAAACATTTGTCCACTTAATTCATTAACTATTCTTTTAATTAATTTCTTAACTCAAGATTTGAAATTTGTGAAGTTGTCCACTTTTCTGATTTTTAAAGAAAAAAAATTTATCTCTACATCTTGCATTAATTAATAATTTCCTCTAATATTTCAAATACAATTGTAGGTGAGTTATAGCTCTCATAGTCAATTGCCAGACTAATAGCTCTCATGGTTAAATAATGAACAGCAGAAAAAGTGGTGAAAAAAGAAGACAAAATTTAAATGTTTATGTAAAACAAATTTTTGTTGATATTCCACATTATATGTTTTAGGACATAAAATAAATAAAACTGAAATGATAAGCGATTTTTTTCTCAAATTCTGTGACTCAAGACAAAATATGTAATAAATGAGAGTTTGTAAAAAAATAAAAAGTTATTCGTTCAATATTTTGATTGTTAGATTAAAAAAATATGAAAATAATATTTTCATTGCTGTTTAGTATAGTCTTAATTGAAACAGAAATCATTTAGTGTTCCCTTATAAATCAATTCTAATTAATTGACACCGGTTCAAAAATAAATATTGCCGTAAATGGTGCTAGAGAATAATAGAACGCCCGGACCAAGTCATGTGACATTTATCATTTTCAAAATAATTCTGTTTTATTAATGGATCAAGATCTTCTCCTAGTCTCTCTAGTCTTTTAAATTTAATAGAGAAAATTGGTTTACTTGTAAATACAATAAATAAAGTTAGTTTAAAATTCATTTTAGCCACTTATTTTTACTTATGAGAGATTATGAGAGAAAAACACTAGGAAAGATTCTTATCCTTTATTAATAACGGACGCATCAGTACTTTACTATATATAGTCTTATTCAAACAGAAAACTATATAAATTAAGTTTTTTTAATAAAGTTTGTAAATTCTATGATGTGACCTTAAGATTTCTTGAATCAGTGCATATTATAAATAATAATAGAGGTGACCAGATGGAGATAATTAATTCTTTGAATTATCTTTTCTTTGACTTATTGCAAACTAATCTGGTTTGCTTAGTTTCCTACACGTATGCTAGGTTTATGTTTCACTTAATTGGCAATAAACATCCTTGCTAATTTGTTTAAAAATTGTTCTCAACTAATCCACTCCTCATCGCTTATTCTCTCTACCTAGTATCCTAAATGCTAAATTCTAATTGAGAACTTCCATGTGATTAGTTATACTTTAGTTAGAACACTGAATTAATTTGTATGTTTATGAGTTATGATAAAATCCTAAATGTTAAACATGACCTTGCATGGAAAATATTACCTTTCCTTGCGACATCCGGAATACTGTCCTTGGAAGTGAGCTTGCTGGTCTTTTCCTATGTCAATGGGGGATTAGTGGGTTGAAAGCTTTTCCTAATTTTTTCCCCTACTCTGTTTCAAAAATCAGCATCTAGTAAGCTGTTTAGATATTTGAAACAGCATTTTCTAGAAGTATTCTTCACCAGTATGCTTTAGAGTATACTTTTCTAAAGCATACTCTCCAACTCCAATATTCTAAGGAACAAACTTAGATTGATTGGTAAGCTGTCTAATACGTAAGCTCATGCAGGCATATGAGAATGTACATGGTATATCAGAGAAAATACAATCAATTATTGTAGACATGAGCCGTCAAATTTAATATAATTACCACTTGCATGTTAATATCTCAACATAAATAAGAACATGATATAACATCATTTATTTGTTGTATAGACGATATGATACTTCTGATGTATTCTAGAATTCCTCCAAGTGTAAATGGCATCTTTGTGCAAATATTCTACCAGAATACAAAATATGGATCTTTGTCTTAGTCTTTTTCAGTTATCAATCTATGCATTGACGCAATATAGTATTAAGGAGATGGCATCTGCATAATTTTTTTGGGTATGGATCCCTCTGTTTGTCGACAACATTGAGCTAACGGTCGTGTATGACTTCATTCTGTTCATGTTCAGCTCCAAGTGGAGAGAAGGGTTACATGCAGCTAATGTATGCATGCCAATTTATCTACCCTTTTGAGCTCATGCTTGAATGGAACTTAAAACTGAAAGAACGCATATTTGTAGTCTCCATTCAAAGTCATGAAGGTGCATGCATGCTGAAGCGTGAATAAATTGAACACATATAGAATAACTACCCTAACTTAAAGAGCACTAAATTGGACTCAAAAAAATTAAAGAAAATAATTTGTAATTTGTGAAAATAAGAGGCGGAGTCTACTTGATGCGACTGCAATATACAAAGAGGCCTTTTAGTCATAGTAAATGAAAAATAAATCCCAAATCGAAAAGATAATATAGTAGTTTAATCTAGTCACGTACCTAAAAACTGTTTTTTCTCAATCTCAACATTATTTTAGTTATCGCTTTACCGTTTTTGTTATGACATTGTTTCTTTTTCGACGTTTCGCTTTTCATTGAAATTTTTGAAAGCAGATGGTGAGAATGTGTTGTGAAAACTTGAATATGAGTTACATCACCTATATAACTTGTTTGAGTAAGATTTGTTCAGCTAGTTGTGTGTTGAAAAGCACATGCAAAATGTTAATAAGAAGAGAAAATGTTGCTGCAAAAAAAAGTTGTGAAAAAGATTAAAAATGAAGAATCCGATTTTAACTTGGACATTGAAACCTACTTGAAAGTGTGGAATAGGTTTCCAAATGTGATAAAAGATAATCAAAAGAAAAAAGAGGGGTGAAGAGGAAGAAATAGGTAGAAGAGAAGCACTTTCACAATTTCTCTCTTGATGTTAGACAAAGAAAAACAAGTTAATTTTCTCCAATATTTCAAAATCAATTTGAGTACAAATTATAGCTTTCGTCCTTGAAAAAAAGCAAATAAATAGTGCATTAAAAATTTAGTGAAAAACGGATAAACAAAGACAAATCTTTATATAGATAAAATCGTCTTGATATCTTTCATCAATAATGATTTAATAATAGAGATATAAATTAACTTTTGTATAAACTGACTTGTCATCAAATTATTGGTTAAATATTTTCATACGGGTCCACTTCAATAATTATTATTAAATCTTATATTTTATCCAACAATTAGTGTAGTGATAAATTAGCTTTTTTTAAAAAAGTTTGTACAACAATTTATATCCTATTATTTACTCATTTTTCATTCATGTATACTACATGTTTTTAGGAAATAAAAAACTTACATGTATATGTGTGGTGCTTTTTTTTTTTTTCACACTTTGTATGCCTCACAACTTCTAAATATGTTCCCCAAGGGCTTAATGGAATGATTTTAGAACAATTTATACATAATTTTTTTCCAGAAACCAAAAGTTTGTCAAATTGATCATTAACTAAAAGTTCTGTACTTTTCAAAGTACATTGACGTATTAATATTATTATTATTATTTAATTGAAAGTACGTCAACTTAGGTTCATCACTATCTCGATAGCTAGATCACTAAAAAAACAAATATTTTCTTTTGGTAAATAATCTCGTCTTATTATTATTACTATTTTAAAAAAGGATCGTTTGGCATTTTCTTCTTTATGTATCATATCTTAAAGGAAAAATTAACGAGAAATTCTATCAACTAGATCAACTGACCATTCAATAACAAAAATCCTGCTAATAATACTAGAGAAAAATAGTATACCTATCTCAATTATTATTATTTTTTTGAATTTTATCACAGATAAATGTTTCACTTAATTTATAAAATTACATACACTAATATATAAAATTTAAAAAGTTAAATATATCATATATAATGAAATTGGTCAAGGGAGTAGCGGGACATGAATAAAAGGAGCATAGGCAAAATTCCTTACCGAAAGCTGAGAACATTCAATTCTTTGAATAACTATAAATCAGACAATTGAGATAATTATCTGATGGCTACAATTTATGGTCCTTAAACTTTCTCAAGATTCTGGAAGGCCGAATATGAGAGATTGCGTGTACATAGTTAAATACATATAACATATATATTATCTGCCATTGATTCTATGACTAAAAACGGGATTTATTTGTCTAATGATGGGAAAGTCCTAATGCCTCATGCCCTCATTGTCCAATGGGTAAAATTTTGGATTATCCTCTCCTAAATTGGCCATCTTTAAATCACTTTTTATTTTTTAAAATTTTAAGTTATTTTATTTTTATTCAAAAGATAAGAAAAAAATAAGGGTGGGTTGATGAAAATATTTTTTTCTCTTCTTAATAAAAATGGGGTAAATTGAAGTTTTTAAAAATAAAGAAATTATTTGAACATAATCAATTCATGAGAGATAATCTGAAATTAACCCTTCCTAATTATGTAACAAAATTCTTGAGATCCAGGGAATTTATTGCAAAATCGTGTGTTGGCGGAAAAATGAAATAAAAATTTCTAATAATACTTGCCCGCTCCGCTAATCATTGACCGTGCTGACTCTTTTATAATTAGAGACTAATCATTATCTCATCTCCCTCTCAAGGGCCCCTTAGTCATTTCAGTTCTTTAACAAGGGATCATTTGTAGATCACCGTATCCAACTTCCATGAAAGTATAGAGATGAAAAATTAATGTGTGTGTGTTATGCAATTTCATATACATAGCTTTACTTAGTAGTATATGGTACATAAAATACATAGAACAAATCGAATAAATTGTTCTTTGCGATCCACCGCTGAGTGGGAAAATTTTAACGAATAGAAAATTAAGATAAATTTTAGTAATATATAGCGTTTCGGTCAAGCTCTCTTATATACTTTCTTTTTGAACGTTGAATTCGTATGTACAGAACTATATATCCATCCAGCTATAATTTTTATTTTTTTAAAAAAAATAATTCTTCGTAAACTTCTGTATTACCTAATTTATGGTAAGATGAGTTTTGGTAATTTTGCGAAAGGGTGCTCAATTTGGATCTTCTGCGGTATAATGAATCCTGAATAGGTCAATTTTTGGGTAGAACCAAAATGTAGCCGTTTGTTCTGATCATTTCATTTACGATCAATAATATTTGCTGGACATTTTCCATGCACTGTTTTTATGTTTAATTTTGCTGTTCATTTTTTCTTTCATTTGTTAATTTTTGGCTAATTGTTTATCGTTTTTGTTTAACTACTGATAAAACGTTATAAACAAGACAATGAGACATTCAACTGGCGAATTTTCAACTGATGTTTTATATGAGTAAAGCAACATTAATTACAAATTCAGCGGAATCTCTAGATTGTGAAATTTTATTAATCTTACAGAAATTTGTTACTACCAAGTAAAAAATGATAAATATCTTCAATTTTATATCTCAAATGAGGTGGCATGTGATGTATCATTAATAAAATGGTTAATAATTTTTTAATCACATGCATCAAAAACCTTTATGATTACTAATGGAAAACATAAACATACCACTTGTTGCTCCTAAACAAAGCGCAAGCATCCGGAAGCTAAATCAGAGCTCTGTTTTTAGAGCATTTGCATTCTTCCCTTGTGCTCAAAATATAAAGCATTCAAGTGAAAACAGCAATTATTTTCTCTGATCTCGCGCTTGTTAAGTAATGAAAAATGTCAGAAAAAAGGAGCCTAAAGAAATACTTGTAGCACAAGGAAATTCAAATTGGAGCGCAAAGAACAAGTCAGTGTTATATAACAAAGTGCTTTGTGTACAGAACGACATAAATGCTTATAACTTCTTCGTAACTCTTCAAAGTTTCGTGACAGGCGCAACGACAATATTAACACAATTCATAACCAGTTTGACACATATATACGCATTCCAACATATCCATACAAAACAAAGAACTCATTTTTTCAAGCACTTATTAATCAAAAGCTTCTTATAAAATCATGACAAGACCTCTGTATTTATACGAAGGTAAACCTTTTTTTCTCAAATTAACGCGAATAGGTAAACTAAATTAAACTAGAAATATAAGACTTAAACAAAGGCCATAATTGACTCTAAAATGCCAAAAAGTTCTAGAACGATTAAATCCTAAAATCTTCTAATAATGTCCTACATTAGATCTTGAAGAGAGCAACCTAATCTCAAGATAATAGCACATATACATTTATATACACATTTAAACATATAGGAAAAGAGAAACGGAAATTGTGCGCTTTCATGTAAAACTATTTTTGGACAAAGAGAATGATCTTTTTCTCTAATGGGTTCATCCACAGGCAATCCACGATTGAAAAAGTAAAAACCCTAATAAAATAGAATCTAAAATTAGCTCCGCAGCCATAATTCTATTATCGTCCATTTTAGTTAACATATAACTTTCAATCCGTTTACAACTCCAGTCTTCCTTTTTCATCATAATTACTGCCCCAAAAAGCTTACTATATCTAATAAAATAGACATATCTGATCCTGATGAACTTTAGCTTACTGCCCCGTAGTGATACTTAATTTTTCCTCACTTTTATTACATATGTAGTGGCATGGAGAATTAATACAAAGAAGCATTCATTTCATTACATTTTTCTTATTCTTTAAACTTCCTTTCTCAAGAGTATACTGAGAAAATGAATTCTCCAGAATCCGAATGAATCTGTCTAACTTTCAGGATTGAACAGTAGTGCGTGATCAGTAGAGCAATTACATTCACAGAGGGAGTCTTGCACTTGTAATATTTGTAAATAAGCCGAACCCTAGCCAACTCAGAAAGCACCCCTGCCGCTGCCAATAATCCATTTTTCTCATCGACTAAGACCACCATTGGTGTTAAAAAACAATTCTCAACTATACCTTCAACCAAAAAAAAAAAAAAGGTAATCTATATATTAGAAGAATATGGAAGAAAGATATATATTCTTACATGAAACAGTAGCAATTAGGACTATTGCCAAGATAATTAGCTTGAGCAAAGCTTTCTGATCCATTTTCTTAATTAAGAGATAAATTTAGCAATTAATAAATTAATGTAATTGCAAAATGTGTTCGGTATGCAATGGAGTTTTAGAACAAATGGCGTATTTGTAGGGGAATGCGATGGAATTTGAAAGATTGTAAAACCTTGTTTGATAAATTGGTACCGGAGTTACCAGTTGTGTTGATCTTGCATTTTAATAGTGTGGAATCCCAGTTTGAACAATTGGATTCGATGGCTCATTGTTTTTCCATTTTAAATCTAAAAATGGTAAAACCCACACATGTGCATATTTTAGGAGCTATTGAACTTGCATCCGAAGGCTCCAATTGGGATCACACATTTTTAACTAAAGTGGGGAATTCCTGAATGTAACCTAACTCATGGAGTTACATTCTTAAATTTAAGTACAAGTGTATTATAACTACTCAATCAGTGGTTACAATTTGTTAAAGAATTCCATTAATCCTTTAATAATATAAATTAAAGACAATATGAGATGTAGGATCATCAAATTTTGAGTTGTAACTGCTTTTAACTAACTTGATCAGTGGCCTTTCCCACATCAGAAGCCATCCTGTATTTGCAGCGTGTCGCCACTTTATTAACAACTTTTTTTCAAAAAATGATAGATGTAAATAGATGAGGATAAAAATGCAGAGAAAGGCACAAATGAGGTGATTAATTTAGCTTAAAATAGTGTGATTAATGTTTGGAAATTCAGATTAAAGATGATCACTTATGATCAAATAATTAGTTATATATTTTTGGGAAATTAATAATAAAAATGTGGTGTGCTCGGTCTGAAAATGTTTTATATTTAGTGGTATAGATGAATTAAAAACTTACATTGCATAATTATTATATAATAGTAATAAAAACTTATACACATATATATGATGAATTTGGATTGAATCTTTTGATGATATACAATATTTTTCAATTTCATATACCAATGCCACCAAAAACAGTTTTTGTTGTACAAATTCTCTAATCAATTTTTTTTTTCAAAATTCTCTCAACCTTATCTCAACAATAAAGAAAAAATTAAAAAAAAAAAATACAGAGTTTTGTCCTATGTTTTCAATTTGATACTTCCCTTTGGCTTCTTTCATTTTGTCCTGTATCTTTTCTTATTAAACTTTAAATCTATTGAAGAGTGTTTGTCAAAAATGGTCCATTTATTGAAGAAAGAGAGACAACAAGAACAGAGAAAATGTACAAGTTTCCGGGAGAACAAGAAACAAGAGAAAGCTTTAATTAAGAGAATCGTCCTAAATTGTCAGCATTCAAAGAGAAAATGAGATTTATCAAATGGGTTTTCAATAAGGTTTCAGACAAAAAAAAGGTTTGTATAGGATGCAGCAACATTTCTTTGCAGTTGCATGGGCAGGTCGCACATAAACCACGTTCGCATGTCGGTCACGAGAAGAAAATTATTTAAGAAGTATGTTGGTGTAAGTATCCACCCAAATAATTAATTTCCTCCAACATTTCAACATCCAATCCAAGTAGAGCTATAGATCAAAGATTAAAAAGAAAGAAAATAAATTGCATAATATATATAGTGAGAAACAGAATAAAATATCAGTGTTTATAACAAAAAATTGTGTTGATTCTTTTTTTTTCATTCATCCTATATGTTTTTGAGCATAAAGTGAAATTTGGATGACTCTTTTTCCACAAATTTTATGCCTCACAACCAGTAAATTTGTAAATACATAACTAAGCAAAAGAGTTTGTGAACAAAACATGTGAACAACGCAAAATCTAAGAACTTAATCGAGTGGTTTGAAAAATGCTCACTGTGTATAGTAGAACGCACATAACATAACTGATTATGAACTAGTGTATGATAATTAATTTTCTCGACTTTTCTGATATATATAATACGTAGTAGCCGGAAGAATAATACAAAGAAAGATTCATTTCATTACATGTTTCAATTATTCTTTAAACTTGCTTCCTCAGATTTTATTGAGATCTTAATCCAAGTGAATTTGTCAACATTTAAACAATAGCTGCGTGATCAGCAGTGCATGTACACTCACAGAAGGGGTCTTGCACTTGTATTTGCATCCAGGGGATACCAATCTAAAATCAGAGTCGACATTGCATTCAACACTATCCAGCTTGACCTCTTTTGTCATTTCCCTTGAGGCCTTGCTTAGATTCGATGTCCCAAACCCCTGTACATTACATTACGTTTACACGCATATATTTGTTGTTAGCTTCAGGAATTTGTGATTATGAATCAAAAAAAGAAAATCAGAGAAAGATCAATTCCTACAAGAAGCGGTTGCCATTAGGACCACAAAAGAAAATTAACTTGACCAAAGCTTTCTCCAATGTCTTGAGAGATCAATAGAGCTATATATAACTTAATGTAAATGTTTAATTTTTTAATACAACGGAATCCGAGAAATTAGTCTCAGTTTATTTACAGGGGTACACTACACCGAATTAATATATTGATAAAACAAATATTCCTACTGCGCTCAATTTAGTTTGCGACTTTGTTGTTTTTATTCTTTCTTGATTGAATAACTTACACAGCTTCCTACTTACAGAATAAACATAGGAATTCATAATTACACCTGCTAGCCTAATATCTTACTTTCTTGATTTATATTTACATACAAATAAACAGCTAGCAAATCCCAAAAATATCTCAGTCAAATCTCCTAAAATAAGGCAATATCTTAGCCAAATCTTCTATTTTCCAACACTCCCCCTAAAGCTGGTTTGAAGATATCTTACATTGCCAGCTTGCTAATCAAACTGTTAAACTGCTTCCTGTGTAGTTCTTTTGTAAGTATATCGGCAATCTGCTCAGTAGTTGGAATGTATGGCACACAAATCAGTCCATTATCGAGTTTCTCTTTAATAAAGTGTTTATCTACCTCCACATGCTTTGTTCTATCATGTAGGACTGGGCTGAGAGCAATTGAGATGGCTGCTTTGTTATCACAGTATACTTTAATGGGTGAGGATTGAAAATACTTCAACTCTTCTAATAGCCTTTTAATCCATATTACTTCACAAACCCCATGAGCAACCGATCTAAACTTAGCTTCAGCACTACTCCTAGCCACTACATTTTGTTTCTTGCTTCGCCAAGTAACAAGATTACCTCCGACAAACATGCAATAACCAGAAGTTGATCTTCTATCAATTATAATCCCAGCCCAATCCGCATCAGTATAGACTTCAATATTTGTATGGTCAAGTTTTCTGAACAATTGACCTGGTCCTGAAGTCCCTTTCAAGTACCTCAAGATTCTGTAGATTGTATCAAAGGTCTTGCCATGCTTACTGCGAAGGCTATATCTGGACGTGTATGCGACAGATAGATCAGTCTACCTACAAGTCTTTGGTACTGTTCCTTGTTCACCACACCCTCAGGTTTGGCAGATAGTAGCTTTAGATTAGGCTTAATCGGAGTTTCAGCTGCTTTGTAACCAAGTAGACCTGTTTCACCAAGCATATCAAGAATATATTTACATTGATTAACAAATATGCCATCCTTAGATCTTGCAAACTCCATTCCAAGGAAATATTTCAACGTGCCCAAGTCCTTGATCTCAAAGTCAGCAGCAAGTTTCATCTTCACTCTTTATAATTCACCACTGCCATCACTTATCAAGATTATATCATCTACACAAACAATTAAAATAGCACTTTTGCCTTCGCTGGAGTGCTTATAGAATATGGTATGATCTGCTTGACTTTGACTGTAACCATAGCTCCTTACAGCATTCCCAAAGCGCTCAAACCATGCTCTAGGGGACCATTTAAGACCGTATGATGATTTTTTTAATTAAGACTTTATTTTTGCCATGTCTCTCCTCAAAGCCAGGTGGTAGGCTCATAAAGACTTCTTCTTCTAAGTCTCCATTTAGGAATACATTCTTTATATCTAACTGATGTAAAGGCCAATTCGAGTTCACAGCCAAGGATAATAAAATTTGAATTGAGTTTATCTTGGCTACTGGTGCAAATGTTTCTTGGTAGTTGATCCCATATTTTTGTGTAAAACCTTTTACTACTAGGCCTCGTTGCACCTCTCTATGCTTCCATCTGCATTGCATTTCACAATAAATACCCATTTGCACCACGCTAACTTCTTTTCCCTTGGCAAGTTAACTATCTCCCAAGTACCATTTCTTCTAAGAGCATTCGTCTCTTCCATCATTGCTAATTTCCAATTCGAATCATTAAGTGCTTCCTGAATGTTTCTTGGAACAAACAAGTGAGAGATTTTAGAAGTAAATGCTTTATGGTTATGAGAGAGTCTTTTATAGTATAAATATCTAGCAATAGGAAGATTAGTACAGGTTCAAGTTCCTTTCCTAATTGCTATAGGAATATCAAGATCTGAGAATTCTTTGCTAGGAAATTTAGTTGAAGTAGAAGGTGGAGATGAAACATGAATAGGATTACCTGAAATATTTAGAGGATTGTCGCTCAGAGATTTTGATTGATTCTGTCCAAGAGTAATAGGCAGATCTCTACCACCATGATGAGGTCTTTTCCTAGTATAAACCAGAAGCTCAGAACTTTGATCACTTTGGTTATCTTGTAATATTTCTCCCCCTGTTTGTGATACATTTAAATTTGGCATCAATTGACAAGGACTGCCATAATTTCCATTTTCTTGGACATTTTTTTCCTTATTTTGAAAATCAGAAAGAAAAGGAGAATTAGAAATAATTGAGGTTGCTCGAGTAGCAGTGGAAAAGTCCTAAAAATTTTCTTCTTCTTTGTCTTTCTCTCCCTGAAGAGAATTTTTGTGAAAATGAGGTTGATTTTCCAAAAAAGGGACGTCAATGTTGACATGCATTCTTATACTTTAAGGGTTATATCATTTGTACCCCTTTTTGTTTGGAGCATACCCTATAAAAACACATTTTTCATCTCTAGGATCAAGTTTAGTTTGAAATTTTAGTGGGTTTATGGACAAAGACAGTTCAACCAAAGACTATTAAGGCAAATCAGAGTATATTCTTGACTTTGGACAAAACATTTAAAACAGTCTAAGCGTGTGTTATATTTTAGAACTCATGTAGGTATTCTATTAATCAAATAAGATGCTGTTTAAACGACATCACCCCAAAGATATTTCGGGACATGCATTGAAAACATTATTGCACAAGCTACTTCAAGTAAATGTTTGTTTTTTCTTTCAGCAATTCCACTTTGTTGTGGAGCATCAATGCATGTAGATTGATGATAAATGCTTTTTTCCCTCAAAAAATTCCCTAAGTGCTCATTAAAATACTCTATACCATTATCAATATGAAGAATACTAATTTTGGTTAAAAATTGGTGTTCCACTGTTTTACAAAATTGTTTGAACACATTTTCTACTTCAGATTTTTTACTCAAAAAATATACCCAACATAAATGAGTATCATCATCTACAAAAGTCACAAATCGTACCAGATATAGTAGTGACCTTAGAAGGCCCCCAAACATCACTATAAATTAGATAAAATGGTTTCGAAGCATGATAAGGTTTTGATGAGTAAATAGTGCGATGACTCTTTGATAAATGACAACTTTCACATTGAAAAGATGAGCAATCTAAACCTTGAAATAAAGAAGGAAATAAATGTCTTAGATAAGGAAAACTAAGATGTCCTAGTCGAAGGTGCCAAAGCATTATTTTTTCACGAGCAGAAGGAGAACTAATACTACTGAAGCCTTGAGCTTTGTTATTACTGGAGACGTTGTTATCAAAATAGTAAAGACCCTTACCATTGCCAATCATCCTCCCTGAGTTCTGGTCCTGAAATTCACAGAGAGAATCAAAGAAAGTTACACGGCATTAGAGTCTCTAGACAATTTACTCACAGATAAGAGATTGCAGGCAAGTTTAGGAACATGTAGAACAGGTTTAAGATTTATATTTTTGGATATTTTACAAAACCTTTTCCTGCAATAGGTGAAAAACTTCCGTTGGCAATTCTAATTTTTCATTTCTAGAACAAGGGGAATAAGTGAAAAATAAGGTAGAGAAACTAATCATGTGATCGGAGGCTGCTGAATCTATGATCCAAGGAGCAGAATTTAAGCTACGGGCTAAGGATTTAGAATCACTACCTGTTAGAGCAAGAGCACCACTAGGAATCCTAGATGAGGAGTTGGGTTTTAGCAGTTTAAGAAGGTGATCCGTCTGCTCCTTGCTGAAGTGACATGTCTTAGCTTCATTTGCTGATGGAAATCCATGGTTGGATTTGTCACCCATTTTGCTGCCTTTCGAATATGTTGGTTTACCATGAATCTTCCTGCATGTTTCTCGAGTGTGGCGAGGTTTGCTACAATAGTCACACCGCACACGAGGTGTTTCATCAGTCTTCTTTTGATTTGTAATGCCCCTGCTAGCATTTGCATCAGAAGCAACTAGTGTTGAGTTCTCAACTGAATTTTTCTTTACAATCATTACATTCCTACGACTTTCCTCTCTTCTAACCTCAGAGAAAGCTTCGCTTATCGAAGGAAGAGGTTTTTGGCCTATTATTCTCCCCTTCATTTCATCAAACTCTATATTGAGACCATCAAGAAATTTGTAGATGCGATCATTATCCACGACTTTCATAATTGCTGAATGTTTCTTGCAGGGATCATTATCCATTCATAATTGCTGAATAAATCCAGATCCTACCACAGTTGTTTTAAGGAATTGAAGTACTTAGTGACATTGTCTTCTCCCTGCAGCATCTCACCAATTTTCAGCATCAATTCATTAACTTCAGACTGATTTCTTAGATCAGAGTACATCTCATTGACATTGTCCCAAAGTTCTATCGTCGTTAAATAGCACAAATAGGTAGAACTAACATCCTCATCCATGGAGTTTACTAAACAAGTCATTACCATCGAATTTCTCCATCCTAGGTCACATACATCGGATCTGTGGGGTCTGGTGCCGTTGAATCTCCAGTCAAGTAGCCGATCTTCCCACGTCCATGAATATACATCCAAATGGACTGAGACCAGCACAGAAAGTTACCACCATTCAAGTCAATAGTGGTGATTTGGACAGGATGCAATTCATGGTTGGAGGCTAGGTTTTAGAACTTTTTTTCTAGGTATTAGATGAGTTGGTCTCAGATGAATTATCAGACATGCTTGATCAAAGTACTTTCTTTAGAGAAAATGCGAGAGATCGTATTTCTGCCCTGCTACCATATAGACTTAGAGAAGATGCAAAGTAAAGTCTTTGTTATTTTTATTCTCTCTTGATTAAATAACTTACACAGCTTCCTACTTATAGAAGAATACATAGAATAAACATAGGAATTAATAATTACACCAGCTAGCCTAATATCTTACTTTCTTGATTTATATTTAGATACAAATAAACAGCTAGCAAATCGCCAAAAATATCTCAGCCAACTCTTCCAAAATAAGACAATATCTTAGCCAAATCTTATATTTTCCAACAACAATTAACAGATTTGGTTACCTTATACGTAAGATTACTTTCCAAATACAGGATCCCGCTATGCTGCACTTGTTGCAACTTACCCCTAATTTGGTATTTAGTTTTTAAACTTCATTTAGCAGCTTATACTCTTATTTTATAATTTTATTCACAATTTTAGGATACATATGGTTACGTGTTTTTTGAACAGATACTTCCATAATCATATTTTTGAATAGTGATACTCTGCCAACATCAATCCCACCCATGGGCCCAAACGAACCACATTATTGCCGTTTCAATTTTACCCATTTCAAGCATCAAACTTCTTGAGATTAGTAGTCCAAAAAGGACACCAGTTTACTCTTTATTCCAGGTTGGTTAGGGATTGGTTGGGCAAAATATCATCTTCTTGTGTTGTGTATTTAGAAAGTGTGGTGCAGCACACACTTATGATTTTGGGAGGTGTATGTAACGCACACAAACTAGTTAGTTGCCTTAGCGATATTCGCATCCATCGCCTACCATTTTACTGGAGATGGCAATGGGGTGGGGGTGGGGGTGGGGGTGGAGAGGCCTTCCCCATTTCCTATCCTATTAAAAATTTCACTTTTATTTCTCACCCTATCCTTTAATGAATTTAGTAGGGTGGGGATGACAAATCGCCATGTGGGGAATGATTTTCTCATCCCTATCTCATTCTCCATTTATTTATTTTATAATAGATATGGATAGATAATTTCAATAATTTAAAAATAAAGATTTAAATAAAATTATTATTATATTATAAAGTATTTAAATTATTTAAAAAATCTATAAAAAATTGAAACAATATCTTGAAATAATATCAAAACTAAAAATGTTTGAACAGAACAGCACCTTGAGATAGAAAGGAAACATAATAATATTTTAGGGTTGAATACGAATTATAATGTAAGATTTTCTTTTAGTTATAACCTATTTATATTAGTCAAAAATTAAAAAAATTATTAACCAACATTGTAATTGATAAATAAAAAATTATAGAAGAAAAATTAAAAAAATATTCATATATAATGTGATTGGAGTGGGGAGGGGCGGAAATATAAAACCAAATCCCACCTTATTAAGAATTTGGGAACTATTTTTCCTCATTCCCTATCTTATTCCCTAAAAATTATTCAAAATTTACTCTATTTGGGGTGAAGCCCCATGGGACTCTAAACCCATGAAGGATTTTGTCATCCCCACATTTTACAATCAAATTTGACACTGAATTCAATACTATCCAGCTTCGCCTTTTTCATCATTTCTCTGGCTTGCATTCCATTTCCCAAATGAAGATTAATTCTTACAAAGAAGTGGTTGTAGTTAGGACTGCCTAGAAATAGGAATGGCAATGAGGTTGGGGTGGGGGTGGGGAGAGCTACCCCATTCCCCATCCCATTAAAAATTTCGCCCCCATTCCTTAATAAATTTAGTGGGGTCGGGATGGAAAATTCCTAGGGCGGGAATGATTTCCTCATCCCACTCTATTTCCCACTTATCATTTTATAATAGATATAAACACAAAATTTCAATAAAATAAAAATTAGAAACTTAAATAAAACCATCACCATATTTTAATTATTAAAAAAATCTCTAAAAATTTAAACAACACCTTAAAATGACATCCAAACTGTAAAATGTTTGGATAAATAATAAATCAAAAAAATGTATAGCATTGCTTTAAATCCTTCTTTGTTAATGGCTTCATCTTCTCTTTATCATATTCATATAGCCTATAATCGTAAGATTTATCATTCTTTTATAAATGATCCAATGTTTTAAGATTGAATAAAAATTAGATTGTAGTTTTTTTTAGTTATAGGCTATTTATATTAAGTAAAAATAAAAAGAAAGTTTATTAACCAACATCTGTAATTGATAAAAATAAAATTTATTGAATAAAAATTCAAAAAAATATTTACTTATGATAGGAATTGGGTGGGGCGAGGTGGAGAATATAAAATCAAGCCTATCCCATTAAGAATTTAGAAATTATTTTTCCATCATTCTCCACCCTATTTTAAAAATATTATTCAAAATTTATCTCATTTTGAATCAAGGTTCATAGTAACCCAAACCTATAGAGAATTTTGTCATCCCTACTAAGAAAGTTAACTTAACCAAAGCTTTCTCTGTGGTCTTGAGGCTTGGGCAATAAATTAGGCTATAACTTATTAACTTATTCGCTTTTAACTTATGCAACCCACACAAGTCTATCATCACTCACTTGCACATGATGGGCTGACCCAATCCATATTTTTAGTTATCAGCAATTAACAGTAGAGGTGGCCAACGGATCGGGTGTAACATATGCACCGTAAATTATTTAATTAAGTGTATGATGTTATTTTTTTATTTCCTCACAAATTTTTAAAGTCGTCGGAATTGTTACAAATCGTTGTGGGTAATTGGACGCAATTATTAAATTGATTGTGCTCGAATAATTTAAATTTGTCGCGACACAAAATTGAGACAATTCTAACGCGATTCAATGGCCACATAGTCGGATTTATTTCCACATTGGGGTTCGGTATTAGCTTAATTTGTATTAAGCTTATATATATATATATATATAAAAAGAGAAAGGGGGTTTCTATAAATGGAAAGGGAGGAGAGAGGGAGAGGGAGAGATTTCCTAAAATAGAGAAAGAGAGAAAGAGAGAACCCGTTTGACCGAACCTGAATTGACTCGCGCAATCGACCTGGCTCGATCTCAAGATTCCGGCCACCCCACAGGCCAAGCTTGGTACTGATCTAATGCTTAAGAGACAGCCAACGCATACCCGTCGTCATCGCCACCGGAAACTAACCAGAACACCGGTGATTACAACTTGAAAAGCCGCAGCTCCACCCATCATCACCGCCGTCGATCTAGCTAGAATTTGGTCGTGCCACCACTTAGATCTTGTTCCTTAGCTCTCCCTCATAATTTTTCGACCAATCCCGTCACCTGAAATGACCAGATTGCCGCCGATTGACGGCCTAAAAACTCACGCCTTTGAAGAGCTCGATCCGCTGTTGCCGTCGTGCATGGGAGGTCGCCGCCAGCACCATTGAACTCACCGAGGTCAAAACTACCAAACCTAAGCTTCCCATCGCCTTTGATTGAGTTTCAGTCACCGTTGACCGTTAAAGGCAATTTGGTAATTTCATAAACTTTATGGGTAATTCTATAATTTAAAAATTGGTGGACATTTTCATATTAGAACAGTTAAGTAATTTGAGATTTTGGGGGTAATTCGATAATTTATGTCGTTAGGGGCATTTGGGTAATTTCATATTTTTTTTCAAGCATATTAGTTACAATTCTCAATTACGGATAGTAATTATGTTCTTTCCTTAAACTAGGAGGATCCGCGAATGAGAATCAAATTGCGGACGTTGTCAATACCGAGTTCGGACATCATCACTATGAGTGGAATATACAAAACCTATTTTCATATTTTATTATGATAGTAAAGCATGTTTACGAAATAAGTTTCAAATGCTTCAATTTAAATGATTTCGTAGAGATGAATTTTATCTGTGTTTTGGTATTTATTATGAAAAATGTGTTTGATTAATAATTTTAGTTACTGATTTTGATTATGCATGATAATATTTTAAAGAAAAAAAAAAAATTTAAGGCGTGTTAAATGAAAAAGGAAATGAGATTTCGAATGAGACTATATGTTTATGTATATATGTACAAAGGTATATGAATATAAGTATAATGATTGTTTTTAAAATTATTAGATAGTACCTTTCTCCTCCAGATACAGTGATACATATGAGATGAGATATGCATGAGATATGATGAATACAGAGATATTGATATTGAGATACATATGATACAGATGAGATACAGGCTTTGGGGCCTGTCTGAGTATACACAGAGGCTTTAGGCCGTGTACTCGGGCGACTTTGTCTTTTGGCACCAGATTATGCATGCACAGATATGATGAGATATGAGATGATATTTTCCGATCTATCCGCGTAGCTCCGGGGCATGACGGTACTCAGATAGTACGTTATTGTCCATCCGTTGAGGTCCGGATATGATGAGAAACTATTATCCACTCACTAAGCTCACTAAATTTTATACTCATTCCATTTTATTATATTTTGCCCCTGCACAGGAGAATCGCAGGTACAACAGTCGACCCAGCAATGATTATTATTTTGGAATTACGGCCATGTGATAGTGTTAGGAGTCGTAGATGTTTTATTGAGATATTTTGGGATTGTATAATTTGATACATTTCAGAAATTGTGGACAACCTATGTATCTTATCTGATATTGGATATTTGAATGATTTGGTATTTTGTTGAGGAGATTGATAGATTAAGTTAGTTGTATTTTGAATTATTTTGGGAGTGTTTATTTTTATTAATTACAGGTTTGGTTATGTGATAATTTTAGGGGAGACTCTACCGAATTTTCTCGAGAATCCTTATTAGTTAGATTATGTCAAAACGATTAAATAGAATTAGGTAGACTCGCCCTATGGATTCGAGGAGGGTCGTGTCACCAGGTCGGTAAAGGAAAGCCCATACGTGCTCGTGCTTGTGCTCTTGTTGTGTTGTGCCCACTATGTGTTTCGTGCCGTGTCTAATTTTTTTTCTTAAACCCGACCTAGCACACGTGTTGTGCCCAATCATGTCATGCTGTGCCTAAGAAAAAAAGCCCACTAAACTTGTTTTTTTATTTTTTTAAGAGCCCATATTAAATTGTTGGCATATTTTTTTTAAGTCTATATACCTTTTTGGATCCATGTGCCTTTATTCAAATTTAATAAAATTAAAAATTTAAAACTCAAGTCTATATTCAATAATAATAAATTAATAATAATAATAATAGAATATAATATTAATTACCAAGTTTAACTCTATGATATTAGAATTCTTTTATAATACTTAACAACAACAATAATAATAAATTTTTCTTAAGGGTTAACTTAATTATTAACTTAAAATTAAGTAAAATCATATATCATAGTTCATAAAATATTAATACATATTTATAAAATCATGATATTTATAATTTTATTTATTAAAATAATGTTATCAATTATTTATTTATTAAATTATAAACATAAATCAATTATAATTTTTTTGAAACTAAGAATTAAATAAATTTAAAACACTTGAGCTAATAAAATATATTAAAAGATTCAATTTCAAGTTATTTATAAAATCATAAAATTTTAAATTTACTTTCATTAAAAGTGAAACGTGCTTATTACGTATTTTTTCGTGTACTGTACTTTGGCCCATCTCTAATCGTGCCATACTTTTAAGGCACGCGTGTCTAAAATTTTAAGCATGACTTGCCCTATATACATGCCGTGTCGTGCCATGCTGCGTGCTCCACTGAAATGTGCTTGTGCGGTACTATACTATACCGATACGTGCCATGCCTCATGTCGTTCGACTCATTGGCCACCTCTAGTTAACAGCATAAAAAAGTTGAGGGGAAGTTGAAAATGATGGTTATTGTTAACCTGTCTTCCTTTCTTTTGTTTTCCCTCCTTCCCACGCAAAAGAATAATTGTACAGAATGCAACTAAGAGTGTAGCAAACAAAAGCACTGAGAAAAAGAAATTTTGTGATTTCTAAAGTACAAAGAACTAGTCATAGAGTCCTGAGAAATCCATAATTGTAGCCCTATTGCAAATACAGGCTTTCCAAATTTGTGACTGCTTTCTAACCAAATTGAATGGTGATTGAACCTTAGTTCTTCTGCTTTTGCTTTCACATGCTATGGGTATGGATTTGGGTAGTTGTTTCTGAATTCATGGAGCCTACTATAAAATTCTCCACCCATATAAGACACTAACTACTTCTAAGAGCAAAATCAGTCAAAACATCAGCTATTTGATTGCATTTTCTAAACAAATGACAAATCCTGAAATTCTGTTTTGGCAACAATAGACTTGTCAACTAGTATCCTAACTTTGTTCAATTTAGTTAACCATTTAGTTATTTTTAAGATTACTTTCCAAGTTCACAATTCTGCTATGTTGCACCCATTTGCAACTTGCCCCTCATTTGTTTTTTTCATAGTTTTCAAACTTCTTTTAGCAGTTTATACATCTTCTTACAACTTTATCTATAATTTCTTTAAAATTTTAAAGATACATTTTTGCTTCCATCTTTTTTGTCCTGCTTACATTTATAGCACATTGTCAACACGAAAAGATATTATTACAAAAAATATCATACACTCTTATATTTTCACATGTTATTTAGCTAAACTGAAGGGATAAAAACGAAGAGTTAAAATGATGGAAAGGTAATAAATCTAGGTGGTTGCAGAAGAAAATATCCTGTTTTGAGGTTGGATGGGGCACAAATGAAGCGGATAAGACTGAAGAACTTGGAAAGTAGCTCATTGTTCTTGGGTGATTATATGTCACTATTCTTTCCGGTGGATGTGACAAGCAAATTGGTGACTACAACAAACATGAAGATGACTCTTAAAATAAGCATATAATGACGTGATAAAAAAGTCATCTTTGCAACGGTCATCTAAATTGGGTAATAATAGATGGCGTCTTTTACAAATTATCTATATTGCTTTATAGATGACTCATACTATAAAATAGCAGTTATCAAATAATATCTTTGTACTCCATAATTCCTAAAGAGATGACTCTCTTTTTCTTAATAGTTGTCAACTTTATTTGAACAAATGACTAACTTTTTGTATCGGGAGTCATCTTTGAATAATGAAGGTGATATTTCTTAATTAATTAATGTCAGTTTAAATTAGAAAATATTTTGAAATACCTGAATCTACTACCTAATTTTCTTATTAAGCTAATATAGATTTGTAAAAACTGCATTATCAAGCCTCTGGAGAAGTACATAAATTTATTGTACAACAAATAGTATTTAAGATTCGAATTACTAGTACTTCTTGTATTACAATAAAAAGTCTATCATCCCAAATTGGGTAATGGGTATCCATTACATTGTACATTAGGAAAAAAAAATCTTTATAAAGAAAATTACATTTTTCACAGGTGATCAAAACGCCATCTCAGAGGCAACTAACAGCATTCATAATCCTCAACACTGCTGCAATACTAAATTAAAATAGTTAAAAATTATGTGTGCGCATAACCAATATGAAAGATGCAAATAAATCAAACTTACTTATAATTTATATGCATACCTTGCCAAACTCATGAAGCTATCTGTTGAATTTGGCCAAAACTATTCTTCTATATGTACTTTGCTCATTTGGTTTTTATTGACTTTATTAACACTATCTTGAGTCGTCTTATCCAACCAACTACCATATGCAAAATAGCCAATATCAATGCACACAGTACTATTAAAATTTTCAAAACATTTTAAATAAATATCTTATCCAACCAACTACAAAATACAGAAAAGTGCATTATGATTAACAAAAGAATTATTAGAACTTATCTTATAAAAAAAAAAAAAAAAGAAGGAATGATTAGAACTTATAGTGATACAAAGTTCTTTAAACATTGGTTAAGTTCATAAAGAGACGTGCACTATATATGTCAAAACATAATAGTATTTCTTTATAACAAAAATGCAAATGCTAAGCATAATTAATAAAATAAGAAACTTGATATTGTTGTAATGTGATTTCTTGCTTTGACCTTTTAGAGACTAGACTTACCAAATCCGATCATCATTAGTAACCTGAATTTAATTTTTTCTAGTATGGAGAAGTTTGTTATTCAACTAGTCTCATAATTTTTGTTTCTCTTTTCAACTTAAGTAATAACAATGGCATGATAAAACTGTTCTTAGCAAGGGTTTCATCATCTCGACAGCAATAAGTCATGTACTAAATCAAAGTAGATTTCATTTTTGTGAAACTATGACTGCTTACACTAAAGAATCAACATACTGATTGTTATAATTTATAAACAATTAATCAATTTTTACTACAGTATAATAAATATCTAAATATCCAATTTTCTCCACTCCCTTTAAATATATATCCAATTTCAAGCAATCTAAATAATAATAATTATAGCAGCAACAGCAACAACAATAATAATAAGTGAAAAACCCCATCCTTAAGATATCCGACATTTAGTCAAATTTTCAAAATCTATTATTTTTCTTTATATGTATTGATTCCAGATCTAATTAACATTCAAACATGAATTATGAAACAAGGAAAAAAAGAAGAAGAAGATCTCATTCACGTGAACTATCCCCAAATAAACAAATCATCATTATTTTTTGATGAATTAAACAAACAAAAGAAATAGAAAACACCTCATTGTAAGGATCCAAGCTTTTCAAAACCAAAAGGGTCAAATGCTTTATTCCTTTTCTGGAAGATGTGAACCCGAACCTTCTTCAATTTTGGACTTGCTCTTCGTGGTTTGTGACTAAGATTTGCTTCACCATTTTCTCTCTCTTCACTCTTCAAGAGCAGCAGCTGTAAATTTAAAATAGTAACTCTAGAAGAGATGAAATTAGGGTTGATCATTTGGGGATAGTTTCAAAAGGGTGGTATTCTAGTGAGAAATTTGGAGAAGAGTACGGACGAAAGAGGGAGAGAGAGGTACAACTCGAAGAAAATAGGGTTTTGAGTGAAGTTAGGGTGATTTTTTTATTTATACATCTATTTAAAAAAGACGTTTTTTAAATTATGAGTCATATTTTTACCTCATCAAATATGAGAACGAGTCATCTTTTAACTTCCTATGAAATTAAAATTATCATAGATAGCTCTCTAACTATGGAAAAAGTCATCTAAAAAAAAAGATAACAGTTGCTTCAACGCCAGTCATCCATTGAATATCATCTATGTCACTTATTGTAGTAGATACATCCAGAGAAATTCCACAAAATTATGATTGAGACCTTAGATATCTGGAAAAATTTTGGATCCACTTCCTCAACAGCTAAGATAATAAACAGTTTTTCTTTCTTATTTGTCTTCTAATTTCTGGGATTTGGTATTTTGGTTAAGGACTTAACAGCATAAGCTGTTATATTAATAATACATCTATTGACCCATACGAAAATTGATGTGGACGACAGTTATTTAAACTTTATAGAGGATTTAAAATCTTAGAACATCTGCTCCCAGGAAAAAAAATTGCATAGATCTTAGGAACACATTGACAAGCATAAAAAAATGCGCTCAATAGGATTAGGTACAATTTAATCTTAAAGCCATTATGGAAAGCAGTAAGATATTATCCACATTCTTATATTATTTGACATTTATTATAAGAAAATATGATTATATGACTAGGGATAGTAAAATCCTCCGTGAGTTTGGAGTCTCATGGGGCTCCACTCTAAATGGGATGAATTCTTAATAATTTTTTTAAAATAGGGTGAGAGATGGGGGAAAAATAATCCCTAATTTCATAATAAATGGGGTTTGGTTTTGTACTCCTTACCCACCCCCACCCCAATCTCCATTATCTATGAATATTTTTTAATTTTTGTTCAATAATTTTTGTTTTATCAATTACAATGTTGCTCAATCAATTTTCATTTTATTTTTATCTGATGTAAATAAGTTATAACTAAAAGAAAACCCTACATTATAATACCTATTCAATTGTAAAATATTGTTATGTTTTTTCTCTCTCTTAATGTGCTAGTCTCTTCAAATATTTTTTAGTTTTGAAATCATCTCAATACATTATTTAAACCTTCTGGAGTTTTTTTTAAAAAATAATTTAAATACTTTATAATATTGTAATGATTTTATTTAAATCTCTAATTTTTTATTTAATGAAATCATCTATCTATACTTAATATGAAAAAAGCAAATAGAATATGGGGTGGGGATGAGAAAATCATTCTCTACATGGGGATTCCCCATCTCCACCCACTAATGTTGCGTTTACTAAACTAGAATCGAAATGAGTTGGAATTGGAATTGGCGGGAATGAGAATTGGCTAAAATGGGAATAGGGAATGAGAATCAAAATAAGTTATTTACTTAAACTGTAGGAATCAAAATCAGAATGAGCTGAATCGTCATTAATGTGTTTACTTTGTCTTGGAATCAGAATCAGAATGAATTAGATTGTAACAAATTACTAAGAATTACTTAATGAATTATTATCATAATCATTATTTTATATTTTAATTATAGTGATTATTTATTCAAAACTTATTATTATTATTATTATTATTATTATTATTATTATTATTATTATTATTATTATTATTATTATTATTATTATTATTATTGTCAATAATATATTGAGATATCAATTAATTTGAAAATTAATTAATTAATTATAATAATTATAGTATTAATTATTATAATAACATATTAATTATTGTGATTATTTGATAAAAAACTATAATGATTAATGTATTATTGTTAATAATATATTTATATATTAATTAATAGTAATAATTATATCAATTAATTGATGATAATATATGAATTAATTATAATAATTATTAATATAATTATTATAATAGTAAATTAATTAATTATAATAATAAAAACATATTAATTATTGTGATTATTTATTCAACAACTATAATTATTAATAGTTATTGTTAATAATATATTAATATATTAATATATTAATTAGTTACAGTAATTGTATTAAATAATTAACTATAATAATATTATATTAATTATAATAATAATATATTAATTATTGTGATTATTTATTCAAAAATTATAATTATTATTAATAATGTATCAATATATTAATTAATTAATTATAAATGAGTGCAAAGTGGATATTTTTAATTTTAGGTAGGGGCAAAATGGAAATTTCAGGGAATGAGAAATTAATTCTCACCTCCCCATGGGAATAAATCTCCCATTAGCAAATAATGGTTTGCCTCATAATTTTAATTCTGATTCTTACTCCATTTTTGAGAAATAAACATCATCAATCATTTTGATTTCAGATTCTGACTCTCTAATCTAGAAAGTAAATACATTATAAATTATAAATATATTGGGAGATGGGGTGGGGAATAGAGCCAAAATCAACTAATCGCTATAATAGTTATAACCATATAAGTGATAAGATAATATAAGAAGCGCCCAAAAAAAAAAAAAAACAAACGCTTACTCTATCTAATAAAAAACATTACATGTTTCTTTGGTTTAATTATGTTTTCCTTGCTATTTTTGTGACTTAGTAAAATTTATTACTAGTTATATGAAATGGATGTAAGGTCAATGACTTCTCTTAATTCGATAAAGTAGCTATTCAAAATCTTTGATTATGTGGTCATATAACTCATTTTAAGACAATTTTGCCCTTTAACTATAATTCAGCAACATGATTATCACCCCAACCATATTCATCCGAGGCATAATTGTTCAAAAATGTGTCTATGATTAGGTGGATCCAATTAAAGCCCAAAAAGGGCTTACAACAAGCATTGTAATTATAGTACTTGAACATTTCTCACGTTTTATTGCGTACGTAGTAGCATAGATAATTAATACAAAGAAACATTCATTCATTGCATTTCAGGCTTTAACAGTAGTTGCGTGATCAGCAATGCAGTTACAAGAGAGTACAGAAGGGAGTCTTGCACTTGTAACATTTGCATCCGGCTCGACCGCTTTCGTCATTCCTCTTGTGATCCTGAATATCAAAAGAAAATCAAACGATGATTAATTCTTACAAGAAGCGGTTGCAATTAGTACTACAAAGAAAGTTAACTTGACCAAGGCTTTCTTCATTGTGTTGAGCGATAAATTGAGCCATAACTTGATTAATGACTTAATGTGATTTCAGACATTTTTTTAATTAATGCGATGAAAGTTCAGGAAATACTCTCAATTTATAGGTACACTATACACCATTAATATCAATCATGTTCTAAACTTGTCAACTAGTATCCCAACTGTGTTATTTATTATTCTAAGAAAAAGGTCAAAGAAACAAGCTAAGTTGTGAAAAATCCTCCACCCACACAAGACACTGACTACAACTAAGAATATAAATTAGTCAAAGCATCAGCTGCCTGATTACAATTTCTAAATACATGATAAATCCTGAAATTTTATTTTGGTAACAATAAAAATGTCAGCTAGTATCCCAACCATGTTTAATTTAGTTAACTATTAATAAATTTAGTTATATTTAAGATTGCCATCCAAATTCGCAATCCCACAATGTTCCATCCATTGCAATTTGCCCTCATTTGTATTTTATAGTTTTCAAACTTCATTTAGCAGCCTATACTTCTTCTTACAATTTAATTCACAATTTCTGATAAGCAAGAAAAACAGATGAGGGGCAAGTTGCATAATTGTTTAGATACTATAACCCCACTATATCCCTGCATGAAATTTGAGCTCTTTATCATCTTTCATCTTATTACATTTATTTAATCTTTGATTGTTCATTGGTTAAATGTTTTCCTTCAAACAGAGCTTTCTTGAACTCTTTAGCTTATTGTTCGTTTGACCTCAAAATTTCTTTCCGCCGTATAATTAATTCATCCAACATTTCAAAATCAATTAAAGTAGAGTTGTAGATCAAAGATTGAAAAGAAAATTGATAAAAACAAGTGAGAATCATAACAAAATAAAGTCTTTATAAAGAAGAAACTGTGTTTTTTTTTTTAATCGTTGCCTTGCAACAGTGATGACTCTTTTTCCACAAATTTTGTGCCTCACACTCAATACATTACATATCTGAACAAAGAGTTTGTAAACAAAAATAATAATAATAAAAGTATTTTTATTCCAATCAAAACAAAATTCAAATGATTTTACAACAGTTAACATAATCATTTGTTACAAGTTATGCCAATTATTATTCGAACAGTTTGTTTCTCAAAGCTGACGCTTCTCCTTGTCTTTCAATAATTTCTCCATCTCCTCCTGCAGAAATGCAAAAACCGAAGGTTTAACAGGAAATATTTTTTTATATTCAAAACTTCTGGTAAATATGAATTAAAAGATTACCTCTACAGCCTTTCCAATCTTTTCCTTGTTTTCTGACAAAAACTTCATAATTTATTCATCCTCCATTTCCTTTGGCTTCTCTCTGATGAACTTCTTTAGGATATTTTTATAAATTTTTGTGTATTCATCCTTATCTTGTATTGCTCTCATTTGGGGCTTTAAAAAGCTCTGTACCAAAGTGCCTAAGTGCTTTTCAAGGGGATGCACATTACTGATCTTGTCAAAATGAGGCTTTTTTTCATCTGCCAAATTTATGAAATAAACAATAAATTAATTTTAGAACATTATAATTATATCAAAAAATCACTTTTTTAATTGAAAAAACTCACCACTCTCACTAAACAACTTCTCCTTCCCTTTACTCTTCTTCTGAAGTTTTTTCACCTCCTTCTCCACAGACTTTGTCAATTCAGATTCCTTTGAAAGCACAGCCGATGTTGCTTCTTCTTTGTTTTCAGGGCCCTCATGGGTTTCCAGAAAATTTGTCACAACGATTTTAGCAATGTACTTGAATTGTGCTCTATCTAGAGTTATTTTCGCATGGTTCAAATACTCGGATAAGATACTGGTAACACGTATTTTCACTCCTTTGAAGGCATGAAAGGGCTCATCGTCTGTCAACAATATGCATGAAAACAAGTTATCGAACGATGTCAAAGAAAAAGAAAAATAAAAAAATGAACCCATTTTACCAGACACATCAAATTTGACAGAGGAGTAAATTAGTTTAAATACAATATCAAAAGGAAACTTAATGGACAAAGTCACTGACCAGAAATCTTCTTCTTCAAATGTGCACTTTCAGAACATCTCCCTTTTACCACATTTTCAGTTCCAATTATGGCTCAAACAGCAGCTCAAAGGAAGAAGAAATGAAAATGTGGTAAAAAGGAGATCTGAAAGTGCATATTTGAAGAAGAAGATTTCTGGTCAGTGACTTTGTCCATTAAGTTTCCTTTTGAAATTGTATTTAAACTAATTTCTTCTTTTGTTTGACAAGTGATGATAAAAATTTACTCCTCTGTCAAATTTGATGTGCCTGGTAAAATGGGTTCATTTTTTTATTTTTCTTTTTCTTTGTCATCGTTCGATAACTTGTTTAAACAATGGAATACTGAAAAAAAGGATGTCAGGAAGAGATAAAATGTTGATGATACAATTGTGCAGAGAATTAGCACAACTATGGCTATCCATATTTGCAAGAGCTTAAACTTGTCGCTGCTGTAATGACACCCAATTTGCTTAGGGGCTTATATGAGGTCCATCATTCCAAAAGTCGTCTTTTAGTCTATTTCAGTTCCTGTGTCCATCGCCATCGCCCAATACTCTCTCATTTGCCTATCCTTTATAGATGCGGGGCTTCCTTAGAGTAGGGGGAGGGTATGATTTAGACATCATACCAAGGAAGAACACTTCAGACTATTTCCAATATCTAAAGTTGGTACCCCAATATTCAATACATAAACAGCTTGCTAGATGTAGAGTGGAAACTCAAAAGAGCTTACAATCGGCAATGGGTTTAAGCTAAGCATCCCTAAAGGATCCAAGACCATGATATGTTACTCTTTAACTGCGGCAGTTTCAATCACATGGAAGTTGCATAAAAATTGACATTTTGCATTCCACATTGATAGGTAGACAAAACAAGCATTGGCTTAGTTGATATCAGTTTTCAAAGGAAACTATTAGCAAGTATGTTTTTGCCAATTAAGGCATACACATGGGACACAAAGGCAAGCAACTATTCCCTCAGCAGACTATACGTCCTAGACTAGGGGGAGCCAAACCAGATTTTTTATTCTGTTTAAAGAGCGAAGCCACAAATAAGCCTGGGCACTGACCTATTAGAAAGGGGCACCAAGGCAAGTATGATTAAGCAAACCAAGCTAAATGCCCCCTTTACAAACAATTAAAGCATACCCTCAAGCATGTTCTATCTCATGTAATGCCAAACTCAAAAAAAAACCTATGAATGCGCAATTTATTCCACAAATAGAAAGGCGCCAATTATCATTCACTCTCCTCAAATCAAATAATAACACTAAACACTCACAAAATATGCACTGATTCAACAAATTTACAATCTTTATTGAAAAAATACCAAGCCGAAGAGAGCATCAACCAAAATGAGAAACCTGAAAACGCAAAGGGACCCCAATATAATCAATCATGATATGGGATCAAAGGCGCATTACGTAAGACTCGGTTACGCTCAACCAGCCAAATGCGGAGCCTCGGCCCAGAAAAATAGCCATTATGGATTATAATCAGGGTCTGCGATAAAGGAATTAAGTAGGGAAAGTGGAATTTCTGTGATTTGTTCAAGAACTTGCATTTTATGGGTGATCCAATCCGATGAATGAGATAGAGAAACCTTAACCCTAGATTTAAATTAGAGTGTTTTGGGCATTTTGAATGGCTAAGTGGGGGCCCAATGAACAGTTCATCGGGCCCGGCACAATTTTACTTTATGAGGTGTTTGCTACCGCATTACGTAGGCCTGTATTGTTAATGTTTGGGCCACCAAACTGCTGCATTAAGGTGCATTATAATGCATCTTAATGTAGTAATTGGGCAAATTAGCTAAATTCGACACATAACCGGTTTATTAGCTTAGCCTTTTTTTTTTTTACTTTTTAATAATAATAATAATAATAAATGAATATCTTTTTTAAAATTTAATATTATATTATTTTTTATTTTTACATTATAATTTTAATATGAATGAATAAAATTATTATTTAATAATATTTTATTTTTATTTTGATTAATCTTTAATAAATTAATATAACTAATAATACATATGAATAATATTAATTTAAAATTATTAATAATATATATAATAATATAAAATATTAATATAATATAATATAATATATCATTTAAATTAATGATAAAAAAATTAATACAATACAGTGTAGTACTAAACATTATACATCATCGTTATAATACAGTGCTAATGCAATATAGCATAATACAATATAATGTCTAAACGCACTCTATGTTCAATGTCCTTTTATTATTGAGTGGTACTATTAGCACCCTTCATTAATCTTATAAATTATTACTGAAATTACAACAAAAGACAGTAATAAATCTAACTAAACCCCTATGCCTTCTTTATTACGAAAGCACTTTAGACATTGTACATTTTTTTCCATCCAAGCTCCTTGCGTTATCGTTACTCTCATTTTAATTTCATGTTGGATTTTGCACGCCTTAAACTACAACTTCATAAAATTACTCTTTTAAATAAAATATCATTAATCTAAAGTACTCCTAGTTCTAGGATCCAAAAACAAACAACTATGAAATTCAGAATAAATTTGGCTTGAGATCTTCAATGAATGTGAAAGTTGGAGTCTATTTTATAGATTTTTTAAGAGAGTGAGATTGTTATTTAAAAGCTGTATATTTTTTTTAGAAATAAAGTGAGTATTAGTAGCAATAGGGGATTTTTCAATATAACTCAAGGACATTTACTTAAAGATGTGTGATGGTAGGATTTTACAAGAGAGTCAATAGTCCAACTATTTGTTATTTAGAGTGACAAATTTTTTTATTTCAAAAAATTTATTTCAATTTCCAAACTATTTGCAGCCAAAGCTCTAAACAGCCTCTACTTTCGAGATTGTATATCATCATCAACGGCAAAAACAGTCACCCATTTTGACTTTTGCTTCGCCATTTTTCCTTTCCAACATCTGCTTAGTAGTAGCATAAAATCAATCCAAGAAGCAAGAAGTATCTCCCCACATTTTCGTTGCAGCATACAGATTTTTGAGTTTTATTATAAAATATATATGTACTTAGACTCTCGGTAGATTTTAGATTCTAAAGAATACATAGATTGTAAAATTTTTATAAAAAAAAATTATAAAAATAAATTTCATATACACAAATTCAATGTCTCATCATATCTAATGGTTGATTCTAAATTTAGTGTAACGCAACACTTATCGAGTGTTATTCTAATAAATTTTGACATTCATCCATTAGATGTTAGAAGGTTAAATAAATAATTTTTTAAGTAATAAAAATTTATCATTTCTTAGATGAATATATAATGTATAATTAAAAAATATAATATAATTTCTTAGGATATCACTTGAGAATCGTAGAATTATGATTATGTTAAAATATATTACTTCCCCTTTACGGATTTCTCTTGCCGTTATATTGTTTTATATACGTTCACTATTATTGTTGTCAAGGTTTCCACTCAAAATTAGAAAGAATTAGAAGGGATGACCTTTTAACAGCCCTTAAATATAGTGATAAAATTTATCTTCTAATGAAATTAATACAAAGACAAACACAAATATAATTTTAATTCATTTATATTTTCTCTCTCTTTCATCTCAACATGCATGCCTTTTTTTTTTCTTTCTTTCTTTTTTTCCTTGTGGTAGCAATCTTTTCAGATTTATCATCAATTTATTTTCTTTATTTTCTCAATTAATGACTTCTTATATATTCGATTGGTATACAAAAATTTAAAATAATTCGTTTCTCTTGTTCTTTCTTTTTCTATATTAATTATATTTATTTTTAGAAAGTTAGTTTCTTTCATTTTGTAGAAAGAGAAAGTTTGAAAAGAATAATAAAAAACCATTAAAACCGGTTTGCTGGTAAGAAAATGCCAATTTTAACTATTTTGGTTGTTTATTTACTATTTTACCCATATTCTTGCCTATTAATGGCAGATTTTATGACATCAAAAGTGTAATTGTAAAAGATAAGAGATTAAGAAATGCTTATTATATCTACTAGAATACACAAATCTGTGATCATGATGAACGAGTGTAGTGATAATTGTTTTCCTCAATTTTTATGATAAAATGAAGTTTAACAAATCGGTGGCTACACATGTTATAAACTTTTACTTAACCAGTATTCCAATTGTGTTCAGTTTGATTTTACCATTAATAGATTTGGTTGCCTTAGTTAAGATTACATCTTAAATTCAAAGTCAATTTGAAAAAAAAAAGAAAAGAGAAAAAATTCAATGCATACGTCGCATATTTCTTTAATTTTGTTCTCTCTTTCCTTGCCATTATTTTGATTTAGGCAAATTCGTTACAGCCTTACCGGCTTTACTAGTTATATATAACTGGCAGTGACATTTTGTAGTTCGGCAAAATGATCTTCCCGCTTATTTTAGGACAATTATATCCTTTGACTATAATGGTCAACCCAACTACAATCATCAAGGCATAATTATCCAAACATGGGCCTATTCTTGGTTGGATCCAATTAAGACCTAGAATAAGCTTCAGCCCTTATTGGGTTTTTAAAGAGTACGCCTTTGACACCGCTTCAAATTCCTCTTTAAACCCCTTTTCTTGGTTAAAATTATTTATATAACCAAATATAAATTAAATTCATTATTATTTTAAATGGAATTTCAACTAAACCCTTAAATAAACTATTGCTTTAACAAATTTTTTACACCCATCCTGTTTCATAATTTATATTTATATTTTGAAAAATAAATTTAATTGAAAAATATACTTTTAAAAAAATTATGAGAGTTGAGAGTTTAGTTTTATGGAAATAAAAATTATATAATAAAATAAAAATAATTGAAGATTTTAGGATTTGTATGTATTCAAAAAATAAAAGCTAAAAAAGAATCTGTTTGGGATGAAATTTTATGGGAAGCTGGTTAATTTTATTATATAGGTTTGTATTTTAAGAATTAAACGGGGTATTTTCAGAAATAAAATTAAAAAAAAGGTGCTACGAGAATTATCGAGGGGTGTTAAGAGCGTCACTTGCTTTTAAATTGTTTTAAGTTCGGCTTATTTTTAATCTTAAGCCCTTCTAAAATTACGCCCGATTGTTCTTCGAATTTATTAAAAATAGCACAACTATTATTCCTAAATTGCCATTGCAAACATATTTCTTCGTTTTTTTTCTTTATTTTTCTCAATAAACTCTGTAAACTATTTTAAATCAGAAAATCTAAAAACGCAATCTCTGCCCCATTATTTTTATTACTGATTACAATATTTTTAAAGAATTTCTATATTTTTTATTTATATAAATATTTTACACGGTTGATCAAAATCTAAAACATAAATTTGTTATATGCCGTAATTGTACCAAGTAATCGTTGATTGTACTATCCTACCATTATGAAAATTATAATCACATATTATATGTTGTTTTTACACTGACTTTATACAATGTAAAGACATCCACACCAGATTATTTTCCACTAATTAATACACCATATTGCTATTTAAACCGAGGTGTTCTTCAAAAAGTAATTCAAAAGAGTGCGAGCATATCATAACTGATGAACAAGCATATATATAATAATAATACTGAGAAAACAAACTCTTATTCCAAGTAAATTTTGTCCACTTTCAAGTTTGGACGGTTGTTGCGTGAGGAGGGCAGGCAGTACATTCACAGAAGGGGGCGTTGCACTTGTATTTGCACTGAGGGCATACCTGTTTACAATCAGCGTCTTTTCGGCATTCAATACTAGCAGGCTTCTTGGCTTCATTCGTCATCTCCCTCGCTTCTGTTCCAAGCCCTAAGCCTGTACATATGAGCATCAATATTCAAATTAAAAAAAAAATTAAAGATAAAATACCTGGCTGAGTAGATACTGTAAGTATTTTGTCATCAGCGTTTTAGTTTCTTTATCATTTTTTGTTTACATATACGCTGTTAGCTTCAGGAATTTGGAAACTAAAAGCAATATAGTAATAAAATAACACGCCGAAATCACAAAAGAAATGTAAGCAAATTAGACGTTCTTACATGACGCAGTAACAATTAGGGCCACAAAAAAAGTTAACTTGATCACAGATTTCTCCATCGTCCAGAGAGCTAAAATTAACTATGAATTCTTATGTGATTGTAAAATGTGCTTCATGCAGTGAAGTTTAAGGACATAGAGGGCTCAATTTATAGGAGTAGGCTCAAACAATATCAAGTATGGGCAAACCCGTTCTTAACAAAAAGGGTCATTTAGTATTCCAATTGCGTTCAATTTTATTTTTTTTGTTGTTTCTTTATTTTTTTTTTTTAGTTAAAGATTTGGTGATGTTATTTCAGATTACATTCCAATTCAAAACCAATATTTTGAAGAAAAAACATCGAAACCATGGATACGTTGCATGTCTTTGATGCGTAGCTAGTTTCCTTTCTCCCCGCGCGCCGCGCGCGCCCCCCTTGCGGATTCTCTTGATTGGATAGATTTATTGCTATATATGCACGGCTTAGTTTGCTAGTTATAATTCAAAATTCGTCCAAGAGATATGGTGAATTTATATTGCAGATTACATTCCAAATTCATAGCCAATATGTGGAAACACGGAACACATGCGTCTGCTTAAATTCCCTCGAACTTTATTTCTTTTGTATATTTTCCATTAGAATTACTGAGTTATATACTATATTTTTCAAGTAATATCCCCATATTTTCATCCTAGTGTTAGGTGGCACTCACCCATTGGTGATGAATTTCTTCGCCAATAAAATTATTTTGTTTGTCTATTCAATCATCCAATACAAATGACTGCCACCTCACTTTGGATTATGATACACTACCAGTGATTGTAAAGTGTAACATCACTCTTTGAATCGAGAAATGATAGGCATCCCAAAAACTAATTCTAAAATTCATTACAAATATGTTTTAAATTTATCAACTATTATGCCAGCATACTTTTCAGTTTAGATTACCACTAATAGATTGGGAGACATACACTGCATATTTCTTTAATTTGGTTTCCTCTTTCCCTGCGATTGATCTTTTGGGTTAGGCAGATTTGTACTAATAGATTGTCTTCATTTTTATTAAATATGTACCCTGTAGCAGCATGGAGAATTATGTCATTTACTATATGCTAGCAAACCCAGTTATGTTCAACAAACCATAGTTGTCAAAAAAAAAAAAAAGTGTCTATGTTTAGGTGGATCCAATTATTGCCGCAAAGGAGGTTAGTCCTTGTCGGGCTTTTAGATTGTTGAACGGATCACGAACAAGAATTGTAGTTATGATACTTAAAAAGGGCTCGTTCAGAATTGTTTCTTAATCAATATTTTCTCAAAACAAAAATGATAATAAAAATAATATTTTATAATTATTATATTTTAAATTTAAATATGCGTCTGATATTATTTTTTATGTTCTATATTTTAAAATTAAAAACAGTAATATGTGTTCGGTGGACTCAATTTAAGAATAATAAAAATAGTAAATATATGTTCGGTAGTATTATTTTCTAAAGTAATTTTTACTAAATATCTAATTTATACTTATAGTTAAAAAGTAATTGTTTAATTAATATATACACCAACATATCATATATAATTTAAACAAAATAATTATAAAAAATTACATGAGGGACATCATGCCTTAAGTGTGTAATCATGTTACATAAAAATTACAATTCTATCTCTTATACCATATATCTCTGCAATTCAAATTTCATATCAAATCATACATAGAGAAGAACTAAAATAGCATAATAGTTTAATTTACAATATTCACATTTAATCAATGACGAATACAACAACAATCAATTATTTACAAAATTAATTAAGACAATGGAATCAACCATATAGATTATAGGGGGACGAAAAAAAGGACGCTGGACAGACACATACTAGTGGAAAAAGTGATGGCAAGAGTCATCCATAAAAAATGATCTAAGAGGAAGTGTTTCTTTTGCAATAATAGATGGTTGAAACTAAAAGTAGTGCCACAAAAATTGCCATGGACACATGCTTTCGGTTGTAATGCCCTACATCTTGCACTCTCAAGGTCTTAGAGTTTGGGACCAAGCTCACATGTTGTTGTGACTTTACGAAATTCATACCCCTATTCAAGGCATAAAATGAAAGATATAGTTTAGAAATTAATATAGAAGTATCATCGTCAGCTAGGAAATAGGAAAATACATTAATCAATGATCATTTAAGTGATAATCCAAACCGAACACTTTCTAATCCTATATCGAAATGTTATTTATAGACATTAAATGCAAGATCACTCAAGCACCCCAAACAATAAAGCTATAGAATTAATCAAGTTAAGAAACCAATACTCTGTAAAGACTATGTACATAAGCATACATAAGCAGCACCTTTTTACTTACGAAAATAATCAAAAACAAATGAATAAAACTGGTGCCAGCAAACAAGGCATTTGGTCACGAATTGCACACATGGGGACAAGTGTAGTCTAGGCGTTAATCCAACAATTAGCCAAACAGAAGAAGCAACTACTTGGATCATCAACAAGTGCCAGATCAATAGTATAAATAGACCCATTGGATCACCAACATCAGTATAAAAAACTAAATGAAAAAGCTTTGATTCAATGAAAAGGAAATAATAAACAAAATAAAATAAAATAAATTTATATCAATTCCTATATATGTAGATCTATAAATGTTATCAAAGATCCACATAGATATGTTGTGTTTTCATGTGATTTTCATAAAGATTAGAGGAAAAAGCATATACAATTGTGTGTGAACAACAAAAATAAATACTAAAAGATTAAAAAATGGCAACAAAAAATAAAAGAAGAAAAAAAATTTACCTGTAACTCTGCGAGGTTGCATTCAATTCTTGCAAATAAAGATAAGACAAAAATTATATGACAAATAAAACAAGATTAAAATGAAAAAATACATGGTGGGATTCGGTTGAGCAAAAAAACAAAAAGTAGGAAAAATTACCTGATTTTCCCATGGGTGGAAAGGTGAGGAAATCGGTGGCTGGAGAAACTTGGAGAATGAAGAAAATATCAAAGGATGAAATCAAGAGAAAGGTTCACTGTAAATGTTTGGGATAAAGAGACAAGGATGAGATAAGAAAAGTGTGATAATTGAGGGAAGTGTTGGAAAATGTGAAATAAGTATTTTATAACTTATTTTGTAATTTATGTCATCAAATATTGAAAACATGTCAAACATGTCTTATAACGGGCGGACTCAAGTTTGTTTTCTGTTTTTTATAATTTATTTTTATAAAATAAGCCACCGGACAGTTACTGCACCTGTACTTTAGAAACAAAAACAAAAACAGCTGTTGTAAAACCACACCGAACATGCCGTAATTTTCCTCACTTTCCATTACATGTGTACTATGCAGTAGGACGGGGAATTAATACAATAACACAAGACAAAACTACTTGGCATTATAGGTTTCGTACCCCACTTGTTTGTCATTTGTCATTTACCAAAGTCAATGTTTGATTTCATTTGCAGGACAGTACCGAAATTGATAAATCTCATCTCATTTTGTCTTATTGCCTAGCAGCATTAGCTTTCTCTTTCTTTTTATTTTTACTTTTTTTTAATAATATTAAATAAATATTAATTTTTAATTTAATATAATATTAATTTTATTTTTTTATTTTTACATCATAATTATTAATATAAATTAATAAATTATAATTTATTATTCAATAATACTATATTATATTTTTTATTTTTACATTAATATAAATTAATAAATTTATAATTTAATATAACTAATAATAAATATTTAAATATGAATAAATTTGAATAATATTAATTTAAAATTAATAATAATATAAATAATAGTTTAAAATATTAATGTAATTTAAATATATTAATATAATATAAAATATTAATGTAATATAATATATAATTTAAATTAATCACAAAAAAATTAATACAGTACAATATAACACCAAACATTATACAGTATTGTTATAATACAATATTAATGTAATACAATATAATACAATACACTAGTATTAGAATAATACAATACAAAATAATACAATATAGTGTCCAAACACACCCTATATTTTCTTCTTTGGAGTACAATGGAGAAAACGAATTTTTTATCCGAGTGCATTTTTTTTTATGCATTGATGTTCGAGAAATTAATCAGTCTCATTTTATAGGGGTGCTCTCTACACAGAATTAATACAATTGATGAACAAATATTCGAACGTGTGTTCAATTTAGTTATTAAAAGATTTGGTTACCTTACACTTAATTAAGATGACTTTCCGAATTCTATTAAAGGAAATATCATATACTTTCATAATAATATTTTTGAACAGTGATACTCTTCCCACAAACCCCACCCAAGCTCCGAAACGACCCCAATTACTGCTGTCTCAATTGTACCCATTTCAAGCATCAAAACCTTTGAGATTAATAGGTCCAAAAATGACACTACTTTACTCTTCATTCGTGGTTGGTTTGGTAAAATGTCATTTTCCAATAATATAAAACAGAAGGCTATAAGTGATCCATGCATCCCTATATATAACGAAACACACAAATATATAACCATAGCTCGGCGGGAGTAGTGATAATTGATCTCGAACTTTTTATTATAGTAATATTGCACCGTGCTTCCATAGAGCTTGTAATAGTGGAATCTTTAATTTCTTTGTTGAAAAGTTTGTGAACAACGTTCAGATTTTGACAATAAAAAACAGTCACCACCAATTACAGCAGTCACATTTACATTTCCCTTCTACGCATGCATATTCCCTCCTACGGATGGACTCTTTCTTCACCATCCTTGCTTCGGTTCCATGTCCTATACCCGTGCATGCACTAATTTTACATATATATTACTGTTAGCTAGCAACACGATCGATTTAGGTTTTGTTTAATGGTGAGGTACTGTAATTTTTAAGTTACACACTCACAATTGCTACAAAAAAAAATTGTAATTATAAAAAAATAAGTTGATAATGTATAATATAAGTATTAATATTTAATTTAAATAAAAATATTAAAAGATATTATAAGTGATTTATCATGCAAGTTTAAGATAAACTTAACTTATATTCCAAATTACAATAGTTATTGTTTACCAAATACTTTAGTTTTATAGTTTTTAAGTTATAGTTTTCCAACCCCAATACTAAATAGAACCTTAATTTAGGAATGTAAAAGCATTTTCAATTGTTTTCTTCCATTCAAAAAGTATTTCTCAATTATACTATTCAAGAAAATTGCAGAGATTAGATCGAAGAAAAATATAGATTCTTACATGAAGCGGTAGCAATTAATATAGGACTAGCACCAAGAAAATTAACTTGAGCAAAGGTTTCTGGTCCATTGTCTTAATTTAGAGATAAATTTAGCAATTAATAAATTAATGTAATTGTGAATATGTTTTTTACGCAATGGAAACTTAGAAAATATAGCGCTACTTGTCGGGGAATATGTGATGGAATTTGAAAGGTTGTAAACTGTATTTAATAAATTGGTGTTTAAGTTGGATTCTTTAATTTAAATTACACATGTACAACAACTCCTCGATCGGTGGTTACAATTCATAAAGATTTCTGTTAATGCTTTAATAATATAAATTAAATATGTAAATTTATTTATTTTATACACACACATATATACATGTTTATGAATTTGGATATAAAATTTTGCCGCCCGGGCATTGACAATAATGTATGTGTGATTCACCGGTAATAGTGTACGTTCAAGATTTATTACTATTTCTTTTCATTTTATCCCTGTGTATCATTCACCATGTGTTGCTGTGCCACCAATTAATCCACTCTGAAGTTGCCAAGGAAATTTTGAACTGAGACTAAATTAATATTATCACTAATCTTTCACTATTCAACATTACGTTCATCTTTTTGTTTTTTTTTTCCTCAAATTCTTCGTTAGTCTCAATCTAAATTCACAAGACTCGATTTCTTTCTCTCTCTATCGATTTCTCTCTCACTCTTCATCTAAAATAACGGTGCAAGAAAGTATTATGATAATGTACGTAACGAATACAAAGGGTGTATCTTAAATGATTTATCTTCGTTCGCGACACTCATGTATTAAGTAATTTTTTTTTAATTTAGATTTTTCTGTGATATTGTATAAATTTTTATAAAATTGATACTGGGTTGTTCTGAACCCTTAGATTTAAATATTTTAATCTCTATCATTGACTTAATTTAGTGAATAAATAAATAAATAATAATCTTTAAAATTAAGTTGATGGATTTAAATTAAATAGAGAGAGATTGTCATCTACTATAACTTTTTTTTAAAAAAAATTGTAAATAATCTTTTTGACCATTTTATTAACTAATTACAATATTTTCAAAGAATTTTTAATTTTTTTTCATACAATTAATATTTTACACAGTTGATCAACATCTAAATGTGTATATTTATTACATTATTAATGCCGTAATTGTACTAAGTAATCTCACCATATGAATATTATGATCACATGTTATATGCCACGCTAGTTGTCCACGTCAGTTGTTTTTACAACGACTTTGCCAATTTTTATTTTTCAAGAGTCCGCGCGCGCACGCGCATGCCCTATGGAGAGATCTCGTTTGTAAGATCAAATTTATATTCTATAAAGTGGAAGAACATCCACACCAAATTATTTTCAACTAATTAATACATTGCATGATTCACAATTTTTTTAATCCTTTTAGCAAATATGGAGGACGAGATTTACGATTTAAAAAAGCTTAATTACCATCCGAACCCCGGAGTTATTTAAAAGGTAATTAAAAAGAGTGCACACGTAACCTATCATAACTGATGAACAAATATAGAATAATATTTCCGCACTTTTTATTATTATGTCGAAACATGGACGGTACATAATAAGAACGATTCATTTCATTAATTTCCTCAGAGCTACTGACGACTTTCAAGTACAATCACAGACCCGCGCCTTGCACTTGCAAGCGCATTCTGGGCACACCACTTTACAATCAGCGTCGATTTTGCATTGAACGCTATCTGGCTTGGCCTCATTTGTCATTTCCATTGCTTCTGTTCCATCCCCTAAACATGTACGGACATTACTGAACATATGGGCACCAATATTCAAATTAAAAAAAAAAAATTACAGATAAAATACTGACAAAAATAGTGTGTAATTCCGATCGGGTTTAAGCATTACCCGTTTGAGTATATACTTTAAGCATTTTGTCATCATCGTTTTAGTGTTTTTATCATTTTTTTTTGTTCACATATACACAGTTAGCCTTGGGAATTTGGAAACTAATAGTAATATGGTATTAAATTAACACACCTACATCACAAAAGAAATGTAAACAAATTAATTGGAGATTCTTACACGAAGCAGCAACAATTAGGACCACCAAGAAAGTTAACTTGAGCAAAGATTTCTCCATTTGTCTTGAGAGATAAAATTAACTATGAATTTTAATGTGATTGTACAATGTACCATATGCAGTGAAGTTTAGCACATGGGGGGTGTCAATTTATAGGGGTAGACACACCCAATATCAATTATGAGCAAATCTTTTCTTAACAAAAATGGTCAATTAGTTTAGTATTCCAATTGCGTTCAATTTTTTTTTCCCCAAATACAGATTTGGTGATGTTGTTTCGGATTACATTCCAATTCAAAACCATAGATACGTTGCATTTCTTTGATGTGTAGCTAGTTTCCTTTTTCTCCCTTGTGGATTCTTTTGATTGGATAGATTGATTGCTCTATAAACACGGCTTAATTTGCTAGTTACAATTCGAAATTCATCCAAAAGATATGGGGACTCTATTGCAGATTACATTCCCAATTCCCATCCAATATGAAAAAGCATAGAACATATGCGTCCGTTTAAATTCCCTCAACTTTATTTCCTTTTTATATTTTCCATTAGAATTACTTAGTTGTATACTATATTTTTCAAGTAATATTCCCATATTTTCATCTAAGTGGCCGGCGGCACTCACCCATTGATGATCAATTTCTTGAGTGGTAAAATTATTTATTTATTTTTTAATCATTAAATATAGACGTCTGCCAGCTCACGTTGGATGACGAGACACTGATTCTGATTGTAAAATATAATATTACTCTTTGAATGGGTAACGACAAGCATGCTAAAAACTAATTCTAAATTTCATTTTAAATATGTTCTAAATTTAGCAACTAGTATTTCAACCGTACTTTTCAATTTAAGTTACAACTACTAGATCGGGAGACATTCATTGCATATTTCTTTAATTTGGTTTCCTCTTTCCTTGCCATTGATCGTTTGGTTTAATCAGGTTTGTAACTTAACAGTTTACAGGTAATTTTGTTTATGTTCTCTCATTGTACATGCATGTATGTTTGAATAGCCTATATCTAACTATTCACTATTATTTGATGAGGAATTCATGTATTTTAAGAAAAATAGATGGATTTGAATTTAATGCTCAAATTATAACTTGAAATTATTGAATAAAAAGAGCATATAATAGCCAACTATACTATGACTGCACATTCTTGTAAATGTATGCGTGATACAAGATTATTAAAAATTAGCTCACTTCAACAATAAATTTAAATTCAAAATTTTAGAAGTCCATTTTTGTGCATCTACATTTTACACCGCCAATTACCTTTTTTTTTTTTACACACAATTTCATGAGAAAAATTAAGAATTGATCACTAAGGCTCGGCTTTCAACAACAGTTCCCTTGCTCATTGCCTCGTTCAAGGGTTACAAGATTAAACGTAAGGACACCATTTTATTTCTCCCTTCCTCAGAATTTTCCTATTCTTTTTAGGAATCAGTCAACTTGTTTTGTCCGTAATCATCATTCTCTCACAAAATTTTTTTAAACTACGAGTGTTTAGATGGTTACGTCATCATCAATACACTTTCAATAATTATAAAATAATCTTTGATAAATTGGTACTCCACGAACATCCAAGGCATAGTGAATTAATTTTTATTCAACAAATGAATTGAAACGATATCGTAAAAAAAGGAGGGAAAAAAAAACAACTAGCAAACAAAGATGCAATTTTTTTGAGATTATCTTTGATCTTGATCATCTCTTTATTAATTACTCATAATAATATTATATAATTGAAGTAAAAGAGACCAAATTAATTAGCCATTGTGCTTAAAAAGGACAAAAATAGGCGCAGCGACAAGATTGATCTGGATAAATGTCATGGCCGTAGCAATATCCACGGACATCTTCTTTAGGATATCCGGGGAACTCATTTTCACAATCTATTTGGCATTGTTGAGCAGCGCAGCCACGAGGGTACAAACCCCGATCAGTCTTGCATAATTTTCTAGCTCGTTTGGCATCACAATCATAGAAGCATTTACAGTTCTCATCAACGTCGCAGTCCCCTAATCCAGTTTTATGCTTAGATTCGCACATCGTCTCGCAATCGTTGCAGTTTTTCCCAAAATCTTCAATGCATATTTTCCCTTTAATTACTGGCAGCAATGTGGTTCCTGCGATGAGGACAAGAAAGAATAAAGCAGAGGAGGCCTTGTTATTGTACATTTTGAAAAGTTGAACACTGCTCTTTTTTTTTTTTTTTTTATTGATTCTCAATGTACACGTTTGTATATATATATCGAGAGAGAAACAGCACGATACGTTCCTTTCATATTTGCTTAATAGGGAAAGAAATCATTTTGTGTTGATCCTTTCTCGAATAGGCGTTTTGTGGTGGTCAGGCAATTGACTTTTTTGATTGGGCATGCAGATTAATTTGTTACTAGTTTGAATTAGTCTTTTTCTTCTTCCCATTCGCAAGAATCGGAATTAACTTTTTTTTTTCTCCCCTCTTGAATCGCAACACAAATTTATAAATTTGTCGATAGATGAATCAGAAAGCCCTGTCAAAAGTTATTTGCCACAAAAATTGGTATATATTTTAAGTTCATAAAAATCAATATTAATAGTGATAAATTTGATTTTTTGTTTTTTTTCTTGAAAATCAATTATTAGGCAGCGACCATTATCATAACTATGTAGGCGGTATAATGGGAAAATAAAAATAAAATCGCTTATTTTTGTTTATTGATTTTCTTTTCTTATATTTCTTATCAAATTCCTGAGTAAATATAAGAAAACCTAAATGAACGTTGCGATCATAAAGAGATGATAGAAACATAGATAAAAGGATTAGGCTGTATATACAAAAATATAATTAAATTTCTAAAATTCATTAAGATCACCTCATTCAATCAACACTAAAAAGAGGTCTTCTTAACTTTTTAGAAAATAAATTAAGGCCATGTTTCATATGAAGGTAACGTAACTTTTAAGTTGTAGTTATTACGAAAAAAATATGATTATAAAATAAAAATTAATAGTGTATAATAAATATGACTTTTCAATTAATAAATTTGACAAAAATACTAAATATTTTATATTTTTTAAATCAACTTAGTTCATAAATACAGCAGCTAGCGTCTATTAAATAATTTTATATTATATCTCTTACACTACCGCTAATGAACCTTAATAAGTTAATATCATTGAGGGCCCAACTCAAAATCACTTTGGAAAAAAATATATATAAGTGCTGCTACAGAATCACATGCGTCATAGTTCATAGCCGTCAATTTCTTCGGGGAAAAAAAAAATTCCGCTTGCAACAAAATTGTGAAAATTTATTGATATTTGTGGGGCATCTCTTGTTCTCTCCGTTGTCTTTTTATTAGTGTTTGGAATTGAGGTGGTATAAATTTTAAATTATAATTAGTATGAAAAAAAATTATAATTATAAAATAAAAATTAATAATATATAATAAATATAAATTTTAAATAATAATATTAATAAAATTATTAAAAATATAATAAAATTATTATGTAAAAAATCATATTAATATAATTTCTAAACTATATCAATTAATATTTATTAAATATTTTAATATTATAACTTAAAAATTATATTTATCAAATCTCAATCTCAATCTCAAACGCACGGTAAATATTTTAAACGCGTGCGTTATGATAATGGAATCTATCTCTATTTAAAAAATGTAATATGTGGTCCATCTCATTGAAGCTATTACCGTATCAATTAAAGTTACTAAGAAAATAATTTCCCAAAAAGAAAAAGCCATTTAGAAATAATATGTGGTCCATCTAAACCGATTGACTCGATTAGATTGAGTAGAGTTCAGCATCACCCACTTGTACAAACTCGGACTCAAAAAAGAGCTAAAGAAAAAGAGCACGTGTCAATTACGTAAACCATCTTTTTTAATAATTTAGAAACTCTATCAAGTAAGATTAACGGACGCCACTTAAGTACCTATTACTGCAAGTCAATGGCCAGAGGATGTCACCAAAAAAGATGAAAAGCATAGGTTAATATGATATATTATTTATAAAATTTTCATAAATATAATACAATAATGATGGCGGTGGAAACCTCAGTTAGTTTGACTCGATGATCATTCGCTCATAATTGCCAATTAATGTCTAATACAAACAAGCCTTACTTGAAGTCAAATATATGAGCAAATAAATGAATGTATTGAATTCGGATAGAATTCATTAACTTTAAATCCACAACATTTATTTATAAAATAAAACAAATGAAAAAGAAAAAAAAAAGCTTTATTAGATGTAAAAAAGATACGATTTAATGATGTGCATGTCCGTATAAAAATAAAAAATCTTAAGCCATAAATATGTAATCATGAACGTGAGTCGAGTAATATTATATTCATCATCTAATAAATGACTAGTAAATAAAATTGAGAGTTAAGTTTGGATTTAAATATTAAGATTTTTACATAAATAAATTTTTATAATTAAAATCAAATTCAATATTTGTTATTGATGTAATATAATTAATTTCTTATATATGAGTAAATAAATGAATAATTATATTTGGATAGAATTCATTTAACTTTAAATCCTCAATATTAATTTATAGGTTGTGACTGTAACATATTTTAGAGTAATGTTAAATATCCCAATAATTAGGTCCTAATTTAAATTGAAGTTGATATGACATTTATTTAATAAACAGTAAAATAGAAATTCACAATCTAATAAATGAATACCACATAACAATTAGCACTAAAGTTGGGATTCAATTATTGACATTTTAATCATCAAGTCCTAACTTAAGTCCTAATTGTTAAATATCACTTATTTGCTAAATATTAAATTTTATAATGAACAAAATTAAAATTCTACCATTTACTATATGAATGTCATATAACCTAGAATTCAAATTCGGATTCAATTATTGAGCTTCTTAATATTACTCATATTTATGGTTATTATACCGCATAATTTAAGTATCGTTAAATAATAAGATTTTATTGATTTTTTTAATGTGATGGTGCCGAGACGGTATCTATTTTTATCACGAAAAGCATATAATTTTTGACGTATTATTCGATTCTATAACAAAAATGCACAATTTCGGAAGATTTTGATCTTTTAGAGATGATCACGAGTTCGTCGTAACGTAATCACCGCATCGGATTGTGCATTGCCAGCTCCTGTTCTAGAAAATGTCTTTTTGCTAAAGTTGATTTCATGGCACGTGCCCCAACTGTCATCACTTTATCTCATGTGAACTTGACCAATATTTGAACCAAAATCGAGTTCACGACGTGGCAGCACGTGAACCTGATGATCTATCCACCTGGAATATATCAGCCTGATAACAATACTTTTATGCTAAATCGACTTTCAATTTAATTATTAAAACTGTTTTTAAATTTGGGACTATGTTTGGGTCAAAATTGATTAATAAAAATATCGACAAGATATATATATATTTTTTACTATTATAAAAATTTTAAATTTGGGACTATGTTTGGGTCAAGACTGATTAATTGAAATATTGACAAGATATTGTTTTTAATATTATAAAATTTTGTAAAGCACTTCGGATATTCCATCCTAAATATTCGTTTTTTTTTAAATATAAATTGTTCCTAAATTTGTAAGGAAGAGAAATTCATTTATTGGTGGATCCGGGACGACCAATCAACATCACATTAGTTGTTTTTTTTTTTGTCATTTAGAAACGAAACGGGCCAGACCAGATCCAGATGTGGATCCATCAGAGTTCCAGGTATGGTCCATGAGTTGTGTCACGCAACTATACAAGTATCTGTTCCTCAACTTTATCAGAATGTCTCTGCACGTCATGCAAAATGCAATTATGCAAATAAAAGTGGGCTTTTTTATTTTTTGAAATTAATATGAGTAACTAGCAAGCATTCAAATTTTGAAGGAATCTTTTGTACTTTTGACCAATTTTTGGTGGCATGATTGACGTTAATGGGCATATCCAAGGCTTAAAACTTAAAAACTCTCATAATTGATTATTAAAACTTAAAAACTCTCATAATTGAGTATAACCAGTTAATATTTATTAATGCTTCTCTTACATTAGCATCTTAATGAATTTAATTAGTGTTACCGTGCTAATTTGAATTTTTTTTAAAAAAAAATTGGTGCTAGTTTGGCCGTGCTTCTCAAGTTCAAAATTGTTTTCTTAATGCAAAAATAAAAAAATAGTATCTTAGCATCAAATATAAAGAAAATCAATAAAAAAAAAAATAGTATCTTAGCATCAAATATAAAGAAAATCAATAAAATATCTTAGCATCAAATATAAAGAAAATCAATAAAATATCTTAGCATCAAATATAAAGAAAATCAATAAAAAATAATAAAATCAAATAATTTGACGGTATAATAAATTCGGGAGTATATTACTATAAATAAAGTATTCATAGCTGATTTTGTTACAGATGAAAAAAAGGCCTTTTATATTTATCCCGAGAATTTCTTATCATAACCCAGGAGAAAAGTTGTTTTAAAGATAATTATGTCATTTTTATTTGAAATTTATGCACGAAAATAGAATAAAATTTAGTATAAAAATGGTAAAGGACAAAATTTTTTTTGTGTTATGGTGAAATTTTGATCTTATGTTAATTCTTTTAAATAATTATAGTCCTATTTTTATATAACTTTTTGTGCGCATATTATTGTTGTTTTTATGTATATACAGTTTTGGTATTTTATTTCTAAATTTACAAAAAAAAATTTCTTAGACACCGCCATTTTTGAACTACAGCCAAATAGAAAATCGCTGTTTGAACTAGTTCCCTCCACGTAACCCTGCATCCAATCCCACGCTAAGACAAGCCGCCCACCATCACCCCCATCCGTCCATCTACACTCCAGTAATCAAATCCTACGGTGATTCATCATCCTCATTATCAACCCTTGCCCCGTTGCCCCGCTCTGCACGCCTCTTCTTTCAATTTTTCTTTCTTTCCAAAATTTTCACCTTTATACCAAATTACCAACTTAAAAGATAAAAAATAGAAATAAAAAATAATATCATCTTTTTAAAAAAATTGTTTTATTATGTTCTAGTGTTATTAAAAATTAAAGCGCGGAGGGCTGAATTTATTTTATCATAATTTCTGCTTTCTCTCTCGCTGACTCTCCGTTTCTGCGCTTCAATCATTTGGATTTTTTTTTTTTTTGGCAAATGAGAAGTGTTACGGTAAGTAATTTTTAGCTTTACGAGAAATTCGATAAGAAAAATTCGAAGGAATAATTTTCTCGGCAACCAAACGCAACTTCTTTTCATGTTTTATTCACATATAATTTCTCAATTTCAATCTTTCGAACTTTTTTTAAGTCGCAAAAACTTTTAATTGATTGAATTTCACAATTATATCGGAATATTTTAGCTGAATCTAATTAAAAGGAATTTTTCTTCAAGTTACCAGAAATAACTTCTACATATTTATTCGTCAATTTTCTTTTCAATTTTATATTTTATTGCCAAAAAAAAAGATCCATTTTTGTTTTTATTTTCGTATGGTTTTGTTGTTACCCCTTGGAAGCTTCGTTTTAAGTTGGCGAATTAAGTTTAATGTGCCAAATTATGTAAGTACTGTATGTATTGATCAGAAAGGAGTAATTTTTATTTAATTGTTTGTTTGTTTGTTTTGATGCAGGTTTGTGAACTGACTGGCTTGTTTGGAGAAAATCAGAGTTTTAGAGTTGTGAAAAAGAAGTAAACTTAAGCTGTCTTACAAGGAGTTCCTATTGTTTGTTGATCAATTGATTGATAAAATCTGTGGTTGCAAAAAATGGATCAAGCAATAAATTCTGTTGTAAGGAAATTGCAAATGGTGAACACGTCTGATCACAACTCGGTGGTTTCCATTAACCTGTTTGTGGCGCTTCTTTGTGCTTCTATTGTGATTGGTCACCTTCTTGAAGAAAGCCGGTGGATGAATGAGTCCATTACAGCTCTAGTGATTGTTAGTCCTCTAAGCTTTACGTGTTTTCCTGGATAATTTTTATACAATTAAGAAAGTGACAAAAATTGTTTTCATTTTAATCAAGTCTTGTTGCTTTCAATGGGGAGTAAATTAAGATCAAATAGTACATGACTTGATGTGGGTCAGTGGCAAGCTGTAAGTACATGCTTATCCTGAGTGCTTGCAGTAGGCTTAAACGAGTGGAGGTTTTGAGACACTAATGATTATATCCAAGATAGATCGGTGGTTCATATATTTGATAGATATTTTGCTTAATTTGAGTTGATGGCAACGTGTGTTTGTGTACACTTTGGTTTAATTTTAAGGTTTTTTTTTTTAATAAGTGAAAAAAGAAAAGAGAAAAGCTAGCTGTTTTAACTGAATCTAATACACTAGTGGATGATTTTGAGAACCAAAATTTTTAGTGATGACTAAAATTGATGGGTTGGTTAATATATTTGATTTGGGATATCAGTTTATGAGGGTTTATGGCTGGTTATGATTGAGTGTAGTATATAGTGTTAAATTGAAAAATTGGAGGTTTTGAGGTCATATTGAGGATTTTTGAGTTTTCATTTTATTATATTTTTCTATTCTTGATTTTATGCATTAATGATGTGGGTTTCGTGGCAGGGTGTTTGTGCTGGTGTGGTTATTTTGCTGACAACTGGGGGAAAAAGCTCACATCTGTTTGTCTTCAGTGAAGATCTGTTCTTTATATATGTGTTGCCCCCCATTATATTTAATGCAGGGTGAGTTTATTCTGTTGTTGATGACTGTTTGAATTTGGAATGATTGTTTTTGGTTCATTTTCATGATTTAATTCTAATCTATGATTGTCATGTCTGATCTGTTGTGCCAGGTTTCAGGTGAAAAAGAAGCAATTTTTCCGTAACTTCATTACTATCATGATGTTTGGTGCAATTGGGACATTAGTAAGCTGTACCATCATATCACTAGGTACATTCATCAAAACTTCTTCGCTGTCTGTCTAACTCAATCATGTATGCTGCATCTTGAGTTGAATGGAGGCAGTAGATACTGTTAAATTGTGGATTAGTTCATGACTGTTATCTTAATGAATGATGGAGTGCCTCTGACTGCTGCTTTAACTGCTCTGTTAGAGATAAGCTCTAAAACTAGAAGAAAGGGCTATTTGTTGTTTGTTGGCCATATAGAGTGCTCTCAGCTGGCCGTCATATATTGCTACCTTACAATCCTCTTAGAATGGTTCTCTTAGGAGTTGCCTTAGATTTTTCACGTGTCCACTATGAAATTCTGAACCTCTGTGAAATTCTTCTGTAATTTTGATGTCTAGACTGGAATTTAGTGGAAAATTGTGATAGAGCCCGTATTGTTTGTATTCTGGTAAGTTTAACTTCATTTCTCATATTAGTACATTTCTATTTGAATGTCATTCATGCAAGCATGTGTTCATGACCCTGATTCTCATGGAAACAGAAGAATTCATATATAATGTTTCATTTCAGCAATCACTGAAGTTGGATAGGTTCTAACAATGCATTTAAGGTTTTAGGGCCATGTAAAGGATAATGAAGTATTTGCACCTTCTGAGGATTGAAGATGTATAATTTTGATCCATTTGTATGCTTGTTTTATCTGAATTTATTGCTTCTAAACAATTCTGATTAGAATATATGTACGAAAGGCATTCAGATTTCTTATAGGTTCAACCTTCCTTGTGCGCATGTTTGTTGATGAGAAGAGAAATGCTGGATTAAAATTTTTATGATGTTTAAATATCTCTTGGTGTCAGTAACACCTCATTTGAGTTGGATTATAGCTATAAAAGCATATGATTGATTGGTGCTCGCTGTGATTGTTGCCGGACACAGGTGTTATTCAGTTCTTTAAAAAATTGGATATTGGTACTCTGGATATAGGGGATTATTTAGGTATTCTCTCTCTCTCTCTCTCTCTCTCTCTCTCTCTCTAGGATTACTTTATATCCTGTGAGGTGGCTTAGTGTTTTGATCTTTTATTTTCAGCAATTGGTGCAATATTTGCTGCGACAGATTCTGTTTGCACATTGCAGGTAGGCCCTCGTCAAAGTTGTGGTAGAATTTTATGTTCCTAATAACTAACTCACAAAAGACGTACAATATTGACTCGTTTGTTTAATTTGCAGGTGCTTAATCAGGATGAGACACCTTTGCTCTACAGTCTGGTATTTGGGGAGGGTGTTGTTAATGATGCTACATCTGTGGTGCTTTTCAATGCAATCCAGAGCTTTGACCTCACTCATATAAATACCAGATCAGCGTTTCAGTTTATTGGAAACTTCCTTTATCTTTTTTTCGCAAGCACATTGCTGGGGGTGATTGTAAGTCCCTCTTTCATTTGAATATGTGTGAATAATGCCCTTTGTGCTCCAGGTGCGTAACCTTGTGATTTTTCTCACAGGCTGGACTGCTCAGTGCTTATATTATTAAAAAGCTGTATTTTGGCAGGTATATGGTCATCATTATTAGGTTTCTGTTGGCCTTAATGAGTAGTTTCCAAATTTTTGTAACCCACTAATTTCCTCAAATTTTAAACTAATATCATTTCTTTTTCTTGTGAATAAGCAATACTTTATTATAATACTATGGTCGGTTCTTTTTTTTTTTTGTTGGGAGGGGGTTAATACCAAATATTTTACTCATTTCTTTTGAGAGTTGTTATGCACCTTAGACTAGAAGTACATATAGTAAGTCTATTTATGTGTCTGATATGGTCCAGGCACTCTACAGATCGTGAGGTTGCTATCATGGTGCTTATGGCATACCTTTCATATATGCTGGCTGAAGTAAGATTCTCTTTTAATTACATTTGAAATTTCCTGAAGAGCTCTTCTTTGATTTCTCAATGACATGAAAATATTGATGTTTGATACCATGTCTTGCAGTTGTTCTATTTGAGCGGCATTCTCACAGTATTTTTCTGTGGGATTGTGATGTCCCATTATACCTGGCATAATGTGACTGAGAGTTCAAGAGTTACCACCAAGTATGACTTATCCATTAAATGATCTTAGGCTGTCTGAATGCCACGGTTGTATAATTTTTTACTAAAGCACTAATTGAATTGGTATGTGCATTGTTTGTCACTTACATGATGTGATCAAAACAGGCACACTTTTGCAACCTTATCATTTGTAGCTGAGATTTTTATCTTCCTATATGTTGGCATGGATGCCCTAGATATTGAGAAGTGGAGATTCGTAAGGGGCAGGTGCGGTGACGGAATACTTCAGAACTCCAATGAATTGAAAATCTTCCACAGTAGTTCTGTATATGACTGCCTTGATGCAGAAATCATCTATTATTTGTTTACATGGGCTCAAATTTCATTTTTGCAGCCCTGGAACATCGATTGCAGCAAGTGCGATGCTGGTGGGTTTGATTATGGCTGGAAGAGCAGCTTTTGTTTTTCCCTTATCCTTTTTATCCAACTTAGCTAAGAAATCTCCCACGGAGAAAATTGGCATAAAGCAGCAAGTATGTTTTCTGTTTTTGTGATGTTATAAATTTCTTCTTCTTTATAAATATATCAGTTTGCATAATCATACTCCCAATTTCAGGTTATCATATGGTGGGCCGGTCTCATGAGAGGTGCCGTATCTATGGCACTTGCTTACAATCAGGTGAAATGTCAAAAGTTCTGTTTTTTTTGTTAATTTAATATTTTGAATCTCAAATTCTACTTTTTTCTTGAGTTTATAATCTTTCAAATTGTGCTAATTAGCTGAATTGTGTAAATGTTTTTATTTAATAAACTTGGTGATGCAGTTTACTAGGTTAGGGCACACTCAATTGCGGGAAAATGCTATTATGATCACCAGCACCATATCTGTTGTTCTTTTCAGCACAGTGGTAAGATATTTTGACTTGTGATAAATTCCTTAGAATCAAATTGGTTGCTGGGAATCAACAGTTATATTATTTTTCAAAATTTTGTTAATGTCTAAATTTACGCTGAGCTGTGTCTAAACTTACACTGAGCTGCACGAGGATGTACTTAACGATTACTGTATGGGCTTGCAATTGCACTTCAGATCTTTTGTACAATATCTTCTGTATACAAAATTTTCAAGCATTTTGGTAATGATAGTTATCCTGCATTTTGGTCATGTTTAGGTGTTCGGTTTGATGACTAAACCTCTGATAAGATTACTTCTGCCTCTTCCAAAACACACGACAAACCATATACTATCAGATCCCACTACTCCAAAATCTCTGTCGCAGCCACTCCTTGAGGAGGGCCAACAGGACTCTTATGGTGACCTTGGTGGCCATACTGTTCCCCGCCCTGGTAGCTTGCGTGCTCTTCTGACGACCCCTACACACACAGTTCACTACTACTGGCGCAAGTTTGATGACGCCTTTATGCGCCCTGTCTTTGGTGGTCGGGGTTTTGCACCCTTTGTTCCTGGCTCGCCAACCGAACGAAGTGTCCATGGAGGACAGTGAGGGAAGGAAAACTGTACCATAATTGTAAGTAAACGTCCAGTGCGTTGAAGTCGAGCAAGTGCATGGCTGAAAACATTTTCCATTACTTTTTGTTGAGGTTTTAGCGTGGATGTTAGCTGTTTCCACGAGTGCAGTGTTACATATTCTGTAAATCATCTTTGTTGATGTGTGAGTAGCTAATTTTCGTTTCATTTTCTTAAACATGAAAACTGTAAGTGTGTTGCATAATATTTGAGAGTTTAATTCTACGTACCGTCTGTGTTCAATGGCATGGTGATTTTGCTGGGACGTGTTATAATTTTGCGATGCGTGGCTTGCATAGAATGGAAGTTAATAGGTTTTTGGGCTATTCTTGATTAACGTCCAATAAGCAGAATTAGTTTGTATTTTGCTTCATAAGTGAGTCAATTGCGCTAGACTTTGTCTTCCATGAAATTGCCTTGACCTTCTTAATAAATAAGCGCTATCAAGCAGATCTGAAACTTTAAAAATTTAATCGAACTAATAGTTCATTAATTCATTGTTATTTTCTCTGCACGAGAACTAACTATTTTTTTTCTTTTCTCACCTCCTAAGCTGTCAAGGGTGTGTCTTGTTGAGGTATAAAAGTTTCGGGATTGGATTATTTTTACAAAATTTGCTTTTTATTCTATGCTTGGCGTAAATAAAATAAGTTTGGGTACTACATCTTGAACACACTTTTTTTATCCCATACTTCTGAAAAAATATAGAAATGGCATGTCATTCGAGCTTTTTGACTCTTGAGTAACAGTTTAACAGCATGTCATCTGTTTACCGAACTCATGAACGACATAAAAGTTCCATAAACTGTACTAAATGTGCCCTTGGGAAGACGAGAATTTAATGAAGAAAATGAAAATTACATGTTATTATTTTAATAGAAAAAAGATATTCAATGTAAACTACGGAAGAACATATGTAGATGGAAAACGACCAATTATTAAAAAATAATTTGATCTTCCATTATTTTAAGGAATCAAATTCGCCAAGGACCAAAAAAATTCAGACTATTCAGTGTACTAATCACGTACCATTAACAGAAGATAAACTAATCTACAGAACCATACATGGGAGAAGTAGGCCCGTAACAAACCGACTAGGGGCGGTAAATTGATGGCTGGGACTTCGATGATATGCCATAGTTGCCACTGGAAGCGGCAGGCCTATCGTAATAACGTGATGCATGAAAGCTTGTATTTGGAGCAATGCCCGTACTTGGAGAAGATGCTTGCCAGTTATTATAATACATAGATGTCCTCAGCGGGTCTCCTAAAGCACTGGCTATAGGCGTGCCGGTCGTACCCAATCCAAATTGACCAGGGCTCCCATTTGCTGCAATACTCCTTTCATATGGTCCAGGCGATGATCTCATGGGTGGACGGATTGTTGCAGAGCCTGACAATTCATTGGGTCTGGCTGACAAGCTTGTATATGATGAGTTAATGGGAGTGGAGCCAGCGCGATTGTAGTTCCCAAAAGGCGACGTTAAATGTTGCACGACCGTTGAAAAATTAGATAACAACAGTGCTGCCTGATCTGGAGATTGTTGTATGTGAGCACTGGCGGTTGCACCAGCATAAGTACACGGGCCAGCCTGTGATGGAGCTACTGTTCTAGCTAAATGGGTTGAATTTTGAGTGCCTTGACCCACAAATGAGCTTGTTGGTTGATGAGTTGTTTGTTTTGAGTACATTGGAGGCGAGGTAAAATGTTGTGCGGCTGTTGAAAGGTGGGATAATAAGCGTGCTGCCTGACCTGGATATTGTTGTATGTGAGCATTGGAGGTGGCAACGGCATAAGTATATGGGACAGCTTGTGATGGAGCTTCTGTTCTAGCTAACAGGGTTGAATTTTGAGTGCCTTCACCTTCAAACAAGCTTATTGGCTGATGATGAGTTGCTTGTTTCGAGTAAACTGGAGGTAAGGTTTTTGCAGAAGCACTCAGATCAGCTGTTGGTTCATGCCTAATCCTCTTCGGCTGATTCTGTTCAGCCATAGGGTTGGGAACAGTATGCTTGTTTCCATTATTCTGCTGTGACTCAGCATTGGAACCAGTGATTTTTGTATCAGCTTTCGAAGCAGTGGTTTTGGAACCAGTTGATTTTGTATCAGCTTTCCTCTCTTTTCTTTGCTTCTTTATTTGCTGAATCTGGTTTCTAAGCATCTTGGGTGAATATTGGGAACCAAGTTGGTAATTTTCTATAAATCTTATTATTCCTCTCAGAGCAGCTATTTCACTCTTTGTGGCATCATTCTGTAAGAAACAGATTTATGGAACAGATGAACATTACTAAATTATTACTCTCAGAGTCTAGAAAGAACAACGTGACAACATGACATGAGACAGAAGTACCTGCGCTTTAAACGAGTTTTTCCCCTTTCTGCGGATCTCTTTTGCAACCTTCTTGGCATACTTTGCATGGCCTTTCAGAAGGGGCACTGGAGGGAACTGATCAACCAATTCAAATTCATATATAAATCTAACAGCTTCAAGTCGCCTATTCTTAGCAATAAGTTCTTGGATATAGTCTGTCACAAGCAAAACATAACTGCAGTTGGTATCAGACTATTTCAAAGGATTACAGAAGACAATACCAGATAAAAGTAAACTTCTGCCTCATAACTTCAAAACTAAAGACAATGACATCAATCCATCTCCTATTATATATTCTGTAAATCTATTCCCCAACACACACATTTTGTCTTAATCTCCTAAGTATAACATACAGGAGAAATCACAATACTAATAACTCCTAAGATAAATTCAAGCCAAAATAAGCAGAAAGTATTAGCAGACTGACAGCCTACAGTTGCACAGAATCCAAACTGTTAGTATCATAACATCTTATTAAATGTCTGAGCATCAGCACCTATCACAAATGGCAGTGAGGCCCTACAGCAATTAACATCTTTTAATGTGAACAGATTTCAGAAATAACAGAGAACAAAAGACATACAATTTGAGCATTTATGTGCAAATTCAGTAACAAGCACCTAACATGACCAATCCAACTCAGCAAGTTTCAAATTTCAGGTTTCATCCATTATTTCATCCCCATAATATAAAGAAAATAGATTGAGAAACAATGAAAAAGTATGCAATTGCTTAAGCTCAAGTGAAGACGGCTAAATCCACTTTGAAGGTGGACAGTTCCTCTCTCACCATAAGCCCAACATGAAATAAAGGAGACACAAATATCCCAAACATACTTGTATGGCCACCCAAACTTCTGTAATGTCACCTTTAACATAAATCCAAACACTTTTTTTCAGAACAACCACTCTACGGGAAATAATGTGCAAATAAGCTACAAATGATCCCCACCAAATTACCAATTGATCCCTAGAAATTGACAAAATTAACACAGAAACCCACTAACTTCCAATTACTTCTGCCTATCTAGTGTTTTCCAATATAAGTCCTTTTGCTACAAACAATGCACGTTCAAAACTAAGATTCCCTCTTACTTTTGCAGATTGAATATCCTACAAGTACATGAATGAAGGTTTAGGAAACAAATTAACAGCCAAGAGATAATCAAAGAATCTGTGAAACTGCTATACACCAAAGTCAGACTAAAACCACAATGCCTAATAGGCAAGGAAGAGTAGAATCTAGTTCCAAAACAGTGAAAAAAGTTTATCATCGATATCTAGCAATTAAGTTTTATCATTACACAAGCAAGCTTGCAGAAACATCAGGATTCAGGCTTTCATCTATCAAAATACGATTTCTTATCTATATGAATCCCAAATATATCACAATATTTGAGCTCCTATGGAACTAGAAAATGAAGTAAAGAAGGGCAGGGAGTGCAAGCATCTGGAATAGAAACAAACTCCTACAAAACTTTAGCACATCTACGGCAACTTCCCAACAAAGACTAATGCCAAATTTCAATACAAAAGTTTGCCATGAACTTTAAAAGTACCAAAGTTCCCTAGCAACTGATCACTGCTTCAAAACCAATCTACCAATTATTCACATGAACCAAGATTTCCACCTCGACAAAACTTTATCGAAGGATACAAGATAGGAAAAAAACAGCTACAAAAATACTAACAAAACCTTACCAGGAGCCTTATCAGCAAAACCAAGAGCTCTAAACAACCCAGGGGCCTGTTTGCGCGATGAAACACAATTGAAAAGCTTCAAAATTTCATCAAAACCAAATTCACCTACCAACTGAAAATCAATCAAAAGTAGCAAAAACCCCAGAACCTCCAAAGAATTCTTCATCCCCAATTTCCCTCGCCACTCAACAGCCAATCGCCTGGCCTCCTCCCTCACTTCGTTCGCCACGTCATCAACTTCCTCACTCACCCTCCCAAATTCCTCCAACACCACCACACAACTCCACCTTATTTCAGTACCCGCCAGCGAATAAAACTCCTTCAATGCATCAAGAACAAGCTTCCCTGGCTCATCAACGGCCTTAAAGAGCTTAAATAAATAATCTTGCAAGAATCCATGATCCTGTACATGCTCTTTTACGTACAAAATCAATTCTTTTCCATTTTTTACAGAAATTTCACAGGTTTTGCTTGTTTTGTTTTCTGGGTTGTTGTTTTGGGGCAAAATTGAGTCTTTGCTTGGTGGGTTTGTGTCGTTTTGGATGGTTTTGCTGGTGGGGTTTTGTTGGAGCTTTGATTCGATTTCAGAGTGAATGAAGCGGAGATGGTCTTCGAGGTCTTGCCATTGGAGGGTAAAATTGGCAACCTTACAGGCGTGGGATTTGAGCAGCTTGAAGGCTTTACGGAGTTTTGGTTTCTGGGTTGATTCAAGAATATGATGAAAAGAAGGAAGAGGAGAAGATAACATTTATGTTGATTGATTGATGAGCGGGAATGAGAAACGAAACGCTTGACTGATACTGTGGAGTCTGAGGTCACCACGCTCGTTTGAAGCCGATGGAGAACAAGAAGAAGAGGAAGAGGACAGTTTATTTAATTTTTAAATTTACTTGTTTAAAAAAAACCTCAAATCCCTAAATAAATAGTTTTTGGAATATTTTTAGGAAGCTTGTGGTTGCGCTGATATGGTGATATCCAGTTCACTTAATAAAATTTTTTTATTAGTATGTCTCCTTTCAAAATAAAAATAATAAGAATAATTATTTGTACAAGTCATCTTATACAATCACAAACTTTATTCTGCCGTTATTTTTATAATTTTATATTTTCCTCTTACTTTTGCATCTCGAGTTTTTTTATTTTGATGGGTATCGAAGCCAGCAAATATAAATATCTACCATAAACAAAATTGTATATAATGATTGAGCAGGGTCGTGTCCATAGATACTGATAATTATTAAATCCTTTTTAAAAATGAAAATGTAAACTGAGGGATTGTTGAAAATAATGAAAATCAATTTAAATTAATAAGAATGCAATTTAAAGGTGTAATTCAAAATGAGAAAACTCTAGTTGAAGGAATTAACTCAGCTTTGATTCGATTACTGATTATTGATACAACTATAAATCATTATTGCTTATGAATAGACTCCAGTTATAAATGCATCGAGACACTCTAATAGCCTATCTCTCCTTAATTAGTCGATAACCAAGACGATCATTGGTTATTTCCTAATCAATAGACAATCCTGATACGATCATAAGATTTAATCGAATCGATCGACCTGAAAAACTAGAGAGACCTAAATCCGAATTAACAAACGCATACGATGGTTCATTTAAATTAGATTATTTATTCCCATAACACAACGCACTGCTATGTTATTTGCCACAAACATCAAAATCTTCATACGATGAATCTTTCAATTGATAGTAGATTAAATTGATAATTAAATAGTGGCCAATTATCTAATTAACAAACATAATCATGACAATAATTCAGAGAATAAACAAATACCCAAAAAGTAATAAAACAATTAAAAGCACAAGAAAGATCTCACAGTAATGGTGAATCAAAGCTTCATTAACCTTCAACCAGAAAGATGAGTTTAGTTCCTCATGGGAAAAAAGAGAAAACCCTAAAAAATATGAAAACAAATAATAATCCAATTCTAATTCTTTTTTTTTTTCATCATTTTTTATCTCCCTTTTTTAGAGTTCTCCTAAAAAGGATAAAGATAAAAATATCTAAAATCTTATCTAAACTTACAAGAGTAATAAAAAGATAAAACACATTAAAATAAAAACGTCAAGTCATGATTAATAAAGATGCGCCAGCCTTTATCAACAAACTTCTTCTCAAATCGAGAATTTATCCAAGAAGTCAATTCATCCTCAAACATCATCTCTTGAAATTCAATTTAAAGACCAATCAATAGAATTGCACCTATAAAAATAAAACACAAGTAAATCACAACTATTAAGTGTAAAACATTGATATTAAAGGGAGTAAACAATGCAAAACTAGTGCATAAAATGCACTATAACAAATTCCCCCACACCAAGATAATGCTTGTCCTCAAGCATATAACTCAAGAATAATCCCAAATCTTCCCTCAATTCTCATTCCAACTCATCCAAAAATGATCTTAAGCAAGCACACCTCAAGGATTTAAGTCAATCAACATTCAAGAGACAAGGATTTCAAAGCATAGAATCTCAGAAGCTAGCATAAAGTCACTCAACCACCAAGACAATCTTTTCAAAATCCAAATGCAACAAAATTTAATAGCCCTCTCATTGATTTCACTCCATGCACTCAAAGTGTTTAGGGTATCATTTATGCACTCAAATCAAATCAAAGAATGCTATTACTATAAGCTTGCTTATATATCACATCTCAATCACAAAACATGAATTAAATACAAAAAATCTAAGGGTCTTAGTAAGGCTGTAATGAGGCTAAATGGATTGAATGAAAAAGAAAGGTCTATGGAATAAAAAGAGATCAAAATGAGAAGAATGAACCCATTGAATGAACCTTATGACATCAAAATGTTTATTGCTACTTAAGTCGTCAAGAGTTTTTTTTTTTTTAATGGGGTTTTTTTTTTCATCTCTTTTTTTTTTTCCGATGAATCTTGCACAATTTAATTCAAGCATAATGCAACTTGATGTAATTGAAAAACTTTTATTCAAGGTAGCAAAAGCAACAAAATATATGCAAACAATGAGTTCAAAAATCTCCTCAAACTAAGGCTAAAAAAATAGGTAAATGAGTAAGTAGATGTAGAAAAGTAGATGGTTAAGGATCAAACAAAGGTAACAAATTAAAACAAATAAAGATCTTCGAGTGGAGCAAAAGAAAAGAAATGTGAAAATAGAAAAATGGAAAGAGGTTTGCCCTTATCATTTTAATGCATAAAATCCCGTAATGCGGCTTCAACATGTATAACAAAGCAAGTTCTACAATAGACAAACTAAGATTGATATTCACTCAACAAAAATAATTAGAGCAAAGTGGTTGCTCATAAGCTCAAATCCTCTCAAAGTTGGTGAATTTGCCATCAAATCATATGCACTCATCAAATGAATCAACTATCAATAGTGGTGAGTTATTCATTTAAGCAACCAAGACCAAGCTAATCAAAACTTGAATCTATTCATGCATCTCAACTCACATCCAAGAAAAATAACACTAACTCCAAAATCATTCAAGAATGAGCAGAGTGAAACAAAAATGACTTCACAGAAGAAGAAAATAAAATAAAAATGACACAACCAAGAATGCTATTCAAAATTATCTCAAAAACAACAAAATAACACTTCCAAACAATAATATTGCAAAAATCGCTCCCCCACACCAGAAACATACATTGTCCCCAATGTATGATAATCACAGTTCACATAACGAAATAAAGCATAGGGACAAAAAGATTGAAGGCAAAGAAAACGTCCTTGAATTGTCCCCATATCGTCTATGGGCTTAGCGGAAATGGTGGGTGGAACAGCAAATTGACGTCGCAGGTTGTGACTGGAACGGATCTGAGCGTGGATGGCGTGCATGACTTGTGGTAGGCTGAAGCTCGTGGGCGGCTGCTGGAACTTTGGAGCAATGAGAGTGGTTGTCATGGCTGCTGGAACTTGATCGAAGTGGCTTGTCTGGATCGTGACTGTGACTGGCGTGCGCGGGCTCTGAATTGCAACGTGGCTGGAAATGGGTCGTGGATATCGTTGCTGGAAAATTATGGGTCACGGGTTGTGGTCGTTTGGATCCGATCTGGTTGGTGATTGCTGCGGCTGGATCGTGGGCTGCGATTGACTCGTTGCTGCAGTTGCTGGAAAGGTTCTGACGCGCGGGTTGCTAGAACGGATCTAACGTCGGCTGGAGCTCGTGGATCGTGGCTGCTGGCGTGGATCCGAGCGGTTGGTGGAGCAGATCTGATTTGCTGAGAGTTGGGCACGTGGGTCGTTGGATCGTGGCTGGACGGTGAAGTCGCGCGGGTTGGCTGCGAGGAGGTTGTGACGAGGCGGCTTGATGGGTGCTGGATCTTGACATAGCTTTGCTGAAATTTAAAACACAAAATCATTTTTTTTTTACTAAATAAAAGAATAAAATTAAAAATAAAAACTACAAAATAAAAGTTAAAATAAACACTTAAAACTCCAAAAATTACAGAAGAACTTTTTTATTAAACACATGGGCAAGCCTTAATAACTACTGTAATAAATTAAAAGCAGAAGTACTTATTAGTTAAGGCGTGGGCACGCCTTAACCAAAAATTTCTTCTGGCCAAAATAAGTATAGATATTATTTAAACAATCTAAAACAAAACCAAAACAAAAAATGCACAAAAATTTAAAATAAATATTAAAAACTTTGGGTTACCTCCCAAAAAGCGTCTTTGTTTTATGTTTTTGGCTAGACATATTCATTACTCAATCTCTATAAATGGGACTCTCAAGAGCCACTTCCTCCGCAATATTCACTGAAAAACCTTCATAAAAAGGTTTTAATCGATGACCATTAACTTTAAAAATTTTGTCAGAGGTCAAACTCTGAATCTCGACTGCACCATGAGGAAAAACATTAGTAACAATAAAAGGTCTAACCCATCGAGAGCGTAATTTACCAGGAAAATGTTTAAGTTTAGAATGAAAAAGAAGAACTTTTTGACCAACAGAAAACTTTTTTCTCAAAATCATTTTGTCATGAAATGTTTTCATCCTCTCCTTGTAAAGTCGTGAACTCTCGTATGACTCATTTCAAATCTCTTCCAACTCTTGCAATGTAGAATTTAAAACAAACTCTCTTTCATCCTTTTACAATCCTTTGATGCCCAAGCTTTTGTTTGAAGCAATTACCAATGAATCTTCAACGTCCAAATCAAAAACTTCCTATACTAAAGGATCAATAACATTCACAGAAAATACCGACTGTTTATCCCTAAGATATTTCATGGAATCATTCATATTGAACTCTATAACCTTTCCATCAAATTCCATAGTAATAATCTCTTTATGTACATCCATTTTAGTCCTAGCAGTCTTAAGAAAAGGCATTCCTAACAAAATTGGAATAGAATTAGAAGAATTATCCTCTTCCATATCAAGTACATAAAAATCAGCAGGAAAAACCAATTCATTAACTTGTACTAAGACATCTTCTAATACCCCATCAGGATATGCATTAGACCTATCAGTTAGTTGAATTATCACGCCAGTTTCTTTCAATGGACCAACATTCAAAGATGAATAAATGGAATGAGGCATGACATTAATAGAAGCTCCTAGATCTAACATAGCCTTCTCAACTTTAACACTACCAATTTTGCAAGGGATAATAAACACTTTCGAAGTGAGATCTTGTCTGTTGCCAAATTGTTGCGCATTGGCAGCCATGTTTGAGATCAATTCCCTTGCTTGAGTAGGGGTCTTGTTCACTAACACACCTCCACTAGTAGCATCTATCATACTCCTATCCATCAATGACAATCCTTCGTAAAAGTATTGAATAAGAAGTTGATCAGAAATTTGATGCTGAGGACAACTGCCACACAATTGTTTGAATCGCTCTCAATACTCATACAAAGTCTCCCTAGGAAGTTGTCTGATACCACAAATGTCTTTTCTGATGTTGGCAGCTCTTAAAGCAGGAAAATACTTTTTGAGAAATTGCTTCTTCAAATCATTCCACGTTGTAATCGATCCAGGAGGTAAATAATACAGCCAATCTTTAGCTAGCCCATCTAAAGAGAAAGGAAAAGCTCGCAGCTTAATCTGCTCTTCAGTTACACCTTGAGGCCTCATGCTTGAACACATAACATGAAACTCCTTGAAATGTTTATGAGGATCTTTACCTGCAAAACCGTGAAACTTGGGTAATAAATGAATAAGACCAGATTTTAATTCAAAATTTACCTCCAGGTCCGCATATTGAATGCAGAGTTGTTGCTGATTCAGATCTGGTTCAGCTAACTCTCTAAGAGTTCTTTCTGCAAGCGCAGCTCTATCCATAACTTGTTCAACCAAATCAAACATTGTATCTGTTTCAGAAAACAAAAGTGACGAGGATTGTTGATTATCTCGCTTGGCCTGTTGTCTCAGTCGGCGAGCTGTCTTCTCAATTTCATGATCAAACGAAAGTGTACCTGTACGAGAAGAATGAACCATAAACCAAGTAAAACGTAAAAAGGATTAAATAAATGACACCAATCCCCGACAACGGCGCCAAAATTTGATGGGTGTCGAAGCCAGCAAATATAAATACCTACTCTAAACAAGATTGTATATATTGATTGAGCAGGGTCGTGTCCACAGATACTGGTAATTATTAAATCCTTTTTAAAAATGAAAATGTAAACTGGGGGATTGTTGAAAATAATGAAAATCAATTTAAATTAATAAGAATGCAATTTAAAGGTGTAATTCAAAATGGGAAAACTCTAGTTGAAGGAATTAACTCAGCTTTGATTCGATTACTGATTATTGATACAACTATAAATCATTATTGCTTATGAATAGACTGGTTATAGCTACTGAGACACTCTAATAGCCAATCTCTCCTTAATTAGTCGATAACCAAGGTACGACCATTGGTTATTTCCCTAATCAATAGACAATCCTAGATACGATCATAAGATTTAATCAATTGACAGCCTGAAAAACTAGAGAGACCTAAATCCGAATTAACAAACGCATACGATGGTTCATTTAAATTAGATTATTTATTCCCATAACACAACGCACTGCTATGTTATTTGCCACAAACATCAAAATCTTCATACGATGAATCTTTCAATTGACAGTAGATTAAATTGATAATTAAATAGTGGCCAATTATCTAATTAACAAACATAATCATGACAATAATTCAGAGAATAAACAAATACCCAAAAAGCAATAAAACAATTAAAAGCACAAGAAAGATCTCACAGTAATGGTGAATCAAAGCTTCATTAACCTTCAACCAGAAAGATGAGTTTAGTTCCTCATGGGGAAAAAGAGAAAACCCTAAAAAAGATGAAAACAATTAATAATCCAATTCTAATTCTCCTTTTTTTTTTTTCATCCTTCTTTATCTCCCTTTTTTATAGTTCTCTTAAAAAGGATAAAGATAAAAATATCTAAAATCTTATCTAAACTTACAAGAGTAATAAAAAGATAAAACACGTTAAAATAAAAACGTCAAGTCCGCAGTTGATAGCATGCGCCCAGGCCTTATCAACAAACTTCTTCTGAAATCGAGAATTTATCCAAGAAGTCAATTCATCCTCAAACATCATCTTGTAGCTCAATTTAGCACCAATCAATAGAATTGCACCTATAAAAATAAAACACAAGTAAATCACAACTATTAAGTGCAAAACATTGATATTAAAGAGAGTAAACAATGTAAAACTAGTGCATAAAATGCACTATAACATATTTCAAATTAAATTCTTGATACACATTAAACAAGTAATCTTTATTACATAATGCTTATGCTTGTATTTTTTTGTAGATAAAGATATTATATTAAAATATAATTAAAATATAAAGTGGTTTAGGTATTCAAGTGCATGTTTTCTACTAGCATAGTAGCAAGATACATGTTTCAAAGTTTGCACTTTGCACAACAAGACATCTATTCCAGCAATTGAAGAGGAACAGTGGATTTAATTCCACGGGCAAAAAAAATTGTGTCAATATATTGTTATAGAACCTTAGTATTTTATCTCTCATTTGTTGAAGTTTAAATAATTTGCTTGTTTATTATTTTGAATGCATCGTTATATATATGTAATTAGATAGTTTTTTTTATTAATAATATTTATATTGATAATTATCTAGTTACTGTATTTTCTAGATGAAAAAAGAAGTAGATGTACATAAATTGGTTAAGAAAACTAAAACTTTTTATGGCGAGCATAGAAAATTCTAAACTACAACATCATTGATTGATAAAGCAAAAGAGCCGTTGTATACAGTTTTACATGCCATTTGGATTAGGTTATGTTCGAGATGATGTGAGCCATTGGATCCCTACATTGTTTTTCAACAGTTAAGATTATTACCACAAATGTTAAGTGACCAGGTAAAACGGTTTAAAATATTTAGGATAACATGCTGTCATTTTAAGGAAAAATTTTACTCTTTCACAAATTGTAAGCAATTCTTTCTTTCCTGATTCAGAGCAGAAGCTAAAATCACAGAGCAGGACGATTTTGAAGACAATACGTATTGAAATAGGCGAGAACCCTTGGCTGACTTAGATTGGGGTTTCCTTTGTGGGATTGATAGGCCATTGAGTCATCAACAATATGCTATTGTTTGTTGCGATTATCTGAGTAATTATTTGGTTTTTATTTCTTATTACTTTTATCAAGTTTGGTCATCGTAAGCCTGTGCAGCTGTGAAGTTTCAATGAATTTGTAATATTGATGGTTTTGCGTTCGAAGATGAAGATTTGCATGTGGTGTTTTAATTGAATTTTGTCACATCTTAAAAAAAAAAAAATTGAATTTATAACATTGGCAAGTTTAGGGTTGTGATAGCGATTCCATAATTGGGAAATAATAAAAAGGGAACAAAGGTTTGGTGCTATTATTCACTTGTCGTTCTAATCGTAGATGGTTCCTGACTTTAACAATTTTAGTTTGGTCCCTCTGCATGCGGTTTATTTTCCTTACGAAATAGGCTATGAAGTGTTAGCTAAATTTATCTTTCTTTATAATTTACAACAAATTACGTGTTCTAATAAGTTAACGCGAAGTTTTATTTATCGGAATAGAACCAATAACCTTTGTAGTGGTGTTATATTTTCATTGAGTGTAAGTTTCTTGAATGTGTAATTCTCACCCTTACTTTAAAAGCGTCTATCCAACGGCTAGGGTTAGTTGGCTCCAAGTTGAATCATCTCCAGTATAGCCGAGTCCCATTTGATTTATAAAGCACGGCAATTCGTTTTCTTCGGCGTCTCCGAAAATGCTGCAAAAAGATTGAGTCCGACGACGTTTTAAAAAATGAGGCTCAAGCGCTTTTGCAGTGCTTTCCACATGTTATAATACAGATTTCTTGTAGTGAAAATTAGGTTAACAACTATGGATCCTGTAATCCACCAACGGCTCACCTCTTATTATCGTCCTTATCTCTCTCTTTTGATTAGTTTAAAATTAAAAATACCATTTTGCCTGACATTGCCGATTACCTTTTAATTAATTAATTAATTATCATTATACTATATTATACTAAATAAATAACTGAAATTCAAACGCTTAAATTTAAGAGTTCACAATAATTCCACCATCAATACTCTAAAAATACACAACATCATAGAAGAATCCTAATAATATTTACATATTTGTAACTTGTAATTCAAAACTTAAAAAGTGCAAAACAATTAAAAAAAAAAAAACTCAATAAGAGAAACCATACTTTCATTACGGGCACGAAATAGGCATGAAAAAGGAGTAGATAAAAGTAAAGCAGGCATGGCATTTGTATTAGCTTAAACAAATCAATGAATATTCCATATAACAAAAGCAATTATTCCATATCCATCAATCAAAAGGGAAAAGTTTCCCCCATCAGTTTTTACACAAAGTCCTTTTCGTTCCATTTTCTTTGTAAAATTCTGCATACACAGAAACAACAAGTAATAAACCAAAGCACCCTATACACCTTTTCACATTCACAGTGAGATCTGGGAAATGCATATACTCTACATTTTTCTAACTATTATCAAACAAACTTTGTTAATCAATCTAGAGAATCTCTTCTTCTAAAAGTGTTGCTTTTCTGCTTCACAATATCAGACGGCCGAGGGCGAAACTGATAAGTGCCACCATACACACAAACAGAAGAGGAAATCCAACATGAACATTTTTCACAACTGATTTACTCCTCAACATGTCCTGAAAGAAACAGGAAAAAAAATGCCCGCAAAGACATTAACAAGAGCATCACAATAAGGAATTTATAATTACTTTATCATTTGCATCAGAGTAAAATGAATTTAGACATGAAGGAATATACAATCAGAGGGACAAAGATTTTTAATCAAACAGACAATTTATAAGGCTTAGAATGAATCATCTACAGACAAATCCTAAAAATATCTATCTTACAATCATGGGGTTCTGAAAAAATAAGTATGAATTTTCAGATATTCAGCTGAAATCATAGCAGTCGGGATAGAACATTTAGTACTTGGGAAGAAATGTATCTTGAACTTACTAGTTCTCCCTTTAAGATCTTTTTCTCTTGGATGCTCAATCTATTCTCCTCTGTAAGCTTTGAAATTGTAACTTCGGCCTGCAAAAGAAATCCATAAAACTTGATTACCATCAGAGGGTTACTTCAAAGGGAAGCTATAACCTCTCAAAAATTACGTTAAACTAAGAAGGAAGTATATCCAGTGTCACAAATGATCTAAGAAATGCAGCGTGATTTCTTAAATGCACATTTTTACTTCCAATCTAACTAAGAACAAACGAAGTCCTTTCAAATACCAATGAAGCCCACTAGTAACCTCTCCTATTAAAAATATGCCCAGAGTTTTCAATCATTGGGATACGATTATGAAAAAGGCAGTGAATAATTCTCGGTTGAAGCCAATTCTACTGATTTTGGAAAACTAAGAAAAACATCTGGACAAAAATGCACCAATGACAAGAGATAGCTTCAATGGCATCAGGATTTACAGTTGCCCAGAAAAATCATCTGTTCAAGCAACTTCACAGAAACAACAAATTCACACCGTAAATAGTTTGGAAAAATACTGAAAATAAACTGACCTCACTTAATTTTGAGTGAAGCTCATTTAGTTTTGACTTCATCTCCTCAATATCTTTAACTAACTCCAGCTCCTCTGCGGCCTTCATTGATTTAAACTCAAGTTCCTTCATTAGTTTCAACTCAGCATCCTGTTTTGGCTGTAACTCTTCACCATTAACCACCTCCTTTGGTAGATTCAACTCTATGACTTTTTCTTCCTTTAATTCCACACTGTTAGCTTCATCCTTCCTTGGCTTCAACTCAGGATCCTTTGTTGATGTCAACTCAGGATCCTTTGTTGATGTCAACTCCTCACTACTAATGACATCCTTCCTAAGCTCCAACTCTGCATCCTTTCTTGATGTTAACTCCTCACCTCCAATGATATCCTCCCTAGGCTTCAACTCTCTATCATTTGACGACCTTAACCCCTCACCATCAGCAACATCCTTCCTAGGATTCGAATCTGCATTCACCTTTGGAGTTAACTCCCGGCTGTCAACAACATCCTTCCTAATCTTTACCTCTGTATCCTTAGCCGACTTTAATACCTCACCACTAAAGAAATCCTCCCTTGGCTTCAACTCTTCAACCTTGTCAGGCTTTAATTTCTCGCTATTCACCAACTTGGACCCCTCCACATTCTTAGCACCCTAACAGACAAGGAAACAGCCGCATAAATAGAATTGTATATGTTTGTTTGGAGTAATAAGGTCCAATAGATTCATAAGAAAAGAAAAGTTGGTAATATGCATTACAGTTTGACTTTCAGACTCATTGCTCTAGCTTAGCGAACTGAGAAAAAAAAGAGTTTGACAAATCAAGACAATACTTTCACTGCTCAAATTGTGCTTTCAGGTTCCCCATGAATGAGACTAAAGAACTGTGAGGAAAAAAGAATTTGAAAATACAAGCACCTTAATTTAAAACGTATATTCAGATTTGGGTAATGGGAGACAATATCAGAGAGTTAGCAGATATGATTTCTCAAGGACGAAAAGATTCTCTAACCGTGTGAGGAGGGGTGAGGATTTCAAATTTACTGAATACTGGATCTTTCAGTGACGAGGATTCATAAGTTGGTCCCTGCTTCAGTACTCCATTAATTGGAGATAATATTGGAGAATTAGGGGGGCTAATAAGGAGCACTCTCAGCTTGTTCTCTTGAATATACCTGCCATCATCTTTGGCAAACTGCCATATAAAGCAATCAGCAGACAAAACATGATAATCAAGTCCAACACCACTACAAGAGCTTACCATGCTAGCTGTAATATCCTCATCAGTTGTCCCAACTGGCACCACTGTGCTTTGTATTAAGAACTTGTCTTTGCACAACATATCAGGTGGAGCTACTGCTTGAGCTTGCATTGTAACTTAAGTCAACAGGAAATAATAACAATATTAATTATTGGAAAGACAATAGTATATAGTCAGAAAATACAGTTAAGAAGAGAACAACATGTCAAATGAGTAAAGCAACAAAACAATGACATCTGAGACCATCAGCCTACTCCATTGGTAAGTTGCATAATAATCCTCAAGCAACAAGTCCTAAATTACGTTATCCTTCATTTTCAAAGTTAAATACCTTATCAACTCATGGTAAGTCAGCAGTGTGGCCGACAAGTTGTCTCTTTTGAGCAGGCAATCACTGTCTTCTTACAGAGAAACCAATACCCCACAGAAATTAATATCCACCAATTGACTGATTCACAATTAGCATCTATTATGATACACTTTCTACAATTATGATTCCAACTTTAACACACAACATTTGCCTCACTCATCCTCCTCATTGCTTCCTGCTGAAAATGACCTCACCAAAATAGAGGTGCCTCATGTCCAGCTTATGATATTTAATGACTTGCATCAGTGTAAAACATTATATACCTCGAAACAACATGATGACCACAGTGGAATAGAAGTTAAGAATTCAAGATTAACAGCCAGTGATAGCTTCGAAAACACCCAGAAGAAATGACAACAGGGTTACATACACATGGAGATAAAAACAAACTAAACAGAATATGAAGAAGGAATACCAGCAAAGTCACAAGTAGATTTTGGCAGAATAATGCCCACATTTGGCCGCACACAGTACTTCTTGGGAGAAGTAGTTTTAACCTGTCAATATCATTCGTCAATATAATACCATCTGTGTATTCTATGAAATCAAATAAAATTACAACAACACTGTTAAAAGTTGAAAAACAAGCAAATTATGATTCACACCTTAAAAGCAACATAATGGTGGGTGTTATTGGTCAGTCGAACTGAGCATGAACTTTGCTTCTTCAATTCAACTGCACAGACAAAAAAAAAAAAAAAGGCACCAAGATACATCAGTCTGTTATTTTAGGATATAATCAACCACCATAAATAATAATAAAGGAAAGGCAACACAATTATTATACCAATATGAATATTCCATTCAGCATTCATCAACAATCATATACAATAATAACAATAATAAGCATATTCACCTCTGGAAATCTACAGCTCTGTTTCATTAGAAATTGTCAAGAGAAAATTAGAAACAATAAAAAGAGAACTAAAACATCATAATTTCATTTTACAGGTACTGTAAATATTCAGGAAAAAGAATCTACAAGTTTTACAATGACAAGTGCAGAATCAATGACCCACACCGGAAATCATGAATAACATGAACTACCATGTAGACTCACATATGAATTTCAGTTCCTTGGGTTGAATTTCCAAGAGTTGCTTATTCATTGTGTTTGTTTGTTCCTCTACTTTCAAAGATTCTTATACGCTTAACATCCAATGCTATAGCCAATTACAGATCCAAATCTCTTCCCCTGCGTAATCAAATAAATTAGCACTTTAGCCAACAATCCACAACATTATATCCAATTCAAAGATTGCCTAATGCAAAATAGAAATAAAAAATGCAATACATATGCTGAATAAATTTAAAAAAATTGAACTCAGACACCTGATGCTATTTTTGACTCATTTTGTCTCAGTTATGATATGAAAAATAAAAATAAAAACGAGTTCCCAAGCAAACAGAAATCAAAATTCGCAGAGAAGCTTCAACGAACTGAGAAAACGTGTCAAGTTAACTCAAGGTGAGCACGAACTCATTCGTATAAGTTGAAAATGATCGACGAAACAACGACGAAGCCGGAATCACAGAACCGAAAATTAAAAAAAAAAAATTATACACCAGTCAACGAAGCGGAACCAGTCAACATAATGAGAAAAAAAATCATAATAAAACTTAATACCAACTCGTTCTCAACTCAGATCGTTCGGTCAACAAAACAGCAATGAAAAATAGTCAACGAAATCGAATTCCGACTCAATTTTTAGCTCCGATCATAGAGTACCAGTGGAATAAAAAAATAAAAATGAAAACGCAAACAAAAGATGAAACAACGCCGTTTCCAATTTTTGCAGTCTCGAGTGCAATCACTCAGGAAGAAGAAGCTCCTCTGTTTTTACTATTCAAATATCCAAGCAAACGAACTCAACACTAACGCAGAATCTAACTCGTTTCTTTCAGAAATATTTAATAACAAACAAACAAATAAATAAATAACAAGAAAACGACAACGTCACGATCTCGAAATCGCTAGAAACTATGATTATGTGTGTGATCGTGTTCAGGTTAATTAAATCATTGAATCATTTCAAAAATAAAACAGTGAGTGAGGATGAAGCAAAGACGACAGCGTCTTAGGAATGATGGAAAGATAGATAGCCTAAGCTTACCGGTTTTTGTCTTAGGACGCGAGAGAGAGAGAGAGAGAATCGAGAAAGTGATGAGCTCGCGGTGAAGAAGAGAATATAATAATATATATAGATTATATGATGTCGTGGAAGTGTCGTATTGAGATGATAACGTCGTCGTTTTATAAAGAGAGATAAATCCGAGAGAGAGAGAGGGATGAAGTGCAGTGCTCCTGCAGATTCCAGTGTTGATGGGAAGTGAAACACAAGTTTTGACAGGCGTTTGTTGTACCCGCCGTTTCACTCGTGTGCCTGCCTTTTGTTTGCCTCAGCACACTCTATGTTAATTATAATTATATTTTTCTCCCCCAAAACTGAAATTTTCAAATATTTTGTGGGGGAAATATAATTTTGCAAAATTTTAGATCAGAGAGCGCAAAAAAAAAAAAAGGGTTAAATATCTATTTAATTGTTATGATTTAAAGAGATAATTTTGTTTGATAGCTAATATTAATCCACGATTTAAATTGCAATGGAGCCAATGATGCCTTAAAGGTTAAGATTGGATGCAAAAATAGTATTATTTAATATACCTAATGCAACAAAATTTCTCAAAATGAATTATTTCCTTCCATCTGAAGAAAGATTATCAATTATCACTTCACACAACAACTTTCAAATAGATTAAATATATTCTTTATTAATATACCAACTCACGCCATCTCTCTTTTTTAGTAATATGAGCTTTTTTTTCTCACTTTTAAAATATTTTAAACATATGAAATCATATTTGATATTATCTAATAATTTGATCGAGTGATTTCTAAACAGTTTTCGTTGACTGACCACTCTATTTCTAAGGAGGTAAAAATTCTACTTTTTATAATTTTTTTTTTTAATGTCTACTTTACGTGACCTTTTGTAATCGAGAAGTAGAATAGTCTTAAGAAAATGCACAACCTGTGTTTAATACATTTGACGAAAGAAAGATCATTTTTTGTGTTGAAAACATTTGTTAGAAGAGAGAACATTTTTCCTTCTCCTAAATTCATTTATCAACTACAAAATTGTGTTTAAAAACATTTGTTGGGTGTTGCATGGAAGTCTTTGTTGTCTTGCTCTATATTGAGAGGTTGAGAGAGCAATCCATGCAAGACTTTTGAATTAGTTTGATTTGTGTGTCCCACTAAAATCTATATTGTATAAGATCAACTTTGGATCTCCTTATAACTTTTGCCTTTTTTACTTTATACCGTTGTGTAAAATCAAATTATTCCTTATTCAAAAGTAACTATTGTAATTTGTAAAGTCACTTTTCAATAGAAGAATTTAGTCATTACTCCATGAATGTGTGTCACTTTCCTCATTGCTCCTTTTCATGTCTTTTGCCTTTCGGTTTATTATTTTCGAAAGTTTAATTACTCATAATCATTCATATGGACCAATATAGAAATGATTTTTCTCAAAATATAAAATTTGGGCGACTTTCTTTTTTGTAAAATATATAATAAAAATCTTTAGATTGGCAAACAAAAATTGCACTAAAAGTTTGTTCCAACTATGTGTGTTCGTGGTGGAGAATCTCATTATCTTCACAATCATATAAAATGTGTAGCAACTTTTATAATCAATCAAAACGTAATCTTATGTGCATATTATTGACATGCAAGAAGAGTCTTAACAATTATTTTTATAATAATATACATATACCTGCACATGATGATTGTAATCATCATTATTATTTTGATCGACCGGCAATTTTTTGCCTAGGTCTTGATTTTCTATCTACCAAAATATAATAATACTGACAATAATTTCTTAAAATAAACTTTAATATAATGACTAATGACGAGCGAAATTAATATGTTGGAGCAAGAATATTCTACAACTTTTTATAATTAGAAATAATGAGTCATCAGCTACTTTACAAACTCAAAAGTCCCACCTACAAGACAACAAAATACATTAAAAGGAGTAAGAGAATGGAAGCGAGAAAGCGAAATAAAACCAACTCAATTAGTTGGGAATTTTTTTTTTTTTAAAAGAGTTAGTTGGGAACTTTGAAAAGGGCCTGAAGCAATCAAATCCCGGATCATGTATATGAAAAAATCATCTAGTCTGTGTCTTTCTTCCATCTGTCACTCCACGGACCATTCAAAAAATGGCTAATATTTTCATCCCACGTTGATTAGTGACAAATAGACAAGCTAATTAAACTTTTAATTTTGAGACACGTGGCATTGAGGTTTTTATTTATGTCAACAGTGAAAAGACAAGCCAAGAAGCGCACCTATATCATTTATCTAGGTTTAGTTTATCAAGGCACATATTCTGCATTTTTAGCTTATCCACATATGCCTTAAAATCTCAGCATCTTTCCAATGTTGGAGCATTTTACAATATTTACAGACTCTAATAACAAGATCGTCTCAGGGTTATGAAGTTGCTTCTGTTTCATTCCCAATCAGCATCGAAGAATCCGGCATCTTTCATCTCAGAGTAATATACATTCTCCAAATGCAAATCTTCCTCCTAAATCACCAAAAACAATAAGTTGTATGTCATAGCTATATGCTAGCATATCATCATGTTATTTCCCAAAACTCAGTCAACAAATTCATGACTATGAACCAAAACAAATCGAGATAAAGAGAAAAATATCTTGCGGACGATGAATGGTGTTAATTACCAGGAAAAAGTCTGCCAAGAACGTTACATATATAAGAGGGAGATAGAATGCATGGTAACAAACAATTGTGATACCATACAGCCTGTAAAATAATATCATCAGCACATTAGGAACCGAGGAGAACTGGAGGATGACATGTTAAAATAGATCATATCCAAAAACTTTTGCTTTAAAGAGTGGTCCAGACTTACCAGTATCCAAAATTAGCTCCATTAAGCACACAAGCAAACAGTGCTAGGGCATTCAAGATAAACATAATACTGATATATTTGTAGAATGCTGGTCTGGCTGCAAAATGGAAAGCAGAAACTAAAATAATAACAGGCAATTGTTTGATGGGTATAAAAACCACTCGTTACAAAATATATATATTTGACATACCAGGTAACCTTTCTCTCCACTTGGAGTGGTACATGAACAAAATGATTCCATACACTGCTGTTAGCACCAGCCTATGTGCAACCCACAAACCCCATTTAACATGATGCAATTGCCCATTGCTGTCAATGAACAGAGGGATCCCAAATCCAAAGAGGTAAACTGCCTGAAAGAGAAATAAAGAGAATGAAAGACCTTTTCCATTTACCATACCGTGTGAATGCCAGATAGGATAAAGAACTACATTATGACAAACCGAAGAAAAAAGAGATAAAACTGATGTGATACAATTCTGAAAAGCATTATCAAAAGCATGTAGAACAATAGCAGCAAAAGCTTAAATATACATGTTTTCTCAGCAGTTCACGTGAAGCCAATCAATGTAAAGTTGGAACCTCAGACAGAACCTTTTTAGATTGGATGGGAATGAATAAAGATATACTAAGTTGTCCTATGTCAAACCTGGGACCTTGGTTCCTCCCAGAATTTAGGATACTTTTTAATTGCAGATTTCTCCCATCTCACATTAGTATCCTATGGTCAACAACAGATAAAGCTCAAGAAAAAGGAGGAAGAGTGAAAGACATACCTTTAGAATTATATCCAGCCCAACAACGAGTCCTGAGATTCCAAAGGTGCGTGCTAAGGCTTCTGGCCCACTTGCATAATTCCCTTGGAACAAAAAGGCCAGCAAGCTTACTTCCAAAAACAGCATCCCGGATTTTGTAAACAAAGATAAGATATTCCATGCAATTACCTTCCCAGGAGTGCACTCCCAGGCCTGTGTTAGCAAAAAAAATTTAATTTGATCTTAATCAGTAGGTCCAGAGAAGTTCAGCAAGAAACTCACACAGTAAGCTTACCACAGGCAATTGCATTAAGCATCCTCTGATCATCTAATGAAAGCAATTATAGTATCATAAACATCAAAGCTTTAGCATTCTAACTTAATTTTAAACCATCACACGGAAGTGAGTGTTGGCTTAGTCAACATCAACTATCAAAGAAAGAGAATTAGGAAGGACAACTATTACCAATTAAGCGAAAGCCTAGAGGCCCACGCATTAGACCAAATGAACTAACTATCCCTCAAACTGGCTTCATTTTCATTGGACTAGCTGAGAGTCAAATGAGTCACACTGAATGCAAGCCATAGACAAAATTGACAAAACTCCTACCCAATGAGATTACCAACATAAATGCAATTAGAATTCTGAACAGTACTCATCATTCCAATCTCCCGTAATAAAAGAAATATTGCTTCATTTACTGCTACCAATACAATAAAAAAAATTGCAGTAAAAATACGAAATTTAAAAGCTTTGATTGAAACCCACAAACCTGAAGGCAGCACCAAGCAAGGTTGAGCAAGCTAACAAGCCAAAGACAACCATAATAAGCAATCATGATATGTGATCGTCCATTTGATAGCTTCGAGAAGCTCTTTTTAGCTTTAAACGATAGGTAGAGCACGAAACAAAGCGAAGACACGATCAAAACGACATTGTGCAAGAACCCATGACATTCAACAAGCCAATTATAGAGTCCCGACCCAAAGAAGGAACCGCCTTTGAGAATTGAAGTGGAATTTAAATTAGGGTTTTGTGACAACGGAATTAAAGGAAATGGGGATTGGGCAATTTGTTCAAGAACTCGCATCTTGTGGGTAGTGCATGCAGATTAAAGAAATAAGAGAAAACCCTAACCTTATACTTAGATTTCAATTAAAAATTTATGGGAAAATGTCTGAATGGGAAAGCTCGGTTGAAGCGTTGACGTTGAGAGTCGTTGAAGGTGCTTATCTCCTGCAATTAAAATGATTTTATAAAAGATTAAAAGCTAACTGAATTATAATTTATTTAATTTTCAACAAAGTCCTTATTGTTTGCTTGAAAATGAAACCAAACCAATGGTTTGCAGAATTCATCATTTAAGTTCCGTTACCTTACCACATGGAAAGGCTTTTGTTAGTAGTTGAATCAATGGATACAAGGTCTCATTTGCATCAAACCTTTTTTATTATTGAGAAATTATACGAATTGAGTTAATTGACAACCACTTGTTATTTTTATTAAAATAAAAGTGTTTAATTATACAAATATGTAATTAAATATTTTCAGATGAACACACTTTTTAACATAAAAAATGTAAACAATCACACCTTTTTCTTTTGGCTTAAAGCTCATCTACACTCAAATACCCAATCAATATTTAAGTATCATATTGTATCTAATAAACTCATCTTTTGACTTCAAACTTCACCACGTCTATGAAAATTTTGTGTTCGGATTTCGGACATAATTTTTGTAAAATTTGTTATAGCAGACTACATTTTTGGATTTTTCTATTTTGGGCCCCACTATTAGCCTCCTCAATTTTTTTTTCTTTAATGTTACAACTTACAACGTTTTCCCTCTCATAAACTCTGTGAAACTAAAACCTAGTTGCGTCTGTGTGTATTGGTTTCATAAGATTCCTTGCGATCGTAATTTTACAATCTGAGCAACTTCGTGCAGCCATTTTCGTATAAATTTCTGAATAGAAAATGAATAAAATGAAATAAGGAAAAAATGATAGAAAATAATCATATCATACTTGTTACTTTCTAAGAAAAACAATCATGCATAGAGATTAGAGAGTAGGCTTCAAAGAGCCCAAGACTAACGGTAAAATAAGATTCATGACTTCAAAAAAGATTAAAAAAAAAATCATTGTTTCACGCGAATTGGGGAGATTGAAGTAAAAATAACTAATAAAAGAGAAATAAGATTCACTGTGATCTAAGCTTAGGTCTTTGAATATTCTCTTTGTTTCGGTTCGGTTGAGGAGGTTGAATCCAGATTTCCCCCATCAAGCAATGAGGTTCCCAAGTGTCATCATCGTAAATGGTTGATCTACGTGACGCATGAGCCATCGTCGTCAGACAGACAAAAGCAAGGACAATCAAGATAACAGTAGTCACGAAACCCACGTACTACTCCCCTTGTCTACTGAGATTAATCTCCATGATGATGCACGACTACTCCACAACAACGCTTCATCATCCAAGCTTTCAACTTCAAACCACTCCATTTTTGATTGATCAAATCTGTAGACGTACCAGCGACAGTCATAATTTTGACTATCATGGTATTGAGGCTAAAAAAGATGATTGCAAAACACCATTGACATCAAAAGATTATTGTTATTATTACCACCGCACTCTGCATGAAAACTTTCATAATGCGTTATCGAGGCTCTTTCAGAATACGGGTGTGGAAGTGATTTCCGGTCGTTCGATGCAACAGTGAAGGCCACTGTAGCTCTCGGGTTTAAACAACAGTAGAAGACTCCATTCATAAATTTTATATCCTCTACAAAGTCAAAATCACCTTCAATCCCACGCTTAGTCCATTTTTTATCTCCAGGTTTACACATACGGATACAATTCCTTCCTCTACGGATAATGTGAAAACTGAATGCCACGCAATCCGGGGAAACTGGAATCGCTGAGAAGCTTGCTTTGTTGCACACAGATTTGATTTTGCAATTGTCGGTTTCCGGAAGTTCAATGATTTCGCCGGCTAAAGGATTGTAGAGGAAAAGTGAAGTTTTACTGTTGCGGGAATCCCGTTTTGAATAAAGCACCCAATCCTGTTTTGAATCGATAGCCCTAGCAGAACCATTAAAAATTTCTTCAAGTTTTTGATTTCTTGTTTAGTACGGACATTGGAGACCCTGTATATTTGTTTGTGAGAAGGGTCGTAGAGATGGAACGAACCAAAATTCCAGCCCAGCTTCCAGGGCAATTTATCTGCATATTTGACGATATGTGCTGCTCGCCAACTCTTGCAAACCTCCCGGAAACGTTTCTGATCGACGTCGAAAAGACTGTTGGCCATCAAATCGATGATATCACGAGGAAGATCAGACCATGAACATCACTGCCTTTTGCGGGCCATTGCAAACAAATTGAAAATCCGACTGTTATATGCACCAGTTTCATGTTTTTTTTATATATATGCTTATTCCTAATACAAGTTCGAATCAAGAATTGATTATCACTGATGATTTCTTCGAAGGGTAGGATTTTACTGCAATATTATGGACATTATGTTAGATAACTAATGTACTAATTTTAGAGAAAAGTTTAAGTGAGTGATTCGTGGTTAAAAAATACAAAATAATATGAATTTTTGTATGATGTGCTGTATGAATTTATACGGTATTGATAATGGGATCATTATGGACCCTTAGATTTAAATGTTTTAATCTTCACCATTGTTTTGATTTAATGGATAAATAACTAATCACTTAATAATTAATAGATAATATTCAAGTTCATAGATATAAATTTTTTTTAATTTGATAAATATTTTCTAAATCATCAACAAAATAAAAAATTAAATATGCAAATATGCAAATTAATTTATATGTGTAAGTAAAAAATATGATTATTTAATTTTCAACAATGCATGTTAATATGGATCCTTTTTATCAATTTTAATTGGAACAATATATTTTGTTGAAGAAGAGACAATAATAAGAGAATAAACTAAGATTGAGTTGTCTTAATATTAACATTAATATGTTTTAAAAGAAAATATAGAAGACTATACTTGTTTCTTTTTTATTATTTATTATTTAAAAAAAAATAGCACATTTGATAACCTATTAAGTTTAAATTTTAAATAATTGAAATTAAAATGTTATCCTAACTAACTTTTAATTTGGGAATTGTCGATCAAATCTAACCGTAAATATTTATACCACTATTGATGCTGTAATTTTTATAACAGCATTGTAGAGTGACCAAATATTTATTAGTTAACATCATATATAATTAATTCCATATACTATCAATAAAAGACATATGGCACAAAATTTTTAAAAGTTTAGGATAATTTAGATCGAGAAAGGAAATTTTATATTCAATTCCAGCATCCTAATATATTAGGAAGTAAACTAACCTTACCAATCTTAAAACTGAGACTAAGCAGATAAATAAAAGAAGCATGCTACTTGGCGCTATTTGAAAGCTGATTATGAACATTTCTTTGACTGATACTCCGGTTATCTTTTGTAATAGAGTTTATGTAAATAAAGCTTTTATAAGTAGAGTTTTTATCGAAAAAATTTTAGTTATTTGGTTGTTAATGAGCTTTTATTAAAAATTGATAAATTATTTTAATAAGCAAAATTTTCAAAGTTATGAGATGAAATAAATGAAATAAGATTATCAAATAAGTAAATGACAATATTTATATATTTTAACATTTTAAAAAAACTTTAACCTCTACTCCCAAAAGCTCAAAATTTAAGATTTTATTGGTAGAGACAAAATAGCTTATTTAACATTCAAAACCTCTACTAAAAAGAAAATTGAAAAGATCTTAAAAGATTAATTGAGCACTTATGAACATTAAATAAACTATAACAAATAAGTACTAAAAGTCATTTTTAAGGTGAATTTAGATTTTCTCTTGATACAATTTTTCCTAATGTTCACAATCATATTATGTGGCAACTATATATTTTGATGGTCAAGGCAGGACCGGCTTTAACCAATTGGGGCCCTTAGGCGAAATTTTATCTTAGGCTTTCTTATGTTAAAATATCAACTCTTACAAAAACATTAAATAGCTTAAAAAACTCTCATAACAACATCAACTAGCTTAAAATTCAACCATATTAAATAATATCTTGAATTACAATAATTTTTAACAAGATCCCAAAATAATAATAATAATAGTAGGAAAGATATATATTTATTACTAGTTGTCACAAATTTATCAAGAGTTCTTTTGAGATTTTACTAACTTTTCTATTCTCGTCTTTGTTTTTCCTTCAGTTTTTTATATTCTGATCCATATTTTCTAGTTAACATGCTTTCAAATCTAAAAAGCTAACAAATAAACAAACACATTTTTTTTTCTAGATTATTCAAGCCAAAATCAATAAAAAAATAAATTAAATTTAAAAAGGATAAGAACAATAATAATAAAAAATAGAAGAAATAGAATGATAGCACTGAAATTAAATCAATTGACTAGTTGAGATGAAGATGATGATGACAATGTATTTTGTAGAGAAAGAGAAGAGAGCACGAAAGCTTTTTGTTGAAAGTATCTTTGATTAAATGTGTATCAGTTTATAGATAATGAGTTTTTAAATATATTTTAATAAAATGCTAAAAGTTAGCTTTAAAAATCTAACGTTACTAAATTTAATAAGAGTTATTTTTGGAAAGGAAAAGCATTGATTTTTTTTTGGGAAATAGTAAAAAAATAAGGAAGTATTGTCCAAAATAATTATTATACATAAAAATATATCTTATATTTAAGGTAAAGATTATCAAATAAGAGAGCTAATTATGAATGAGAGTAATAATAGGGTAAAGCCTAAAAATTAGACTTTTTTACTATACACACACACACACACACACACACACACACACATGTAACTTAATTTTTTTAATCTAAAAAAATATTAATTATACTAATTAATAAATAAATACTCAAAAAATTAGGGTCTTTTTAAATATGAGTGAATTAGCAAGGAGAGTGTGTGGGTTTCATGGCAATTGTTATTTTGATTGCTCTTCTTCTTATTGGTCAATTTTGGCGTCACCTAAAAAGCACTCTTCACATTCAACAATTGACAATTATTATGCTTGGGATTTTTGTTGCTTCAAGGAGGATATCTAGATTTAACTTCCTCAACCAAAATAATGTATGCTCTATGCTTAGATTAGAGAGAATTTTTGGATCTTAGACAATGACATGTATGATAAAAGAACGTTAATACACCTTGACCCAGTGGCTACTTTAGTACTAAGTGAACTATGTAGTTGTTTAGGGCCTCATATTTAAAAAGACCCTAATTTTTGAGTATTTATTTATTAATTAGTATAATTAATATTTGTTTAGATTAAAAAAAATTAAGTTACACACACACACACACACACACACACACACACACACACACACATATATATATATATAAAAGGGTATCCTAAGCAATTGCAATAATCGGGTTCATTGATATTCCTAGTATAGTAGATGTTATCACACATACAAGGTTTAAGGTTTAGGGAAGGTCACGGCGAGACGAGCCGTTTATCATTACGATAGGTGTCAAGTGGAAGTGCAGCGATGTATATATATATAAAACTTAATTTTTTTAATCTAAACAAATATTAATTATACTAATAAATAAAGAAATACTCAAAAATTAGGGTCTTTTTAAATATGAGGCCCTAAACAACTGCATAGTTCACTTAGTACTAAAGTAGTCACTAGGTCAAGGTGTATTAACATTCTTTTATCATACATGCCATTGTCTAAGATCCAAAAATCTCTCTAATCTAAGCATAGAGCATACATTATTTTGGTTGAGGAGGTTAAATCTCGATATCCTCCTTGAAGCAACAAAAATCCCAAGCATAATCATTGTCAATCATTGAATGTGAAGAATGCTTTTTAGGTGACGCCAAAATTGACCAACAAGAAGAAGAGCAATCAAAATAACAGTTGCCATGAAACCCACACACTCTCCTTGCTAATTCATTCCCCTTGTCTACTCAAATTAGTCTCGATAATGATTATCTACTCAACAACAATGCTTTATCATCCAAACTTCCACCCTTAAGCTCAAACCACTTTAGGTTTAATTGATCAAATCTGTAGACATGCCATCGACAACGATCTTGAGTCTTGACAGTTATAGGTCCTATTTAAGATTGAGATATTGTGGCTTACAACTTCTGTGAAAAAAAACCTACAACTATAAAACAAAAGTTAATAGTATGTAATAAATACAATGTTGACAAAAAACCTACAACTATAAAACAAAAGTTAATAGTATATAATAAATACAATGTTGTGAATTTAACTTGTAATAAGTATATTAATCCACCTTCAAGATCCAATCTTCGTACTCCAATCTAAAAAATCAAAACCTAAACTGATTAACTTGATGTATGTAACTCTTATATGAGTAATTTGAAAAGAATTAAACACGAAAAAAAATTAGAATCAAGACTAAGGATTATAGTGGTTCGGCTACCAACCAGCCTACATCCACTTTGAAGAAGAATGAGTAACTTTCATTAATTTTCAAGTTTAGGATACAAGATTACAAAGAAAATGCAATTGAATATCACCCTCTCTTAATCACGATCATGAGATCTTATATACATGGCAGAACCTTTAGAATCTACCCCACCTGCCAGTCAGCACACACGGTTCTAGGTTTGTTATTAACAACCCAGAATTTTCCCACCTTGTAACAACCATAACAGCCAATTGAAGTGTTGTGATCCACGTGTAATAATCTCATTCACTCTAAGAGCAGAAATGACGCCTGTGAATGCCATTTTCCTTAAGTGATGCACGTGTAATACATGTGCCTCTCTTAAGCTTTTAGACGACACATGTCAGATGTCATATAGCAACAATGATCATGTTATACCGACATGTCAAAACTCATTCAATTAAGAAAACAACATGTCATACCTGTTTGCGGATGCTAATTTCCAGTTCACTTCCCACATACAATTTGTAAATAATAATTTTAATAAAATTATTAAAGACATAATAGATTTTTCATCATACAAATGAAAAATCATATCAACATAACTTCTAAGATAAAACATATAGTGTTTACTAAATATTTTAAAAACTATAACTATCCAACCTTAATCCTAAATAAGATCATAATACCCATAAGGATGAATCATCATTGACATTAAAATATTTTTACCATCAGACTCCACAAACTTTTCATATAATGTTCTTCATTTTATTTTAATACATGGGTATGGAACTAATTTCCTCTCGTTTGATGCATCAGTGAAGGCACCTATACTTCTCGGATATAAAAGACAGTAGAAGACTCCATCCATGCATTTTATAGGCTCAACATGCATAAAATCACCTTGAACCCAAAGCTTGGTTCATGTTCTATCTCCAGGCTTACATACGCAAATGCAGTTGCTTCTTATATTGACAATATGAAAATCAAATACCACACATTCCAGAGAAACTAGAGTCGTAGGGAAGTTTGCTTTGATTTTGACATAATTGTTAGGGTGGTTAAAATACCACCACATAGCCCGTGCATGAGTAGAATTGGGTCTATTCATTCTAAAGGGAATCACAAAGGAATCAAGTCTCGAGCAAACAACAATATGCTTGAGTGATTGAGAGCAGACAAGAACCCTCTAAGGAATCTGAGGACAGGTTGTGTGATGAGTTACCCCAAAATATCAGGCACGATGCCTATACTTAAACAGTTATCACGTCAACCCATTAACTATCTTATATCATACATGATCACCTATCACCTAATTTGTGCATTCAACTAGCCCACGAAGCCTCATGAATCAAGGAAGATACTACATGTTTGACTGCTTATAAATTATAAGAAGTTGAGAAGTAAGGAGACTTTTTTGGCCTAAACTCTGTCATTTTAATTTCAGAATTCTTTTTCTTTAAAGTCAGAGTGAATCAAGATTTTTCCTTTGATGGTTTTCACAGGAAAAACATCACAGTTTTCTGTGATTGTAGGCGACAACAACGTGGATTGTGTGTGGTCGACAAAATCTATCCTGTTGACACGGTATTGAGTAATTCCCAAGCAGATTTAGGAGTTTGTGAGACAATTGTTACAAACTCGACCCGATTTTGGTATCAACAGTAATTTCTAGAAGTTCAATTATTTTGCCAGTGAACGAAGCGTAAAAGAAAAGCCAATTAATTTTTCCTTGTTGTGGAATGATCCCTCCCTACTTTGTTGCTGAAAAGCACCCAATCTTGTCTTGAATCAATAAACGCAGCGCCATTGAATTTTTTCTGCAAATTTCTTTCTTCTTGCTGTAATACGGTTATTTAAGACAGTGTATGTTTGTTTGTGAGAAGGGTCGCAGAGATAACATGAAAATTTATTGAGATTGGATGAACCCGAATTCCAGCCGATCTTCCAAGGCAATTTATCTGAATATGTGACAAATCTGCTGCTTGCCAACTCTTGCAAACTGCCCAGAGTCGTTTCTGATCAACGCAGTAAAGACGGTTGGCAGTCAAATTTATGATATCACGAGGAAGATCAGACCATGACTGCATTTCAATTGCATTGACACCACTAGCCAAAGCAAAACAGGTTGAGTCTGGGACACTCAATGTAACAGCCAGCATATAGGGTTGTTATTATTAATAAAAGAATGAAATAAAAAATAAAAAATAAAAACATAACAAGCCGAGCGGGGATTATCAGCAATAGGTTGTGGCAGCCTTAGCTACTGAGTATCAGACCCAAATTAACGGGCCCTAACTTGGTTTAACTACAGGTCTTAACAGTCTCTTTTATAATTTGGACGAAAACACCAATCTCCAAAGTAAACAACAGCCAACAATTCCAGCAACACCGTAAGTATTGTGCATGCTAATTTACTTTTTTATAAAAGTTTATGATGTAACTCATACTCAAAAGTTAGTTTAAAAGTTAAGAATTGATTTAAACTTATACGTTTAATTAGTCTAGTAACTAGTCTCAGCTGCTTTTTTTGATTTTTGTCATAGAGTAATGATACACCCCCTTGCTTTATCTCTTGAGCTCCCACTATTCAATTTAACCCATTTATTTTCACAAATACAATGTTAAAAATTTAATTTTTTTAACTTTGTCTCTCATCAGCTCTCTCTGTCCCTCTCAATCAGACATTGCCTTCCAATATTACTAATCATAGCAGCAACAAGACTTTCTTCCATAGGATTGCTTCTTCATTGTCAGCTACTTCTAATACATTGAGATACGATAATATATATCTCTTTAATTTGTTTGGTGCTTAAGTAACGCTATATGGTAGATGACCTCATTCGTTGCCTACCACTGTACGATGTTGTACTCTATTGAAAATTTTTTAGATTCGTATTTGTTGGCCCATATGTTAAGAGAACAAGTCAAAATCAGAAACAATGATGGGAATACAATGCTTTCAGTTGCTGCAATTATTGGCAATGTTATAGCAGCTGAAATGATGTTAAAGAAAAATCCAAATTTGAATGGCTTTGCAAACCAATGTGGCTGGATACTTTTTCACTGAGGTTGCTCGATTTGTGAGAGAGAGTGTGTGCATACCACAAAAAATTAAAAAATTAAAGGGGTAGTTATGAAAATAAAGAGATTAATTAAAAGGTATGGTTAATGAGATAAATAAAGGGGGTGGGTCAGATATAATTATTCTTATATAACGAGGAGCTATAGTGTAAGTCAGCTTAACTAAAAAAGAAAATTAAGATCTTAATTTAGCCCTTGCCTAATTTCCATTCTGAATTGATGTTTTACAATGGGATTATGATTAAGTGCTGAGCATATTATTTGCCAAACAAAGAATCAGTAATCAAGATTTATTTTGTATTTATATATTTTATTTCTCTTGTCTAACAATCATTGATTCAATTTAGCAAAACTTAGAATCCTTGTTACAATGCAGCGAAAGCAAAAGGGAGAATATGGCCTGGGCCATATTGTATATGACAAGCACTGCTCTAAATTCTTGGCTTGTCAGCGAACTGCAATTTGCAGTACTTGAAGGCACAGAACTCTATAATCGTCCACCAGAAACTGAAGTACACTTATGCCTACTTGAAGGCACAGAACTCTGAGACCATGATGATGGTTTAAATGCCCTGGTCAGCAAGTTGGATGCCGCAGCTGTATTGACTTTCCTTCTCTTCGCTTCTAGCTCCAGTCATTTCGTGTTTGATGCTGAGGACCCAGAAAAAATTGAAGCAGCGTTGATCAAAGCCCTCTCGTCCTTCCTATTTTTCTGAAAATTATTGGAAGGAAAAAACGTAGCACGTGCTGCAGCGGCAGCATCTTCTTTACTCGCGGGAAGAAGCCGTAAGACAAGCCCCAATTTTCTTGAAGCAGCCTCCTCTTCCGCGACTCTCTTCTTTTGAGGTGTAAGTTTGCCCCTGAGAGCCCTGTTTAGGGCATAGTCGTCCGAAAATCTGGCATCAGATTTTCTCTTCATGATCACTAGTCCTGGCTCAGCTTCTTTCTTCTTCCGCAAATCTGCTTTCTCGTGCTCAAGACAATAAAACGCATCCGAATAAAGCTTAGCCCTTTCTTCAACTGTAAGCAGTTCAATAGTCTCTACATCTTCAACGTCAAACTCCTCGATCTTTCGCCGAGCCCCACTAACGATTACATACTCACAGTTCTTCGGATCTGTTTGGATAACAATCTGATGCTTGCAGCAAGGAGACTTCATCGTAAAGCTCCATATCTTTGTAGAGTAATAGTTTCCCACTTGCTTCTTTTCAGCATTGAAACGGACACCCTTCGCTATTATAGAATCATTGCATCCTCCGCACCATATATTGAAAGGCATTTCGAACCTTATGATTAAAATGCCCTCATCTAATTTTCTTGCTCTTTCCCTCAAAGCATGCTGACCATGGAACTTGTTCAGAGAACCCTGATTTGGAGTCCATTCTGGAGGATGGTAAAAGTTATCTGCTCTAGCAGCAGCCGGCGAAGACATTCTCTTTTCTTCTAGTTTTCAAGATCAGGATCGCCTTTGGGTTTGCTTTCGATAAATTTTTATATCTTTTACGTATTATGCATATGTGGATATATGTGTGTGTGTGTGTTTATTCCTAGTACAAGTTGGAAACGGTAACTGATTATCACTGACTTCTTCTAAGGGTAGGATTTCACTGTATTATAATGGAAGTATTGTTGGTTAAGTAATGCTATCGACAGAGGTTTTCCTTTCTTACGTCAAAAGAAGATCTTAGTTCTTTATAATATTATATTTTGTATCATATATAATGAATTTTCTGCTGAATTTGATACTCACTTTTAATGATTATATCATGATGTGCTGTTACCTGTTAGCCTGTTACCGAGTAAAGAAGGCAGACACACAGAAAAAATAAAAATAAAAATAATAGTAATAATAAAAAATAGATAAACAATAAAATTAAAAATAAGCCAAAGGGACAAAACCCTCGATGAAAACGGAACTTGAGGATGCTTGTTGTTTGATGCCGATGGCTAAGTAGTCAAAGAATTTTTAAATAATTGATTTGAATCGACCACTAATATTTGATGATTCGAAATTTGACGACCACCAATATTTGATCACTCAAAAGTTGATGAATTTGTTTGTGTTGTGAAATAAGACAAGCTAATAATTGATACAAGCCCGTATTGCTCGACAGAATCCCATATTGTTCGCTTGATTCGAATGAAGATTAAAATTGCTGCATATTTTTCAAGAGGTAGAAAATTTTGGGAAGAATTCATATATCATCAATTGTTTTATCAACAGCCTTTGTTCTCCTCCCCATCTGATTCACAAAAAAGGAAAAAAAAATCATAATGTTCACATAACAATCATTGTTTGATTAATAATCCAATTAGTAAAACACTCACCTTTGGGGTGGGCTTATTATTTGAGAGTGAAACTGTGCATACTCAGATGAGATACTTAGTTCGTATCTTAATTTATGTATTATCAATAAAATATTTATTATTTGAATTAAAAATGATGATGAAAACTTAATAATTATCTATTATTTGAACCAATCAAATAGTGACACATCAGTTGGGATACAAACTAAATAGTCGTTGTCAACTACTTGGAAGAGGCTGAATCGAAATTTTCGTTAGGTTCCTTTCAATGCAATCATCATAATCACGAATCTTGGGACCAAATCTTGATGAGTCTCCTTTCAGAAGATTTCGAAGGACCAAATCTTGCTGATTAATCAACTTTCAGCGGATTTCGGACATGATAAGAGGGGTCTATAATTGTATAGGAGCTGAGATCAAACAAATGTATTGTGTTTGCAAATTCATTCCCCTTTTCTACCGGAACGGACAAGCATGAAGAACCCAAGCTTTCAATTTCCAACCAATCCATTTGTGACCGATAAAGTGTGAGAATGCGAAACAAAGAATCAAATGGTTTCCATCAGACTCAATCAAGAAATTGTGTTTATAATCTGAAATTAATGAGGGCCAATGGGGGAGCATATTCCACTTTCATAAAGCAAATATTAAAGGCACCTATCCACATATACCACTCTCTCCAGTCCCCACCATCTCTCAGTATATCTACCATTATTTGTCTCCTAAAAAACTAGTTTTCGGAATCAACCGAAATAGGAATATCACGCAATTGGAAGAAATTAGAGTGGTTGAGAAGGTCGCTTTAGTGGATCCACGATTTCAAGATTCCGGAAGTTCAATGATCTTGTTGGTGAAAGGTGCGTACAAGAAGAGGGAAGATCTGACCTTGTCCTTCTCTCTCGAGGAAAAAAGCCAGTCTTCTTTCGAATCAAGTGGCGTTGCACTAAGCAAGTATAACATATATACTAGTTGATATGAAAATATCTAACATCAGGTAAAACGGAATCGTGAACTAAAAATAAATCATAACTTTTAAGTTTGAATTAGGTCCATAAATATTTATTTCTTTTGTCAACAAGATTTCATCAATTTGTAATTTTTCCTTAGTTAAATGAACGAAACTAGCTTTTATTAAGAGGATATTTGGTATTATAAATATCGTTTTAGGATAAGTGATCATTGAAATGATAATATATTAGATCAAAAGTATAAGTTATGAATTTTTTTGTCCTAAATTGCAATTTCTACAAGAGTTCTATGAAATCATACATGTACGGACGATCATAATAGGTATCCTAGTAATTATATGGATAGAAAGGGGATTAGGGAACATTACGCTGGAATACAACAATGTATTGGGCCTGAATATGCCGACCCTCGGGAATTCTTCAAGCTTTAGAGGATGAGACAAAATTATTTTTCAACAACAACCTTCTTCTGCAGAGGAAATAGAATATGGCGGGCAAATTCGGTTTGGGACAAATTTTTAAATCGATCTAAACTCGTCGGTTTGGTTTTTTTTCCAAACCGATCCAGACTCAAAATATTTTCAAACCGTCCGGGTCGGTTTGGTTTATCCGTTTGCAAGGATTTAGAAACGACAACAATAATAAAAACCAATAACAACTCAAAATTTGGTTTATCCGTTTGATAAGTATTGTTTATATTTTAAGCGGAATTATATGAAAAATTTATGTATTAATAATATCCCAACAGAGATTACGCAAGACCATCAGACTCAAAGAAACAGTAAAATAATCCATCCACGTACGCCACATTTTCAGCGAGTCCATAATGAGGATCAATCCAAAAATCTTTCCGGGTTATCATTTGCGGATCGAAATGTTATGTTGAACCTTAATTGATCAAGAGCACAAGTACTCGCATACCCACGTAGCCCACACACTTATTTTTCACTGTAATTTAGTATTTTTATTTAACCAATTATGTTTTGACTATTGCATTAGTTTATACAAAGTAATTTGTTCACGGATGTATCATTACCTATTCTATATAAAATAAATTCATTAAATTAAGAAAAACATAAAAGCTTAAAGAGCATGCATAAACTTAAGTATGCAGCCACGCTTTTCCTTCCCGTCATAATCAAATCATAAATAAATCTACGAATTAAGAATTAATTCAAATTTATTGATCTCCTCACAGGAGGCTGAATCCAAACGCTGAGCAAGCCCTTATCCTCCCAATCTTCATAATCCCGACCTCCTGAGGCCACATTTGATGAGCCACTCTCAAAATGCTTCCCGTTGAATTCACTGCGTAGATCACAGCAATTAGAACAGGCAGCAAAACGATGTATTGTGTTTTCAAATCCTCCCCCCTTTCTTTATCATCCAAGCTTTCAATTGCAAACCAATTCGCTTGTGACCGATTAACTGTGGAAACACGATATCTAAGACTATTAACATCACTACCAAAAGTCAAAAGGCTTCCATTATACTCTATCAAGCGAATATTTTCAAGTCTACACGAAGGTGGATACGGAAGATGTTCCCACTTTCCGGATGCAGCATTAACTGCACAAATAGCCCTCGAGAAAAGAAGGAACAGTAAAGGAATCCATCAACGTACACCGCATTTTCAACCCATCAATAATCACCTTGAAACCGGGGCTCAGTCCAGCTTATATCTTCAGGTCTACATATATTTCTACAAATTTTCTCCCCGGTACCTACCCATATTACACAAATCACACAATCAGGTGAAACTGGAGTCTTTGAGAAGGTTGCTTTAGCGATACTATACCTGCGCAATACAGGAAGGTTAATGATCTTATCAGTAAAGGGTGAGTAGAAAAAGAGTGAAGAACGTTTTTGCCTCCTGGAAATAGTATTTTATTTCCAAGAAAAGCACCCAATCATGTTTTGAATCAAGTGGCGAGCACCAAAAACAGTGTACTTTTGTTTGTGGCGAGGGTCGTAGAGATAACATGAGTGTGAATTAGAACCCATCAACCATGGAAATTTTATCTCTATATTGGATGTTTGCTGCTCGCCAACTCTTGCAAACCGCCTGGAAACGAGTTTGATAAACAACATAAAGAGAGATGACGATTAAATTTATGATATCAAGAGGAAGATCAGACCATGATCGCCTTCCAAGCTTCTGCTTCTTCGCCATTGAACAACAAAATTTGGGGTTTTCTTTTTTCAAACTGTGCCTATATATATATATATATATATATTTTTTTTTTTTTCCTTTAACAAATTGGAAAAGGGAAGGCCAAAGGCCTTGACCAAGTACGCATCGTTCGGGGCTTAGAAACTAAAATTTGGCCTTCGCTGCAGATCTAATTCTTATAACAAGAATGAAATCTTGTATTTACTGCATCACAATCACGCTATAATTCTGATTTATATTTACTTCTTCAAATAACATATCTTCAACCTTGGCTGGCCCTGTAGATAAGCTATTATCATTCTGATCATTATCTAAACCCTTCACAGGCAGAATCTGGGTAGTCTTGCTCTGCAATGAAGTCTTTACTTGTTTGTTAAGCATTTCTTCAGTCACAATGTGGGCTTACTTTGATATGCTGGATGGACAAGAACTCAGTATTGAGGTTTTTGCTAAGCGTTGAATCATCATTGCTCTGTAAAAGCTGAAAGTCAAAAGGCCACATGCACCACATGCATGGTGTTATTCGGTGGCCACCAAAGCTACGTGCATAAGCCACAAAAGTTGACTATTTGAAAAAGGTTGGAGTCGCGTGCATGCATTTGTCAATCTTAAAGAATTTAGTTGCTAAAATAATTAACAATTTGACAACGGATTTGGTGCAATAGTGCATCCATCTTGCCAATAAATAGAGAAGCCGAATGTATTTGTAGATCATCCAAAAACATTTGTGAGAATCATTTCAAAGTTCAGAGCAATTCAAGTGAAAAATTGTTGAGGGTGAGCAATCGGAAAGTGTGAGCAATTGAGAGGTATTTCATTTCAAGTGTATGTGAGAGTACTTGGTATATTCGGGTTCTGCAGAGTGAGATTTGTTACTCAAATAATTGTTAGTAATACAATTATTTTTCTCTTACTTCCGTGGACGTAGGCATAATTATCAAATCACGTTAAATTATTGTGTCTTTTATTTTTATACAATTATTTAGTGCACTTGATTCTGCATTCCGCGCACAACAGACATATATTATTTTGAGAAAAGGCACTAATACTCTAAAAAAAATCTTATAAACTGCTTTACATGTTTATTTAAATTTTACCCATGATTAAATCATATTCTAAAAATATAATGTTATCTATCACAACTAGTATCCCAACTATATGAATCAAACCTTTCACGTATGCCAGAAGCAACATAAGCAACAAATGATTTTCTTTTACAAATAATGAAAAAAGCTGAGAGATGATAAAAGATGAACCTTTTTTTTTTTTTTTAAAGATGTAGAATCTATTCTTTTCTTTTCCATCATACTCAAGGATCATTCTATGATATTGTTATTATTTTTTTAATAACATTAATAATGTAATCAATGTGTGCCAGATTTAATCAACGAATTAAATTTTTTCTATTCAAGAAAAAATTTAATTATTTAAAAATACTGTACCAGATTGAAAAACGGTTAAAGCATATTATTTAAAATTTAAAAAGAATAGAAAAAAAAGAGATGATGAATGCTTCAAATTTTGAGGATAATGTAACTCTATGATCAGAGTTGTATACAAATTTTTGTTGCGGTCGAAATCTTAATTTGACTTAAATTCCTTATTTATATGAGAAGCTGGAGATTTCTCCCTTTCACCCTAATCAAGATTTATCATTTCTCCATCGATATATTGTGTTGAACCTTAATTGACCAAGAACATAAGTACTCATAAATTCTTAAAATATAGATTTTGTTGACGAAAACACCACGTGGCCCCCGCACAACCTATTTTTTCATTATAATTTAGTGTTTTCATTTGACCAATACAAAATAATTTGTTCACAGCTACAACATTATCAATTTTATATAGGATAATATCAATAAAATTAAGAAAAAATAGAAAAACTTAAAGAGCGTGCATAAAATTAAAAACAAAATAAAGTAAATAAGAAAATTACCACCGAACTCAGGAGGTAGAATCTAAGTTTCCAGCCACTCTTTTCCTTCCCATCATAATCAAATCATTAATCTACAAAATATGAATTAATTCAAATTTATTGATCCTCTCACAGGGGGCAGAATCCAAATTTGGGTCAAGTCCTCCTCCTCCTCCTCCTCCCAATCTTCATAATCCCGAACTCTCGGAGCAACTTGTGATCAGTCACTTTCAACAGGCTTCCGGATAAATTCACTGTGCACATCATAGATGTAAGAATAGCGATCGAACCAATGTATTGTGTTTGCAAATGCACCCCCCTTTTCTACAGGAATCCACAAGCATGAAGCACCCACGAACAAAGCTCTATCATCTAAGCTTTCAATTTCAAACCAATCCATTTGCGACCGATTAACGATATAATGTGCTTGATAATGTAAACTTCTCCTTGGACTGATTTTATTCAAAACAATAGTTTTTTTTCGTAAATTTAAAATTTGTTTGACAAATACTTATCCTGTTGTAATAAATTCAAGTCAACTTTTGAATTTGGTGATACAGTTATTTGGGAAAAATTTTGTAAAAAGTAAACATTAATTTAATGTAATATGCCTTCAGAGTGCTTGATCAAATGATTTTCAAATAGTTTTATTTATTTGGCCTTCAATATTCAAGTTCGAGAAAGGTAAAAACTAAAAAATTAATTTATGTCTTGTCCACTCCCCCCAAAAAAAAATTGTAATATGAATCTCTTATAATAATTTCAATATTATTATGATATGAGTCATTATGAAGTGTTAGTATCTCTATATTTTGGCAAAACTTAAATTTGGTATACACATAGATACCAAACAATGGAGTATAGTATTTATAATTCTAAACATTGAACCTAGGCCTAGCTAAGGACTCAAAGATTTTTTATTTTTTTTTGGTTTCATATACAGTATATTGTTAATTTTAGCCTTGAATATAAAGCTTATGATTTATGCCCTGTAATTACTACAATTTGACACTTTTCTAGATTCATGTACCATGTTTTGACTTCAACCCCTAGATGTTTCTTTACGATTTTTTCTTCCCCACTAGATTTTCAGTTGTGGTCTCCTCAGCTGAGAGTAACTAAAAGCTCTTCGTAGAGTCTAGCCAATTCATAAAGTTTACTTTTATGATTTCTGACCCCTTAAATATTCAATTGCGTCTTCGCTTTTTTTGAACCAGTTAAACTCGAAGTCAAACCACATTTTTAATTATCAAAATTAATTTAAATTAAATATTTTTTAAAAAAGATTAAAATTTCTCGCGAGCCAAAGACTTCAAAAATTATACAGCAATCTATATTATGTTGAGTTTTAACATAGGTGGTCCGACAAAATACTCGATTATTGTATAATTATATCATAAAACCTTCGAATTCAATTCGATTGCCCATGAATACAATATACATTAATGATCAACCCAACTCCGATGATAATAAAAAGTAAGGATTGATGTTACATGTTATCTTATGTTGTGTTTTATTAACTTTTAAACAAAAAGGTTCCATGTTTTCCAAAAATGTAACACAGTACTCAATTTTAGAATCTTCAAAGATTCTAACCGTTAAAACCGCTACATTTGTTTCCCTCCTTCCCCTCCTTTTTGCCTTAACCAACGGATCACCTTCTTTCCAAACCTAAAATGAAAAAAAAAAATAATCATTTTACCAAATCCTCATAAATCAATCGAATCATTTTATTATCATCCTTTCGTCACCGATAACAGAACTTACAGATTGAGTTGCATCTTTTTTCTATCTATTGTGAATTTGTTGCTTAATAGCCAGCAATGGATAATAATAGAATGTATATACGACAGAAGACCAGCGTGTATCCGGCAGACCAATCGTCATCGCCATCGCACCGTCATACGCGGTCAGGATCAGTGTCCAATGTGAGAAAAGCTCAGACAAAAGCTGCAGCTCAAAGATTGGCCGCTGTCATGGCCCATAAGCCGTCTGATGAGACTGATGACGATGATGCTGTTGATCATTCTCGTGATTACAGAGCCCCTGGTGGGCCCGGCGTTATCGGACTTGCCGGTACTGGTGGTCGTACTATGCGCTCCCGCTCTCCATCGGTAAAGATATAAATAAATTACACTAATAATAATAATAATATATATACCAGCACTAATGCACGGCAACCGATCAGAACTCTGCGTGATTAAAGAGAAGTTTGTTTTTCTTTTAGCAATTCTTTATATAAACAGTTATTGGTCCGGATTTTAACAAACTAAGAATGTTAGTAATTGGAAAATTTGATGAATTGTTTCATTACTTATTTTTTACTAATTGTTTTACTGCGTTGTGAACTTTTATCCCTTTATGATCCTATGGTGTTTATTCTTGGAATTGAAAGCACGAAACATGTATGTTCTTATACGTTGGAACTGTAACTTGCAGAGAAAACCAATGGCTCAGAACCGGACACAAATGATTCCGAATGAACCAGCCGATGAGGATAATGATGATGATGATGATGATTATGGTTTGGTGAGTGGTAAGGCGAGCATTGGGCTTGGTGGGGGAAGAGCAATGCGGTCGCGTGTTAATGCGGTAATAGACAGTTATATTGCAGTTCATTTAATCTCTTTACCCATCCTCTGTTTAGTTTGCACGTCTGGAAATTGCTTTCGTTTCTTATACTGCTTTGTGTTATGAAATTCAGGCCAAAACTGTGCCTCGGAATATGGTGAACCAACAAGCTGATGCAGATAATTATGAGAGCTATGATCACAGCAAGGCGAGCGTTACAGGTAGTATTGGACGTGCTGGTGGAAGATCCGTGCGGTCACCCTCTCCTGCGGTAATTCTCTATGACTACAAACATTGATTTGGATTCTTGACTTTTATTGAAATTATTAATCCTCTGATACAGAGGAAACATGAACTTACAGTGGATTCATATCAAAGCCTGTTGTCGATGCATGTAGTTTACTGTGTACGGCCCTCCTTAGTATTGGAAGACTAATAGATTGAATTAACTAGCATATTGCCATATATTTCATGGTTACAATTTGATTCTATGATTTACATTACAGAGGATTTGGTCTTAATTCATATATGCTGATATTTGGCATGCATTTGAAGCACAGCCCAAAACTACACCTCAAAGGCCAAACCAAACAGCTACCGAAGACAATGACGATGATTACGACTATAGTAGAGTGGGCAGTGGAGGTAGCATTGGACTCACTGGACCTGTGGGAAAATCAAGGCAGTCATCCTCTCCTTTGGTAACTGTTGAGGAACATCATTTTATATTCTTGACTCATAGATTTGTTAAGCTATACTTGTGAGATTGTTTGGTGATATATTATGATATGCTGCAACACAAGTGGCTTCTGTTATTATTAGGCCAATAGCTTGAATCAATTCACATTCGCTTATACAACTTTCATTATTTCACTGAAGTTTACATGTAGAGCATTTGAACCCTTGTATATTCCTTCAATTTAAATGCCTGGAATTGGAAATAGAATAACTTGTATTGACTTTACAAGATGAAGTGCAGACCAAGAGTACGCCTCCTCAAAAGCTAAACCAGGGGACAGTAAACCATCCAGCCAATGAGGATAATGATGAGGATTATGATTATGGTTCAGTAACTGGCAGAGCAAGCATTGGGCTTGCTGGTGGAAGGTCTGTGCGGACACCTTCTCCTCTGGTAACTATCTGTGAATACTGATTTAGACCCTCCTTGCAGCCCTCATAAATTCCTTTAAATGCCTTGTTTTAGATGTAACTCATATAGGTTTCCACATTAACTTATATAGTGATGTGCAGAACAACATGACACCTCAAAGACATAAGCAGGAGATGGGGAACCAACCAGCCAACGAGAACAAAGATGAGAACAACGAATATAGCAAGGAGAGTGGCACCGGAAGCATTGGATTTAATTCTGGAAAATCCAGGCGGACACGAACTCCAATGGTAATTTTCTATGAACATCAATTTATATTGGCAGCGCGCACTAGTTTTGTAAAATAATGCTGTAGAAGAAACATGAATTCTGGCTGCAAACAATTTATTGAATACAAGCGCCAGCTGATGCAAAGGAAATTTAGCTAAACCAATTTGATTGACTAATGGTTATGCCACTTTTATCTTCATTTTGAAGCCTTTTAGTGCGTATTGTGTTATAGTTTATCATGAGACCTATAGGCTGTAATTCACATATTCTAAAATATATTCCAGCCACCATCTTCTTTTGAAGTGAACATGGTAGTGCAAATTCTAAACAATTTATATATGCTCCTACAGTATGCATGCTTGAAATATCATATTCATGTACATTTTTGTACTGGCTTACATACGCACAGACCATATCTACACCTCAAAGATCTATGGATGAAGAAAATGATGAAAACTACGACTATGGTTTGGTGAGTGGTAAAGCAAGTATTGGGCTAGCTGGTGGAAGAGGCATTCGTTCACCCACTCCTAATGTAAGTGCCTGCGACCGTGAATTTCCGATTGTTGGCTTAAATTATGATTGAACATACAATTTTGTAGAGTATGCGTACTTTCTATTTGACAAGAAAGTTTGTGACTATGAGACTCTAGTGCTGCAGATAAATATAGTACTCGAAGCTAAAATGATTTTAGATGACAATAAAAAGTGCTACATCAATATTGAAGTTTGCCGGTGTTGTACAGCGAGGAAGTATTTTCAGTCAATGTTATTGATCGTGAATGTCTCTTTATGTTGTACAGCCTGGAAGTATTTGTGGTCAATATCAGTGATCATGAATGAATGTCTCTCTGTTTACATGAATTCCGTACTCTATGCTTTTTTCATTATGATTCTCATGGCACTAGAGCATGAAAGTATTCTGGCCATTAGAGTATTAGTTTTAAAGATTTAATTTATTTACTAAAACCTTCATGCTTGGGGATTGATGTTGTGGATGCGAAAGTTCTTACTTTGGGAAACATTATAAAGCACAGATCAGAGTTACAGCCCAGAAGCAGATCAAGGTGACAGCGAATCAACCAACTGAAGAAGAAAATGATGTGGATAACCTTTCATATGGTTCTAGGTATGCAAGTGGCAAGACAAGCATTGGTCGGGCTGGTGGAAGAGCGATGCGATCACCTTCTCCAATGGTATTTGCCATGCCAGTTACTGAGACTTTAGATTTTCTTTTTTTTTTAAAAAAATGTGTGTTTTGTCATGTCAAGCTAATAATAAAAAAGAATAGGTATTCATAGACAATCCAATTTGTCAGTATGGATTTCATCTATTGTTCCATCTATCATAATTCCTGGACCAGAAAAATAGGTTATTGCTTAAAGTTTCTTGAATTTAAGGTTAGAGCTATGACAGTTCAATGATGTGCACAGCTTTGGTATAATCTAATGTTGAGCAAAAACTATAATAATGATATTTTGAAGTTGACCAATATTTAAAGATTACATAACCAACTCAGGCAACAGAATACACTTTCACGTACCAATCTCAAGTATGAAGTTGGCACTTGGTATGCACATGCTGTTGTCTACCTTGGAAAGTTCTAAAACATGGTTTCTATGAACGGAGACTTTCTCACAGAATTTGAAGAAATACCTTTTTAAATGCTCATAGTTTTTGTGTAGTTTTAAGGATATCATGTTTTTTCTACTAGTCAGTTCGCACCAATCCAGAAGAACTTCCCTCTGCACATTCAGCTTCAGGTGCTCGATCATCTTTATCCGTGAACTCTATGGATCAACAATCATCAGCTCCTTTGAATTTAGTTGAACGACCATCTTATTCTACAGTGGCAGGTCGACCTTCTCAATCAACAGATTCCATGGAACAACCTTCATCTGCTCGTTCAACATCATCTGCAAACTCAAATTCGAGAGTCAGAACGATCACTATGCTACCATCTGCTGTGCCAATATCACTAAGGCCTTCATCAGCAACTCCGTCAGAGGTTTCTACTGAAAATCGGAGAGATAGAAGGTATCAGCTCTAAACTTATGCAATTTTACCTTTTTGAGTAAGTATATCACTTGTATCATTGGACTGTTCTTCTTCTCATTTGGTTAAGGTTTGAAAATTTTATTCCTTTCACTACCACTTATTTATATTATGTGGGATTTTTACATTGACCTAATCATGGTTTATATGTATATATAATCAAGACAGCAAGGAAATTCTCTTATTTCAGTTAGAAGTTACTTATTTGCTTCACAACTAGATATTTAGCCCGACTAATTGAATTACTCGCAACATATAATGTTTTCAGAAATAATAGCTTCTGTCAAGAATTGGTTTATTCCTCCACAGCCATGTGGCTACTGATATTAGTCCATGTCTTAGCTTTTTAATAATTCAAATTTCAAGAGTAATCCTCTCGCTCTGATATTAAGTTTTGGGATTTTCTGTCGAGTAACCGTATTTAATGTCACTCTAATTTCTTGGGGTTCTTAATGCACTTGTATAAATGCATTTGTCAGCCTAATTATGTAGTGTCTGTCAACAATCAGATCGTCTGTAGATTTCGGAAATGCGAACTTCAGGGAAGCTGACAATCAGCGTTCTGCCTCTGCTCTACAAGATGAGGTATGCCCTTTTGATTGATAGTATCTGTGCATCTAAGGTCCATTGTTTGCAGCCCTTCAAAATTCGAATACGAGGTAGTTGTTAATGTACGTAATATCCAGTTGCCCTTCCTTTTTTAGAGTATTTTATTACACAAAATTTAATTCCCTCAACATTTTAACTAAAAAGGCCTAGCAAGCAAGCCCTAGCAGAATTTTTATCTTTTTGGGCATTGCACTAATGAGGGTTATTATTTTTTAAAATTATGGCAGCTTGATATGCTACAGGAAGAAAATGAAATTCTACATGAAAAGGTGATGCCATTATTTTTTAAAGCTCATTTTAAAAAGAATCAGATGTTTCTCATTTTTGTCCTCTGTGCTCCTAACAATACCGATTGAAGGTGCTGCAAACTGCAAAAGTTCAAACGCAAAGACACAAAGGGAATACCACCATGTTGATATTTCTGTCACATCACTATTCACTTAACTAAATATGATGCTCTGAGTTTTGAGCAGAAAATGATTTCTTAGTGTAATTATATTGGCATTGTCATTTTATCTTATGTGTTGGCAATATATTATGATATTACTGATATCTATCTCCTCAGCTTCAACTTGCAGAGGAGAGGTGTGAGGAAGCAGAAGCAAGATCTCGACAGCTTGAGAAACAGGTAACTTTATATTTTTGTGTTTAATTTCCTTATTGTTTGACCATGTTAGCAGATATATGCTTCCCCAAGTGATAAAAGTCTTGTTAAAGGTATCATAACTGAGATTTTAATTTTTAAGAGCAACAACAGTAAAAAGTAGTTTAATGAACTGTATTGACATTTGCAACATCTGTTTAAACATTTTATTATTTTTTTTTTCTAGTGTTCTTATCTATTGATTTATATGATTTTATCAAGGTTGCTTCTTTCGGAGAAGGTGTCACACTAGAAGCCCGGCTTTTAAGCAGGCAAGCTTTAAAGTTCATATATGCATATTTTATGCTGAAGTATCATTCTCTTATATGCTAATTTTGAGTTTGTTTCACTCTTCAGAAAGGAGGCAGCCCTGCATCAAAGGGAGGTGCGTGTTACTTAGGGTATTGAGTTTGCAAGATACCACATGCATATAATAGTCACACAAGTTGCTTAAAATAAATGCGATAAGCTAAAAATGCCCTTTACATGTCCCCATATGCTCAGTGAATCTATGCTAGTTTTGTGAATGAGAACATGTACCCTGTCTAATGCATTTTTATGTGAAGGTCTAATGGATTATTTGTATGTTATTTTGAAAGTAGCCATAAAACAGTAGCAAGTAATGATCAAGATGGCATGCAAAAATGTTTTTTTTTCTTCTTTCTTTGTCAGGCTGCTCTGAAAGTTGCAGCACAGAGTCATGGTGGTAACATTGAAGAGATTGCTGCCCTTCGGACAGAAGCTGAGGTATTCAGAACTTTTATTTTCGATTGTCATACTTTTATCTGAACTTTTTTTCATGCTATGGACGTGTCTTGTCAATGTGTCTTTTCGAATTTTTGTAATCCACTTTTCCTGTTTTGACTTAGACTGCTAGGGATGAAGCAACAATTGCTCTGGAGACACTGCAACATTCGGAGGATGAAATTAGATCACTTCGAAACAGGACTCAGAGAATGATACTGACTCAGGAAGAGATGGTTTTGAATTTTTCCCCATCTTAGCATGTTCTCTTTTATTTACTTGGTTTTCTCTACTTCTTTTTGCCATAGTTACATGATTTGCAGTTATTGTTTTAGGAAGAAGTTGTTTTAAAGAGGTGTTGGCTCGCTCGATACTGGAGCTTATGTGTTCAATACGGTAAATTAAAGTTTCAAACTTGCAAAATAATAATTTTCCGTGCTTTCTTTTCTTTTATCTTTGTTATTCGTATGTATATTCCATATAATTAGCTTAAACCAATGATGAATTGGACATGATGAACTGAAATTTTGTTGCAATTATAACGAACAAATGGCTTATATCACACTTGAATATAATAAACCAGATAAAAGTGGATGATCTAATATTAGTTCATATATCTTTGTATTTAATATTCAATTGAAAAAAAAAATTGTGAATGCAAGCTCCTGTGACATTTGAAGTGCTCCTCTATTTCTTGGCAGGTATCCATGCAGAGATTGCTAAAGCAAAGCATGATTACTGGTCATCATTTGCGCCTCTTCCATTTGAAATGGTACTAGCTGCTGGAGAGAGAGCTAAAGAGGAGAATTTATCAGGTGAGAATTAATGCAGATACACATGTATTTATTACTGTTAAACACTTGGTGTCCTTTTCGGCTGCATTTGAAACTAGATTGGGAATTGATATCAACCCCAATTCTTTGGACTTTTTTTTTTTCTTTTCCTTTTTTCACTCTTATTTTGAGAGGGTTTGGGGGGGTGGGGGGGGGGGGGGGGAGCATTGACAAGATTCTGAATGCCTCAAATTTTTTTGACTGTCTTTTTTTTGTTCCCTTGCTGAGCAGGAAGCACTGCTGCAGAGGAAAGGGAAAAAGTTCTAAAAGACTTGAAAGAACTTTCTGGAGATGGAAATATTGAGAATATGGTTTTAGTGGAGAAGGGTTTGCGAGAATTGGCTTACTTAAAGGTTTCTGTCATATCCTTGCATCCGATAATTCTGCAGACAAAATATTGATACGATTATGCATCAAGTAGTTGTCTTTTGGAAATATTTCTAGCGACAATGTGTCCATGTATATTCTGCTTTTTGTAACCCTGCCTATCCAGAGTACTGATATCGTCAAATAACCAATGACTAGTTTTATGATTCATTTGTTCAACATGTAACAACAATTCCTAGCTTATGATTACTTTTAATGAAGGTAGAGGATGGGGTTGCACTTTCCATGGCTCAACAGCGGCGCCTAAATCAGCTTAAATCTGGTATGCCAGAGCTATTTATTATACATTACAACCAATAGTTCTCTTATAATTAATTAAGTCAGCATGTTTCTCTGCAATTCATGCTTGAAACATTCTCTATCAGTGTACCTGGACATTTTAGAGTTACTTTCACATACAGTCAATTGATCATGAATTTGGAGCATTCAAACTGTTTTGCACACATTACTCAATCTGGTTGCTTGACCATTTTAAATTTCTCTTGTGATCATTTCAGCAGATGAAGTGAAGATACCATCTGAGGGACCATTCGAGGCATTTGGTAAGTTTATAACTGGCAGATGATCTGAGTTTCTCTTTTTCACCACTGGATTGCAGACATCTTTATGATTTTGCATATTTTAATTTGCTGAACCTTACTTGCACCACAATAAAGCACCAGCGTTAGTTTATGTGTAAATGGTTTCTAAAACTAAATGAATATACTTTCATTTTCAGAATTGAGTCCAGAGGAGTCTGAAGATACACGGTTTAAGCAGGTAATTGAACAACTTTTACAGGCATCAAAGCTCTCCGTTGAGTCATTTTTCTTTCGAGCCATTCAAAAATGAACATCAAATATAATCACTTCTTGGATGCTTGCTTGATATGCACCTGAAGGCCTGGCTCACATATTTTTGGAGAAGAGCTAAAGACCGTGGAGTAGAATCAGACATTGCTGATGATCGATTTGAATTCTGGGTTGAGCATAGCGGCCGGTCTTCCAGCTCACAGGATGCCGTTGACGGTACTCTCCCTTCTCTCATCCCTCTTTCCTCAAACTGCCCTTCATGCCCAACAACATGCCACTGATCTTTCTGGTTCTGAAATGAAATTTTCTTTTTCGCATTGTTTCATTACTTAGCATGTGAATTTTTTTTTTTTGGCTAAGATGTATGATTTTTCGGAAGCCTTGATACAGTAGGCGATCATGAGACATATGTCAGCGGCATTTTTTAGAAATTTTCTTCGCAATTCTAAATGTTTCGAAGTTTTCAGGCTTCAAAGAAGAAACCAGAGTTTCATGGAACAAGAGCTTTGTTAATGCTAACATGTCCTTTAATCTGTAAAAATAGTTGAGCTTTTCTCCGATGTGCAGTTGAACGAGGCCTCGCAGAGCTCCGGAAGCTTGGTCTCGAGAGCCAGCTGTGGCAAGCATCTCGCAAAGGGCTCGAGGAAGACTTTAAATCACAACTGGAGTATGACTTCTGATAACACAATTGATATTGATTGATATTCAATCTTGATCCTGAAGGGAATCTCTTACACTCTCAGTTTGTTCAATTGACACACATATTCTTTTGACTTGCAAAATTATGAATGGTCTCGTGTAGCAGAGTTGAATCAAAAACTTACATTCATGCAAAATTGTTATCTTGTATAGGCCATTGATTCTGGAAATGAACCACCCCATTATATTGGCTAACCATTCTATGTGCTTGTGAACTTTTTAGTCATGAGTTTGTGGGAACTTTCATAGTCAAAATAAGGCTTCATTTTTTTATGGGGATCTTTTAAAATGAAAGGTCCTTTAAAATGAATCTTGTTCGAAAAATAATTATAGTAAAGTGTTTTTTTTTTTCCTATGTGGGACAGATCTCAAAAGTGTTTAAATCTTTTTTCAGCTGCCACAAAAACTGCATATTCTATGACTAACCAGCAAAAAGAGAATCAAATATATCTTTAGTTTCTTTCACTTTCCTTTTGGTCTGCAATTGAATATTTATTTGCATAAGATCGCGTGCCTGCTGCGGTGAATAGTGCGTAATTTAAGAGAAGTTGGTGCGTGGATTATGATCTGATAAGTGTTATCTTGAATTCTTTAAGATTTTATGCCACTTAATCTCTAATATTAGTGTATAAATATAATTATAATTTAATTACTTTTATTTTTAAATTTATTAACTACTAATATTGAATGAATATTGTTCGGAAGAAAATCAAATCATAAGAAAATTTTGATCTTGACATTGAGATCTTGAATTTTAGTTTTTCTAATGCATTTATGTTCATAACTTAAGTAAATTTTATTCAAAAGAAGATCAAATTATAAGAAAATCGTAATATTAGAACTCAGATATTGCGTTTGAATCTCATTACTGTAAAATAAAAGAAAGAAAGAAGCGAGTGGTTACATATGTAGGATTAATTAGTTAATACCCAATCCAAATGGGCAGCCAATAAATTACTTTCACGTTTTGTTGGGAGGTATAAATATCTCGAGGACTTAAAAAATTTACGAGCATTGTGACCAATTTGAATATTTTAAAATGTTCATTAAATTGATACGAGAGCGGATCAGAATCAGGTCTTGATTTTACGGCAATAATTATTTAATATATGTTCAATGTGAACACGAAGATTCCAATGCTAGACAACAATTTCATCGAGTTCGTTTGGGATTGTTTCAAATTTGACTCAAATAAAATTTTATTAAAATAGATTTGGACGATGGGGAATCTCATTGGGTGGTAAAATGATTCAAAATCCAATTTTATTTTTTGTTAGCGGAGTCTACGTCTTCATGCCGTGGATTTAGGGAAAGCTTCTCCATAAAGTGCATTTTAAAGTCGTGCTCATTGCTACTCAAGTAAAAGGGTGGTCCCAATAAATTAATAATTGTTTATTCGATGTAATATTTCAAAACAAAAGTATATAACATATTCAATGCAGTCCATATGTTAAAATTTTGAATTAATTGGATTAGTTGCTAGGTGTCGATAGTAAAAATTTTCTGAAAGTAAACCAAAAACCAAAAAAAAAAGTAGGCCATTAGGTTAAAACTACGTTAATTTTCGTTGGCCAAAAGGAAGAAATAAACAAAATTTTATATAAATCAACATTAAAAAATAACGCCTTTACTTTGATAAAAATTACGAAATAATCGTGATTTGATGAAACAGTTAGGAAAATCTTTTGTATTCATAAGTAAGAACACTACATGGACGCACAAACACACAAAAACTCACTTTTTAAACAAATCCTGAGTATTTACATGGTTATATCTAAATACAAAGAGAGATGGTCGTGACAATTTCTTGTTAAGGAATTTACGTGCTTTTTTTTTTTTCCCTAAATCAGTAAGTATTGGTGAATTAAATTTCATTTTTTTAAAAAGTCCATTTTTGAAGCCCAAGCCCAAACTCCAAAAGGAACCCATTTTGAAGCCCACAAACAAGCCTAACAGTAAAAAGCAAATATTGTCACCAATTAACTGCAAACGAGGGTAGGTGATGAGGATAGAGCCTAGAACATTCAACATTACAAGGTACAAACAACGCTTGCAATATTCTTCAGTCACTCCTGTTCACACACTCTCACGCTCTTATAAATTTGTTCAAACGCCGTAAATCAATCTCTACACACTCACTCTCTCTCTCTATATAAGTCATTTTCATTTTCCTCTCTCTAAGGGGTGTTCTGAGGTACGGCTGCTCATTTCCCTTCTCTTATGTCACTTTTGATCCGATCAAAGATCATATGGGTTCTTGATGATGCATCTGTGTTGACTTTGTATTGATCACCGAGTGTCTTTTTTCTCTGTTACCCCTCTAATGTTTGTTGGCTTAAAGATCAGGACTTGACTGTTAGATTTGATTGTCTTGTTGTTTCTGCTCCTGGGTTTACTTCTTTATTCACAGATCTCATCGGTTTTCAGCTCAAGATGAGGTTTTAACTACTGATGATGACTTTGAACGTTTTTCTAATTTTATAAGAGGAAAAAAAAGAAAGAAAAAGAAACCCCTTTTAACCATGTAACGTTTTATAGTAAAAATGGTGAGATTTTTATCAGTTCTAAGGAAAATGATTATACATGCTATTTCTTACTGAATTAATGGGCCTGTGGCGAAAAATTACGCTCTGACTTATAGCTTAGCCATTAATTTTTTGGTGGGAGCTAACTGCTACTCCAGATTTGGTGGAAATTTTTTCATGTGCTTGTAGCTTTTTATTACTATTATTATGGTCTCATCCTTGTTTGGTGTCTTTGGTTATGTTCTTTCAAAGACACTTTTTGGTGAAAAAAATTGTTTTTTCTTTTTTAAATGCTTAAAGTTCGTGCCTTAGCCTTATGCTCCTCACTAGGCTGAAATTCTATGTTACAATTGAACTGATTCCCTTTTTCTTTTTCTTGTTAATTCTTCTGTTTTCGGCAATAGTTATTGTTTTGTTTTTCGTTCTGCTGGCCTTGTTTCTATGTTTGTTGGAAGTTTGAGATTTTTATACTCTGATGGTTCACTAAATGTGATATTTTGTGCTGCTCAGATCACACAGCACAATGGTGAAAGCAGTTGTAGTTCTTGGTGGAACTGAGGGTGTCAAGGGAACTGTTTCGTTTACCCAGGAAGGAGATGGTATTTTAATCACTAATTAGTTAGTCGGTTCTGAAACTGGTTGTTCTTAAATCATGTCTGAAGTAATTTTTTTTCCTTTTTTTTTTCTTCCAGGTCCAACAACTGTAACGGGAAGCCTCTCTGGTCTCAAGCCTGGTCTTCATGGATTCCATGTTCATGCTCTTGGAGACACAACAAATGGTTGCATGTCTACTGGTATATATAGCCCCTTGACTTTTAGTATTTCAATTATGTATATCTAATAAGTTCGGGGAAAGCCCCTTGTGGGGTGGGGGGGGGGGGGGACTCTTTAATGTCTTAAAATTTGCTATTAATTCATTTTTGCTGGTCTTCTTTCAGGACCCCACTTTAACCCTGCTGGAAAAGAACATGGAGCTCCAGAGGATGATAATCGTCATGCCGGTGATTTAGGAAATGTCAATGTTGGTGATGATGGTATATAGAAGTTGCACATATTATCATGTTGACTAATTAGTTGTTTATTGTGTGCGATATTTGTCAAAGTCATTAACTCTTTTCTGGTTTATACATCTGATTCAGGTACTGTTACTTTTACAGTTGTTGACAAGCAGGTACTCTTTCATCTCCTTCTCATTTAGGCTTTGTTATGTTTCTATTTATATGTTCATGGACCCAACTCCAATGAACTCATCTCTATACCGTTGCATGCATTTTGCAGATTCCTCTCTCTGGACCAAATTCTATTATTGGAAGGGCTGTTGTAGTCCACTCAGATCCTGATGATCTTGGCAAGGGTAACATACAATGTTTTCAACTTCAGGACTCTTTTTTTTACCCCAAGCTGAATATACTTTGATGCTGCTTTGTTTACATTCAAGTAAAGTGAAGTTGAAGGAAATGATCAGATATCCTGATGAAGTATTAAACTCTTTCAATCATTTTGTCTAATGTATAGTTTGAGTAAGCTATAACAATGATATATTAAAATTTGAAGTCAAGTTTTGTGTACTATGAATCATGCTCTCCCTAATCAATACTTAATTTAATTTAGTCATAGAGATGAATTTTTTTGCGCTTTGTTTACAATTTATTTACGAATGTTCATCCCCTTCAGGTGGACATGAGCTCAGCAAAACCACTGGAAATGCTGGTGGCAGATTAGCTTGCGGTAAGTATGCTAACTTAATCATTCCCATTAAGGTCCCTCCGCTGTAATTTTGCATATTCTTATTAACTCAGTGTTCCTCCACTTGCAGTGTTTTGCTTGCAGACTCAGTCCATTATTTCATGTGGTTTGAGATGTTTTGAACTAGTAATTAGTGACCGTTAATATTTTTTTGCGGGGGTCTTTGCAGGCATCATTGGCATCCAAGGATGAAGCAGCTTCTCTTCGGACAATAATAAATTCATTTGATATGATGTTTTGAGTGCATTCTAGTCCAAATATGCTTAGAGTGTGACTTTTTGAGACTATGATCTTTGAATAAGAGAAATCTTAAACTTTGTTGTGTATGTTTAATGGTTTTATTATAACCTCTATCTTTACATTTTCATTTAAGTTTATCCTCGGCTTTTGCTCAGTGTTTATCTTTTTCTGGAATCTGGAATACCTATAATCTTAATGCTATGTTTTAACATAGTGGCTCACAACATCATGATTTGTGCGAGGATCATTTACAAGCGACTGCACAATTTTGTGAATGGCATTAGTTGTCATACATATTTTGGAGGTGTAGTGGAGTTAAAATTGCAATTGCATGCCTTAAAGATCAAATTTTTACGGTTGGAGAAACTTTTATGTACTCATAACAAATGCTCGTCATTATCTAATGCAATCGATAAAGATTCATATTGATGGAAGCATGCCATTTGAACTTCATATATGCTTCTGAGGGTATGTTCTTACTGTAGCCTGTAGGCCCTTCATCTTCTTAGTCTAGCTTGTAGACCCTTCAAAGTAGATCGTCTCCTTTGCCTATTCTTGCTTTCCATGTTCAGAGCCCTCTTTCAGTATTATAAAAACTTTTCACCAAATAAATCAAGAAAAGAAAAACCAGAAACAAATTAGTAGAAAATTTTAATTCATCTCTTTGGAGGAGACTCCGCATCCGTGTGCGTATATCATTATTAAAACCAACTTAACAGTCGTGAAAAGCCTTGGATATGACCTTCGGCTAGAACTTTTCCCATTAGGGTCGTAGTATGTAGTCTGCTTCCAATTCCAAAGGAAAATAACAGAAGAAACGGTTATGTAGAGGAAGTTGGTGTTGACAGATAAAAGAAGGCAACACCCACTACCATATTGTATGTACAAATAACAAAGAACTAGTGGGAGGATCATGATATTGCAATTTACTATGAATAACACATTATCTGCATTGCGACAACTCGTTATAGGTTGGCAAGATGCCAAAAGGGGCTTGTTTGGTTTCAAGGAAAATTTGCAACTGGCAATAGAAGACCAAGCTTGAAGCTCCTCGAGATTGTCCATAAAAGGCAAATCAGTTGTCGTTTGCCGTTGGTAGCTCTCTCGACTACAACACAAGTGACTAATTAATCCAATTATATGAAATCAAATGATGTCGCAAATGTAGGAGAAACACGCGGTAATTGAAATTTTCACATCTAAAATGGAGTCTAGTTTTCGATGTGTCCAACCCGACCCCACCCACCAACCATCTAGAGGCTACTTTATGGATTTCAAGTATATTTTAAGTTTGTGAATTTACACAAAGGTAATTTGACATTCAATGGGTTTCTTTACAAAATCAAAGATTTAAAAAATTTTAGTGGGGGCTTAAGATCAACGCCCTTCATTGCTTTCTTGTATCATTCCGTCGCGTGCCACTTAGGGCATGTTTGCCGTGCGTGTTTATAAGGGTCTGCACTGCTCTGTATACTTTTTTGAAAATGGTGCAGCAATGAGACCCGCCACCCAATGTGTGTCTAATTTGCATAGGCCACTTTTTATTTTAATTATTTATTTAATATTAGCTATTATATTCAATACAAATAAAATATTATGGTACTGTAATATATTAATCTATGTTTATATGATAAATAAGAAAAGACGCTGAAATCCGCTGCAGATAATTATATTTTTATTAATAAATCTAAATAATCAATTAATTTAAATATTAAAATATTTACAAAGTCATATAATATTTATTTAATATAAATAAATAATAACTATTTAATAATATTAAATATTAAAAATTTACAATGCAGTCCGTACTCTACCAAGCATAATACTGTATTATTTAATTCATTTCTACACAATACAATGCGACACACCAAACGCACTCTTTGCGCTCTATCTTTCCAAATCTTTCTTAGTCAATCGCTCCTGTGTAAGCTTCTTGTAAGTTTGTGAATTGACCCAATTCAAATTGGAGAAAAATTTTGTTTAGCAATGTGTAAAAAGTGATATTAATGTGAAGCATATTGTCTTTAAATTTATTTCCCGCTCCATATATTACTTCAATCTTAGCCTTGCCAGATTTTTCTCTCCATTGCAAAAATATCAGAATGCCCGATCAGGTTTTAGGATCCCATTCGCATACCATTATTACACTAGCTACGGGGCCTTTGTTTGAGTTGAACCATTGCCCCCCTCTAAAATCATTTTAAAACCCCATTTGCAGTTACATTCTGTTTAATGCCAAAAGTATTCTTATTTAAATAAACCACTTTGCTCTTTTTCAATCCTTCACTCTCAGCAAAACTCACCATCACTAACTTCCAAGAAAATAAAAACAATCAATATGGAAAAAGAAAGAGAAAGAAAAAATAAATTATTAATGTTTTAAATTTGTGCAAATCAGTTGTATGGAGAAAATAAAAAAAAAATTGAGTCGCAAGAGAAGTAGAACTTATACTAAATGTTTTATGATTGAATTGCAGCAAATGATTCAACTTAGGCATATATTTTAAATTCGTTAATTACATGAGAATTTAATCACTTGGTGGAAGACGTTCCAAGCATCACAAAATACTATTTTTTGGGTTTTAGTAATGCATGAAAATTATAGATTAAAGAGAAAGAAAATAATAAGTGGAGTTAATTTTATTTGCAGTTGTCCTTAAATGTGATTTTCTTATAGGTTTTAAGAGGACCTTGAAGGGGTGCCACTAGTCCCACTCCTTTGTTTAATTGAATTTTCTGTGCTAATCATGCATAATAATTTCTAATCTTTGTAAACATATTTTTGAAATTGTTATTGTTCTTACTATTTAATAATTTTTTAAAAATAAAATTTGGGACATTCATGCGACATGGAATCAATATGTTCATCAAAAGGAAGTAGTTATGCATTTGAATCCCTTATCATACAATTACAACGAATTTCGGGACTCCAACCCCCAATCTCCCAAATGAGTTATCATGAATACTATATGCGATAAATTCCTTCATTATCACTAATGATCAATTTGTTCTTGATCATCATACTTTAAAAGATTTAAACGGTCGTTTACGTATTATTTAAAACCAGCGAGGATATAAATAATTTTTATGGAAAAAAATTTAATTGAAATTACAAATAATTTTCCGGAAAATTAGGGGAAATTTACATAAATCACTTAAAAAATTTCCTATTTTTCGAATTTAACCCTCCTAATTTTTTCATATCATAAATAGTCAAAAAATATTTTTTTGCCCCAAATTACCCTCCATATTTCCACAATCCAAGCTCTCTCTAGCCACACTCCAAATTGTTGCTCATAAACGGAGAATGGTGACCAGCGACGGCAATGGTGATAGCAACAGCCACGATGAACTAAAATATGAATCGAATCCACTGTAATCTATCCAAATCAGAAACGGATCCAAGAAATTGAAAAAAGCCCAAACCCTAGGTAAGCAAATTTCAACATTTCATAATGATTTAAGTGAATTTAATTGGGATTGTAGGTGATTATAGATTGTTAGAGTGGTATAATGAAAAAAAAATTAGTTAGAATGATGAGTAATAACTATTGCACATTAGGTGTTTAATAAAATTCCACTTAGATAGTTTATGTTTAGTTTTTGTATAATGAAGGTGTGATAGAGAATTTGTTGGGTTGTGTGAATTATATTTTGTATACCAAGTATGATGGAGAGTAAATTTAGTGGTCGGAAAAAAAATGTAACTTCGTCCACGTTGTTCGCACGCGTTGCTTGCGACAGATATGCTTGTCGCACCAAGTGACGCTGCCTCTTGGTGTGATCAACATCCTATCCCACGACATGATTGTTTTTTTTTTCTTATAATTTTTTGTATTGTTGTTAATGTTGTGGATTTATTGACATATAATTATGTAATATAACAATTTAATTTTGTTTTCCGTATCAGATAAATAATGAATTTGAAAATAGCAAAGTATAATCCACCTAGTCGACAAATAAACTAGCATGATAAAAATACCTTATGGCCATCACTTCCCTTAGGATATTATGAGTATGTGTAAATTAGATACAGTTGTAAAAGCCATCCGAGAAAATTTAACAAAATAGCTGTTGAAACTGTTTAAAGACAACATATTTAGACATTTCCTAGAGTGCCGAAGGTCTCATTTCAGTGGTGTAATTGTGCACAATGTATTGTTTAGGCAAGTATTCCATGGAGAATATAACGAAAAGATCAAATATAGTTTTAAATTGGTGAGAATTTGATATGCTTATGGATTGGAGGATGCTGCCTAGTTACGAGACTTTATTAAATCTAAAAATTATAAAAGTTTTAAGGTTATTTTTGTAAATTTTCTGAAAATTAGGCTCCTCCCACAGCGATGTGCATGTTAATTGGGACCAAAAGCAATTCAACAGTTATTTAGGCAATGAATTACACGATCATTTCTGAATATTGAAGGTATTATTTTAGATTTTTATACTTCAATCCTAGTCCACCCCTTACTTGCACAGATGCAAGAAGTTGTTAGCAAACATCACTTGTATATAATGGTTTGTTGGATATATTATAGGCTTAGTTGTTAACAAAACTAAGCCTATAATTTGTTGTATTTTCCTATCAAACAGTTGTTTCCCCGCATGTGAACGGCCCGTAACCTGCTTTGTCGGATAACTCTCAATTGTATAATTGGTAAAAGACAAACAATTGGTTATATTTACCACTTTGACAAAGAAGTCCCGGCCTTACTTTCAAATTTGACTCAAATAAAAATTTATTAAAGGGAGGGGTTATTTATAATTTAAAAATTATTTTGAACATTCATTTTTAGTAAATAATTTATTATAAAAATATTAGTTATTAGAATTGCTATTAAGGACAATTTATTATAAGTTAAAATAATATAATTACTTTAAACGCTCATATAACACACTCATTATTCAATTTATAATTCTTTTGCTTTAAATTTTAAAAAAAATTATTTTTAAGAACAAAACTTATTTGAACCATAAGTAAATCAATAATTTGAAATATTTTAACTACAAGATTTGTGAGACTGTTTTGATTTTTCAAAATGTTAAAATTAAATTAAAATATTGTCAAGATGTTCATATATCTGCCTTTAGATTTAAAAAAAAAATTGGAGGGAGAGGAAGCGGAGATTTAAGCCGAATAAACTGCTGCATCCAGTCGTAGCATCTCCTAACTTCTTCTAGCTTCTGTTTTTTTTTTTTTCAATTGTTATTGCAGGCAAAGAAATGAGTGTAAAAATCAATATTAAACGTAATCTTTAATAAACAAAAATTAATAATTAAAAGTGTCTTAAAAGAATTTGTTTACAACCTAATGTGATTTCATTTGTTGTAAGTATATACTAAATTTTTAATTTTTAATTTTGTTGTTCATAATAGTTTTCTTGATGTTTTTTGTAAATTAATTTAAATGGTCTAAATTAAGATTTTTTTTCTATTTTAATGAGTGTACAAAATAAAATAAAATTTTTAAATTTAATAGATGAGTACACAAAGTAATATAATGTCCAAAATAATCCCACCCTTTATTAAAATATATTGAGATGATATGAAAAATTTCATTGGGCGGTAAAATGATTCAAAATCCAATCTTTACAATTTTTTAACTGAGTCTATTTGCCATGCTCCATCAAAGTGAATTTTCAAGTTATGTTTATTATTGTTGCTCAAGTAAAAGGGTGCTCCCAATAAATTAATAATTGTTTATTCGATATGCAATTAGAATAAATATTGCAAAGCACAAGTATATAACATATTCAATGGAATCTATATATTAAAAATTAAATAGAAATCATGTGTTCGTCAATTTGTTTGTGTTTGATAAATTACTGTTTCGGGTAATATCATTTCTCCTAATGAACTCTCTTTAGCAAGAATAGCATCTCCTATATAAAAAAAAAAATAGCATTTGAAATTGTCTTTTTATTCTTTTTCTTTGGTTTTAGCTTTATCTTTCATGAGAAATTTCTTCAAATAGGTGGCAGTCATAGAATACATAGAAGTTCTTTTTAGCATAAATAAATGTTAACAGACAAAAATTAATCATGAAATCAACACAAAATGGATCATTCCATAAGTGAAATGGACCATTACATTGAAAAGTTAGCCAAAAAAAATAAAGAACTTGAATATGTAAAGATGAAGTTTAGGGAAGTACCATCAACGACCAAAAGATTCCTATAAAAAGCAGAAAGATGATGCACAGAAAGTGTGGAGGGAGTTGAAATTAAGTTTAGGGCAATAACATCTCTCTTGTTGAATTCTCTTTAGTAAGAATAGTATTTCCTCTAAAAAAAATAAAATAAAGAATAGCATCTAAAATTACCTTTTTATTTTTTTTGTCTTTGGTTTTAGCATTTCCTCTAAAAAAATAAAATAAAACAAAGAATAGTATCTAAAATTTCCTTTTTATTCTTTTTAACTCAGTTCACAAGCATGGCAACTTGCAACTTTAACTAGTTGAAACATTATTTATTATTTTTTGCTTTGCACGTTGCACCTGATAAGCGATTAATCTTTATACGTTAATGAGAATTTGAAATTTTAGCAATTAATTATCTTTATCATCCACTTCAACCTCCGGGCAAAACCATGCATCTCCTTCCCGGCTAATTTCATCACCATCAACACGGCTAGATCTAATTCCACATAAGTCAGCATTACAATGAAGAAAACACCAACCCCTGCTTGGATTAGATTACTTTTGGAGTTTTAAATAATGAGTGAGAGTAAAAAAGAAAGTAAAAATAATAAATAAGAATATTAAAGAAATTATATGGGACATACTGAGAGAATGAGATTATTTTAAATTATTTTATGAAATTCATTAAAAATTAAAAATAAAGGCTAATGAGATAATTTGAGAGGATTAAATATCACAATTCATGTGGTCGCCAAGTAGGCTTTATCTTCTTCACCGACCTTTGTTTGTTTGCTCTTAATTGATGACCTACCCGCGTTTGCTGTTAATTTGGCACTGCTATTAATTGGTGACCTGGTTTGCTGTTAATTGGAAGATAAAGCCTAGAGCCATCCACATAACACTCTTGACTTCCATCATCATCATATCAATCAACAAGGCTTGACTTCCATCATCATCAAATCAATCAACAATAGCAAATTCAATTAGATTTTTTTTAAAAAAGATTTTGCCATTAATTAATTTTCTATTTATTACTTTTTTGTTCCACATTTAACACTAAAATTATATCTCTCTTGTTAAATTCTCTTTAGTAAGAAAAGCATAGAATTACTTTTTTACTCTTTTTCTTTGGTTCTAGCCTTATCTTTTATGAGAAATTTCATTCAATAGGTGGCAGACATAAGATACATCTCAATTTTTTTCAGCACAAATGAAAGTTAACATACAAAAATTAATCATGAACCCAACACAAAATGGATCATTGCATAAGTGAAATGGATTATTACATTGAAAAATTACTCAAAAAAATAAAAAACTTGAATATGAAAAGATGAAGTTTAGGGCAATACCATCAACAACCAAAAGATTCCAGCAAAAAGAAGAAAGATGATGTACAGAAGACGACGAAGGAGTAGATGAAAAGAAAAATGACAAAAAAGGAAAGAAATTAAACAGAAATTATGTGTTCGTCAATTTGTTCGTGTTTGATAAATTACTGTTTGGGGCAATACCATCTCTCCTGATGAACTCTCTTTAAGAAGAATAGTATCTCTTATAAAAAAAAAAAAGAATAGCATCTGAAATTTATCTTTTTATTCTTTTTCTTTGGTTTTAGTTTTATCTTTTGCGAGGAACTTCATCAAACAGGTGGCAGACAAAAAATACATATAAGTTCTTTTCAGTATAAATGAAAGTTAACACATAAAAATTAATCATGAAATCCACACAAAATAGATCATTGCATAAGTGAAATGGATCATTACATTGCAAAATTAGTAAAAAAATAAATAAAGAACTTGAATATGCAAAGATGAAGTTTGGGGCAATACCACCAACAACCAAATGATTCCAACAAAAAGAAGAAAGATGATGTACAAGAGACGTTGAAAGAGTTGATGAAAAGAAAAATGAAAAAAAGGAAAGAAATTATTTGTTAGTCAATTTGTTCACGTTAGTTGAAAAATACAATTTGGGTAGTACCATCTCTCTTGTTGAACTCTCTTTAGCAAGAATAGCATCTCTTTTGCCAAAAAAAAAAAAAAGAGACACAGAATAGCATCTGAAATTGCCTTTTTATTCTTTTTCTTTGGTTCTAGCTTTATCTTTTGTGAGAAATTTCATCAAACAGGTGGTAGACATAAAATACATATAAGTTCTTTTCAACATAAACAAAAGTTAACACACAAAAGTTAATCTTGAAATCCAAACAAAATGGATAATTTCATAAGTGAAATGGATCATTACATTGAAAAATTACTCAAAAAAAATAAAGAACCTGAATATGTAAAGATGAAGTTTAGGGCAATACCATCAACAAGCAAAAGATTCCAGCAAAAAGAAGAAAGATAACATACAGAAGACGTCAAAGGAGTTGATGAAAGAAATTAAACAGAAATTATGTGTTCGTCAATTTGTTCGTGTTTGATAAATTACTGTTTGGGGCAATACCATCTCTCTTGATGAACTCTTTTTAGCAGGAACAATATCTCCTATATATAAAAAAAGAATAGCATTTGAAATTGTCTTTTTATTCTTTTTCGTTGGTTTTAGCTTTATCTTTCGTGAGGAATTTTGTCAAACAGGTGGCAGTCATGGAATACATATATGTTCTTTTCAGCATAAATGAATGTTGACATATAAAAATTAATCACGAAATCCAGACAAAATGGATCATTCCATAAGTGAAATGGACCGTTACATTGAAACGTTAGCAAAAAAAAAAAAAAGAACTTGAATATGTAAAGATGAAGTTTAGTGAAATACCATCAACAACCAAAAGATTCTTGCAAAAAGAAGAGATGATGTACGGAAGGCGTGGAAGGAGTTGAAATTAAGTCTCTCTTGTTGAACTCTCTTTAGTAAGAATAGCATATTCTCTAAAAAAACAAATAAAGAATATTATCTAAAATTACCTTTTTATTCTTTTTCTTTGGTTTTAGCTTTATCTTTTGTGAGGAATTTCTTCAAACAGGTAGCCAACATAAAATACACGTAAGTTCTTTTCAGCATAAATGAAAGTTAACACACAAAAATTAAACATGAAATCCACACAAAATGGATTATTGCATAAGTGAAATTGATCAGTGCATTGAAAAATTAGTAAAAAAAATAAAGAACCTAAATATATAAAGATGAAGTTTATGGCAATACCATCAACAACTAAATGATTCCAGTAAAAAGAAGAAAGATGATTACAGAAGACATCGAAGGAGTTGATGAAAAGGAAAATGACAAACAAGGAAGGAAATTAAACAGAAATTACGTGTTCGTCAATTTGTTAGTGTTTGATAAATTACTGTTTGGGGCAATACCATCTCTCCTGATGAACTCTCTTTAGCAAGAATAACATCTCCTATATATATAAAAAAAGAATAGCATCTAAAATTGCCTTTTTATTCTTTTTCTTTGGTTTTAGTTTTATCTTGTGCGAGGAACTTCATCAAACAGGTGGCAGACACGAAATACATATAAGTTCTTTTCAGTATAAATGAAAGTTAACACATAAAAATTAATCATGAAATCCACACAAAATGGATCATTGCATAAGAGAAATGGATCATTACATTGTAAAATTAGGAAAAAAAATAAAGAACTTGAATATGGAAAGATGAAGTTTGAGGCAATACCACTAACAAGCAAATGATTCCAGCAATAAAAAGAAAGATAACGTACAAAGGACGTTAAAGGAGTTGATGAAAAAAGGAAAGAAATTAAAAAGAAATTATTTGTTTGTGTTTGATAAATTACTGTTTAGGGCAATACCATCTCTCGCGTAGAACTATATTTAGCAATAATAGCATCTTCTTTTAAAAAAAAAGTATACCATCTAAAATTGCCTTTTTATTCTTTTTCTTTGGTTTTAACTTTATCTTTTGTGAGAAATTTTGTCAAACAAGTGGCAGTCATGTAATACATATAAGTTCTTTTTAGCATAAATGAATGTTAACGCACAAAAATTAATCATGAAATCCACAAAAAATGGATCATTTCATAAGTGAGATGGATCGCAACATTGAAAAATTTGTCAAAAATAATAAAGAACTTGAATATGTAAAGATGAAGTTTGGGCCAATACCATCAACAACCAAACGATTCCCGCAAAAAGAAGAAAGATGATGTTAAGAAGGTGTGAGAGGAGTTGAAATTAAGTTTGGGGCAATACCATCTCTCTTGTTGAACTCTCTTTACCAAGAATAGCATCTAAATTTGCCTTTTCATTCTTTTTCTTTGGTTTAAGTTTTATCTTTTGTGAGGAATTTCATCTAATAGGTGGCAAATATAAAATACATGTAAGTTCTTTTTAGCATAAATGAAAGTTAACACATAAATATTAATCATGAAATCCACACCAAATAGATCATTGCATAAGTGAAATGGATCATTAAATTGAAAAGTTAGTAAAAAACATAAAGAGCTTGAATATGTAAAGATGAAGTTTGGGGCAATACTATCAACTAAGGGTGTTGAGAATCTAATCCGTATTTTAAAACTTTAAATATATTTTCTAGTTTTATTCAAACAATTAATTTATTTAAAATTTATTTAATTTTGAATTCGATCTGTAGTAAAATTATTTTTATATTAAATTTTTTTATGTAGTTAGTTCTTAAATTAGACAAAATAAAAAAATTTTTAGCCTGCAAAAAGATTCGCAAAATGGTGGATTGAATATGGATTGAGTTAAATTCACATCTGATCCGTAGATGTATGGATTAGATTTGGATTGAGTTTCATTGATCCGTGGATTGGATTGAATTGAAAATTTAGAATCCGTAAAATCGTGGATTGGATATGGATTGATACTTAATATATAAACTCCGATTCACGAACACCCCTACCATCAACAACCAAATGATTCCTACAAAAAGAATAAAGATGATGTAAAGAAGGCGTGGAAGGAGTTGAAATTAAGTTTAGGGCAACACCATCTCTCTTGTTGAAGTCTCTTTAGCAAGAATATCATCTCCTTTCCAAAAATAAAAAAAGAAATAGCATTTGAAATTGCCTTTTTAAGTTTGGGGTAATGCTATCTCTTTTGTTGAACTCTCTTTGGCAAAAATTGGCAAGAATAGCATCTCCTTTAAAAAAAAAGAAAAAAGAAAAAGAATAGCATCTGAAATTGCCTTTTAATTCTTTTTCTTTAGTTTTAGCTTTATCTTTTGTGAGGAATTTAGTCAAACAGGTGGCAGACATGAAATACATCTAAATTCTTTTCAGCATAAATGAAAGTTAACACATAAAATAAATTATCAAATCCACACAAAATTGATCATGGCATAAGTGAAATGGATTATTACGTTGAAAAATTAGTCAAAAGAAAAAAATTGAATATGTAAAGATGATGTTTGGGGCAATACCATCAACAACCGAATGATTCCAGCAAAAAGATTATAGATGACGTATAGAAGGTGTGGAAGGAGTTGGCGAAAAGCAAAATGAAAGAAATTAAAAAGAAATTTTGTGTTCGTCAAGTTGTTTGTATTCAATAAATTACTGTTGAAAAGGGGCTCACATGTTGGATTCATTTTGAATGTACCAAAATCCTTCATGCCTTTTTAGTCAAATTGCCTACAAAATCAAGTGGGGTTGGAGCTGCATGTAGACAATTTGAAAAAGTTTGAGCTATTTATCAAAAAGGAAGAAATTGTTTGCCGATTTCTTAGACTTTTGCTACCATAATTAGAGAAGCAATTCTCATTTTTAAATCATCCCAAAATGTGAGATCGCTTAGATGTTTTAGCTCTCTTTGTAGAGAAAGGAAGCATATGCAGGTGAGCTCTTAAAAGTTTGAGGGAACGTTTACTTAGATGCTCAGTTGTGTTCTATACTATTTGTAAAAATATGAGAGAATGTGTGTTGGGAAAATATTTCTTTTTAGAATGTGTGAGAGTATTGAATGTAGCTTGGTATTTGGAAAGTGACATTTTATTATCTAAATTTATACTTTGTTAATTGTTAGTTAAAGAATTATTTTCTTTTGCCTCCATAGATGTAGGTTTTATTGTCGAATCAAGTTAAATTCTTGTGTTCTTTTTTTCTTTTATGAATGTTTGGTGCTTATGCACAAGTGGTATTAGACCACAAGAAATGACACTTCCGCACGTAATTATTACTAAATACAAAATTATGGTAGTTAGACCTTTTAATGAAAAGAATGTTTTATTAGGCAAGAGAAATTGAGAAAGATAAAAAAAAGAGAAAAAGTTAATCCTAATCATTGATTGTAGAAGATGATATGTATAAGTGGATCCTAGTAAAAACTCAATTGAGTACCAAATCCAAATCCTACTAAAATAGAAGTTTCAAAAAATTCTAATTTTAGAATTCAAAAATTTGTTATCATTAATACATGACAATGGCCTCTCTGATGCCAAGTGGCTGGTTGATACTAATCGACATTGTTTTAATTACTAATTGATATTGCTTATGAAGATCATCATTAATTTTTTCAAAAAATTTCAAATTTTCTTCAATTCATTGGTTTATTAAGATTGTTGTTTTTTCAAAATTTTTTATCATTAATGCACAAAAATGGCCTCTCTAAAATCAATGGGTTGATTAATACTAATCGATACTACTTTAACTGTTCGCTGATATTACTTATGAAGAACACCATTTGAACATCATTTTTCCTCTTCAAACCTTTTCAAATTTACTCATATTTATGCTTTATTAAAATTGTTGGCTTTTTACACTCCCTGTCAATTAATCCATCTAAAGATTACAACAACATTATCGGCACAACTGAAATTCTACTAGTGCAAAAATCATCGTTCACCCATCATTTATTAGAACCCAGCCAGAGTGTTGTTACCTTTAAGAACTGACTTCACCGGTGTGCTTGAAGGTATGCATGGCAATCTAAACCACATTGGATTGTTTTACTTTTAAACCAACGGTTAGTTGGGATAAGAACAAAAATTGTGGTACCACAACAATGCCCGTAATATTCTTCAATCACTATTGTTCGCACATACTCTTATAAATTTGTCAGCCTCCATAAGCCAATCTCTCTCTCTCTCTATACAAGTCCTCTTCATTTTGCCCTTCTTTGACGGGTTTTCTGAGGTGCTATTCATTTCACTTCTCTTATATCGCTTTTAATATGATAAATATCATTTCTGATTATGTATTTATTTGTGTTGACTTTATGTTGATCGTTTATTTTATTTTTATATTTTTTGCTTAGAGATCCGAACTTGACTGTTAGATTTGATTGTCTCGTTGATCATGCTCCTAGGTTTACCTCTTTTTTAACAGTTATCATCGGTTTTAGCTCAAGACGATGAGTTAAGTATTGATGGTGATTGTAAACATTTTTCTCTTTTATTTTAGAAATTATCTCTGCACCACTTTATTTTTATCATATGTACAATTAATTATAAATTTTTTTTGATATGTTCTCTGCACTACCTATGTTTTCAAATTTGTATTAAACAACCACTTTACAACTAATACTATTAGAATTTGTAAGAGAATCTAAGCAAAAAGATTATTTTACCCTTTAGTGCATTAAATGACTATTTTATCCTTTGAAGCTTCAAAAAATAATAAAATTTATAATTACATAAGAAGCATGACTATAGGCAGACATGGAAGTTAGTAAAATGGTCTTTTAATTAAATTTATAATTTTTATAATTTTTTAAAGTTTCAAAGGGTAAAATGATCATATAATACAATTAAGGGTAAAATAGTCATGTTCTTTTAGATTCTTTAACATATTCTAATAGTGTAAATGGCAAAGTAGTTAATTGATAAAAGTTTAAAATTATAGGTAGTGCAGAGAATATGTTAGAAATTTTTTATGGTTTGTTGTATATAACAAAAGAATGGTGGTGTAAAAATAATTTTCCTAAATGATGGACTCAATAAATAAATTCAAAAGGGACTTGATATAATTTGATTAAAAAAAAATTGGACAAGATTATAGGAGCCAACTGAAAGGATCATGACCAAAATATTCAACTTCATTGTTATAATCATTGACAACATTTTTTTGATTGTTTTTGATGTGTTTTCATATTTTGAAAACGTTAAATAATGTCTTCATTGTCGATACAAGCAAATACATCTTTTTCTACATACACAACTAAGTTATCATTCAACCATTGATCACCCATCCAGTTTTGAAGTCGATTCTTCATAAAATTCATGACTGAAAATACTCTCTATACAGTAGTAGAGTTAAAAACAATGTAATCAATAAATAAAATTAACGAATACACTTTATCCTCTTGGAAATCCATGGCAATAGTGTTGGTGGCCAAGCCGAAGTTGGGACCTAGGGATTTATTGTGAATGATTTTGGGAATTTACTTTTCTTTTTATTCCTTTTAATTTTTTTATTGCTGATATAAAAACGTTGAATTTTGTAAGTTAATTTTGAATTATGAATTGATTAAATTTAGAAATTGGGTCTCATAATTTTTTTTTTGAAATTGGGTCCATAACTAAAAAAGCCTTAACTATTTAAACGTCCAATTTAAAAGCCCATCATATGTAATATATTCTTATTGACTTACACAAAGAAAGGGCTAAAAGAACTCAATTGAAGAAATTTTTGAGGCCCAAAACGAGTTCAAGCCCCTTAACTAGGTCTGCCATGATTTCCCTTTATTTTTTATAAATTTTCTAACCCGTTTCTTATTTTATAAGAATATAATAGAAACCCCTTTTAACCGTGTCGTGTTTTTTCTGACTACAAATGGGAAGATTTTTATCACTTCCAATTTATAATCTTCGCTTGTGGTGAAAAACTAAGCTGCTTAAAGTTTGGCCAGTAATTTTGTGCTGGGAATTAGTTGCCACTCAATATTTGGTGGAGATTTGTTGATGTGCTTGTAGCTTTTTAATAATATTATTATGGTTTCATACTTGTTTGGCTTATGACTTTGGCTATGTTTTTGTTCAATACTATTTTCGGGGGAAATGTCTGTCTTTTTTATTTTTTGTTTTTAATGTTTAAAGTTCGTGCCTTAGCCTTACACTCCTGATTACTCTGAAATAACAAGTTATAATTTAACTGATTCTTGTTTTGTGTTGTTACTTCTTCTGTTTTCGGAAAAAATTATATATTTTTTTCCTTCTGATGGTGTTGTTTCTATGTTTGTTGGAAGTTTACGATTTTTATACTCTTGACGGTTCACTTAAATTTAATATTTTGTATTGCTCAGATCATACAGCAAAATGGTGAAAGCAGTTGCAGTTCTTGCTAAAACATCGGATGTCGATGGAACTATTCCAGTTATTGGCGGTTCCAATGGAACTGTTACCTTTTTCCAGAAAGGAAATGGTGATTTAATCACTGATTAACTAGTTGGTTCTAGAACTTATTGTTCTTAAATCATGTCTGAACTAGTTTTTTTTTTTTTTTTGGCTTTATTTTTTCTTCTTCTAGGTCTAACACAGGTAATCGGAAGGCTGCGGCATTTAACACCTGGTGATCATGCACTCGTTGTTCACACTCTCGGGAACATAACAAATGGTTGGAAATCAACTGGTATATATGGCCCTTTGACTATGAGCATTTCTATTATGTATACCTAATAACTTGCGGGAAACCTGGGAAAAAAAACTCTCTTTCGTGTCGTAGAATTCCTTCTTAATTCATCATTTGCTGGTTTTCTTTCAGGACACCCTTTTAAACATGCTGGAAAAAACGGTGTTATAGGCATTATCACTGTTCTTGTTGATGGTATGTATATGCACATAATATCATGTTGACTAATGTAGTTGTTTATGGTGTGCGATATTTGTCGATTCATTAACTCTTTTCTGTTTTTTATATCTGATTCAGGTACTGCTATTTTTGAACTTGAGGAGAGGGTACTCTATCATCTCTTTGTCATTTAGGCTTTGTTGTGTTTCTATTTATATATTCATGGACCCAACTCCAATGAACTCATCTCTCTCCTGTTGTATACATTTTGCAGATTCCTCTTTCTGGACCAAATTCCGTTATTGGAAGGGGTCTTGTAGTCCACTCAGGTCTCGGTAATATACCATTTTTTGTGAACTCCAAGTCTTTTTTCCTAGTTGAATATACTTTATTGCGGCTTTATTTACTTGAATCATGTTGTCTAAAGTGTAGGTTGAGTAAGCTATAGCAACAATATATTAAAAACTGAAGTCAAGTTTCGTGTACTATATGCATCATGAAATTTTATTTAGTCTTATTTAGTCTAAGACATGAATTTTTTTTACTCTTGCTTACAATTTATTTACGAATGTTCATCTCCCTCAGGTCCAATTCCTTATGGCGGAGAAGCTTGGGGTAAGTGTGCTAACTTAATCATTCGAATTACTCTGCTATTATTTTGCTTTCTTATTTACGCTGGTAGAGTGGTCGTCTGCTGGCATTCTTTGTTTGCAGACTTTGTCCGTTAGTTTTTATGTGGTTTAAGATGTTTTGAACTAGTAGTTATTGGTGATCATTAATTAATTTCTTGTGTTTTTGCAGCCGTCATCGGTCTTGACCAAGATGTCATCTGATATGATGTTGAACGTCTTCAAATATTTAATAAAATAAATAATATGTTGTAACAAGTGGAATGTGGCTACAGTAAAATAAATAAAAGTTTAGAATGTGGCTACAGTAAAATAAATAAAAGTTAAGGTGCACTACGGCATGCTCCTTAAGACTATTTCTGTCCCTCAAAACAATATTTTGATGCGCATAAGCTGTTGATAAATTGTCCTCGGCATATAATGATTATAATTGTTGTAAGAGTTCACAATCAACACAACAATTAGAATAGTTGAAAATTAAATATAAAATATGGTGTTTTACGCGGTAGGTAGTACTTGGGATATGGAAGAAGTAGAGTTAGAAGAGGAAGTAGAGAGAAAAATCAATATCTGACAGTAAAAGAGTTTATTTTAATGGACTTTTATTCATCAATTTGAATTTATACTAAAAACATTAAAAGGGAAATTTAAAGACTCCTATTTATAGATTAACGATGTCTATTCCAAATACCTTTTCAAATAGCCACCATTTAATTTAACTCTCTTTTAACTACTCTCAACTTCCTCTCATTTTATGTTCATAATCACCATAACTTCCTCCTTTAGCCAAAATTCAACGTTACTAAAATATTCAACAACTTCTATTATGTTAAATTATTTATAAATTATGAGCACAACAATAGAGCAAGAGAAAGAGAGAGCAAATAAGGGGCACAACAATAGTTTAGAGACAGCTTTTATTCAATCTCAAGAATATACAAAAAAAGAGATGAACTCTCTTTTTGTAGTCTCATAACCGTACAAATGAAGTAAATTATTAGTAAATGAATACATCATTAGTCATAATTTCTTATGAGATAGTGAGAGTAATAGGAAATAGAGAGTTTTTCAGTGAAAAGATAAAGAGTTGCTTTGATAAACATCCACATAGTTTATAATTGTTTCATAACATATTAAAGTTGTTTGGTGTGAAAAAAACCAAATAGTCACCAACGAAGGTGAAACACAAGCGGTAATTGAAATTTTCACATCTAAAATGGAGTAAAGTTTTAGATGTGTCCAACCTGAGCCCACCCGTTAACCATCTAAAGGCTACTTTGGGGGCCAAATAGAATAAGAGCACATGGACATTTACTAATATGAATGTAGGGACTGACAAAGGTAGGAATAATTTATAAAATATATAACCAAAATAATATGAATGACTTACAAAATTTAACCCAGCATGTTAGTGAAAAGTCGGGCATAAATCCAAGTTTGGACATTTGTTAAAATAATCCAAATCGGACAAGCACAAACACGACCCGAATGCGGTGTTTTGTCATCCCTATTTTTCATATTCAGAGTCCAAAATGTTGGATTTTTTAATCTAGTATTATTGGATCCTTAATCCAACGTTAGGCGTATATATGAATAATTATATATTGTAGACTGTCATATAAGGTTAAGCCTAATTAAAAGTGATCTATTAAAATTTTTAGTATTATGGTCTTTAATATATCTAATAAGGTGTATGCCTTTAATGTGTAAGCATTTATCAAAGCAAAATGAACATGGAGTGAGTGAGTCTCAAAGTTGTTTTCCCCTAAACTTTTTGAAAATCTGTTATTTTGTGAATTTAAATTTGCCTTTTATATAAAAAAATTCATATTTTCATTCTGCCATTTGCACTTTCTTTCACAACGCGGTTGCCATTATTTATTTATTTATAGTTAGCAAATCGTTTTGTTTTTATATATCATTCTTATAAGAGTAAGAAGAGTATAAATGGTATTTCTCGCATTGGAGAATTTTGGAATTTATTCCCTAATAAAAACTAGAAATCAAAAGAAAAAGCAAAAAAATGAAAGCCAAATATGAGTTGCCTAGCAAAAGATAAAAAATAAACCAAGTTTCCTAATACATCTTGAAAATAACTTCTAAATAAGACTGTTGTGGTCCCCAAACAAGAGAATTGGGCGAAATAAGAGAATCTCCTCCTTACATTTATTCTCCATCAGGGGCGAGGCCAAGAACTTTTTGTACGCTTGGCTAAACTAAATATTTTTTTCAAGTATGAAACTTATCTCAAACACAAAGAAATCTTAATAAGAGTTTAGTTATTACATAGGAAAATATATAAGTTAAAAATAATTCAAATACAATGAGATATTATTAAAGTTGTGCCTTAGGATGCTTCAGAGCATTAAATTTCTTGCCTTCACAATTTTGTTATAGAGAGAAAAGGAAATCTCTAAAAGGAGATGGAGTGTGAAGAAGAAATTGGGAAAACGATGACAATTTTGTTTTTTAAAATTAAAACAATGTTAATGTGGCGGTTTTGTAACTACAGAGGCAAGTTAGTGAAATTATAACTGTGACAATTTTGTAAATACTGTAGTCATTTTTTTTCCCCAAATTGAAGCAATGGTAGATTTGTAAATAGAACTAAAATTTTTTCCCAAAATCCAACTTAGCCTACAAAGAGCTTTGCTTTTGTCCTCATCAACCCCCTCATTCTTTTGATTAGTTCTTGTCACATAGTAATTTAGTTTGAATCTTTTTTTATATTAATTTATTCTCTATAAACCCTCATAACGTTTTTGAATGATTTATTATCACATAGTAAATTAGTGTAGATCCACTCATAGGTTAGTCTACTTTCAATACCACATGTCTAACTCACACTTAAAATTAATCAAATTGATAGTTGCTTATAACTTATATTATTCGCCCAATATTGCTCTCAACCAATGTGGCATATGTTTCCTGTTAGTAATTTGACCAGAAGTCTTTAACAATTCTCTTTGAACTGAAGCTTCTAAAATAATGTATGTATACTCCTAATTAGCAAGTTGATAATTACACATCTGTTAACAACATCAATATTATGAGAACAAACATCACAAATTTAATTTTTTTAAATTATAACTTTGATGTTTATCCCTCATAATTTATGTTCCAAATTTCCAAATCCACATATGCACGAAGATGACCTAAGCAAAACGTGTGAAATGCACTAGTGGTGTTTGGAGGTTAGGATACATTAATCAAAGGTGCTCATGCAGGACAATTACTATAAACCAATACAAATGGGATCCAATGCTATGTACTTCTTCACCCCATAAGCTTCGGTTTGCCCATACAAGTATAGCAGTAAGTCCCTTTACCTAAGTCCAATGCATATTAAAGAGAGACGATTGGAAACATCGTCTGTCACTTACTTTATTTCTATTTGATAATGGAGAAAGCAGCTTCATTCGCGTTGGTATCCTTTTTAGCTGTTTTATTTTGTAAGGATCTTGAATAGTGGAATTTCAATTGGAATCATAGGGAAAATATAGTTTATGATTCAACTGAATGTTAATCCATGGCTGGTTGCAGTTTTGTCAATATTGCAACCAATTCAAGGTGTGAGTTTATTCATATTGCTACATTAATTGCTACTCAAATGGAGAAATAACCTGCTTTTTATTTGTTTAATTTAAAGTTCATGCATTAAACTGATTCTTTTTTCATGTTCCTTCAATATCTGTATTGCTCAGACAACAAGGCAAAGCAATTGCTGTTCTTAACGGCAGTGAGGGTTTCAAGGGAACTGTCTCTTTCTACAATGAAGATGGTAATTTAAGCACTAATCAATTAGTTGGTTCTGGTTTTTGTGGCTCATTTTTCATGCCCAAACTTATCTTTTTGTTTGTTTGTTTCTTGTTCCAGGCCATCATACAGTCATAACTGTAAACCTCGCTAATCTTAAGGCCGGTTCTCATGGATTCCATGTCCACGAATCCGGATCCACAATTCATTCATGCGAGTACACCGGTATGGCCTATCCCTTGGCACACATACCTAATAAGTCGGGTTGGATTTGAGATCTGTAAACCCTGATCTTCATCAGTGGCGCAAGTAGGATTTACGTTTAATGGGGGTCGTAGTGTAAAAACGTATTCTCTAAAGTAAAAAGAAATGAACATATAAATAGACATAGAAATTGTTCAACTTTCAATTCAGTCTCGCGGGGCCCTGCCTTGTGTTCATGGAAGTCCTTTTTAATTTCTTCATCATTCGCCCATCTTTTTGCAGGGAAACATTTTAACCCATTTAGCAGATCTCATGGTGACATTCATGACCATGAGGAGCATCATCATTATGGTGATTTAGAAAATATCAATGTTAGTCCTGATGGTCAGTATGTGTTGTACAAATTAATAGATCAATTTAATTATAATCACTTCGTTTATTCTGTGATGTATATTTTTTTATGTGCATGGTTCAGGCAAAGCCTCCCACTACTTTCGCGACAAGATGGTACTGTTTCATCTCCTTGTATATTCATATTGAACCCTGCCCCAATGAAATTAGGCTCTTCGCTGTTTTAATTTATACATTTGCCACGGATTTCTCTTACTGGGCCAAATTCCATTATCGGAAGGACTATCGTGATACACGAAAATCATGATGATGGTGGCAAAGGTAAAAATACTACAGTCTTCAGTGTCCAACTTGAAAACTCTTTCCCAAAAGTTGATATATTGCATTGCCAGTTTTCACATTTCTACCCTCATTTATATGTATATATATATTTTTTCACAAATATTCTTCTCCATTTATCAGGTACGGATTCTGAAAGCAAAATCCATGGAAATGCTGGTAAAAAAGTAGCTTGCGGTAGGTATATAGACTATAGAATAATCAACTATAAGCGCACAAAACAAACATATATATATATATATATATATGTATCTTCTCATTTGTTTCATTAATTTCCACGAGTTAGGTCCTCTTCTGGTACACTTTGTTTCACTTGGTTTGAGATGTTCAGTCGACAGATGTACATGTTAGCGAATTAATGATTACTAATCATTAAATTATAATTTATTCGTCTTGGCAGGCTGCGTTGCTCACATACGTCGAACGGTCTCTCTTTGAACTGTATATTAATAAGTAGATAATATGCGAAGTTGAATAAATTTTAGTACATCAGACCTTGTGCTTGAGAGTGATTGATACAGTTGATGAATATATAAGAAAGGGAAGACTTTGTCATCTCTTGACAATTTGGTCTAGTTTATCTTCTTTTTCTTCTACATTAACTATTTTCCCTAAAGTTATGATATATAACAGAGGTTATGAACAGGAGTTAGTACTGTATGAAAACATCAGCTGTAAGTTTGTAACTTGGTTGATAAAGAATTTATCCACCTCCCTACCTCTTTAAACATTAAAAAAAATCAACTTAATTTTTAATGTATTAAAATCTAATTTTTTTTTGGTGACATCTTCGCTTTAACAAAAATTAGTGTTAGGGTGGTTGAAATATCACTGCCCAATAGACATATAAGTAGAATTTGGTCTCCTTGTTCTAAAAGCAACCACTAGAGGAGTGGTGTCTTGAGCAGATAATAATTTGGTCGATTGATTGGGAATGGTTAAAGAACCCTTGAGGAGAGCCAGGGCCAGGTCGAGATAAATACTCAATTAAAGGTCGACCAATGAGTTGCCCAAAAATATCAAGCATGATGCCCCCACCTAGCCAGTTACCACGTCAACCCACCAACCATCTTGTAACTGGCACAATCACCCATTACCCAATCTGTGCATTCAACCAACTCACTCTGACCCATGAATCAGAGATGAGGCTGCACAATTGGCTGCTTATAAAATCCCTGCAAGTTTAAAGGTAATAGGGAACTTTTTAGGACTAAAGGAAAATTCTAACTTTTTGATTTTAGAACTCTTTTTCTTTAAATTCTATTTTCCGGTGGGGATTAAAACCTTTACTTCAAATAGCTACAATTAAGTTATGAAAATTTGTGGCATGAGTTTTTTTTTTAAATCTAAAAATTGACTTGAATGTTAGAGGGTTTTTGCTAGAAAAATATCCGACATCCCTTGACAATTCCCTATAGTTGTAGATGTTAATGATGTGGATCGTATGTAGTCTTCAATATCTATTCCATTGAAACAACAGTGAGTGGTACTGTGCCTCATTAAAACAAATTCAAGTGTTGATGAGGTAATCTGGTTGTACAACAACCTTGACCAGATTTCTACATCAATATTTTGGCGTTGTCTGTGGAAAAAAAACAAAAAGCTATCTCTCATTGAACAAGTTACACGGCGAAAGTTAGTTCATGAAGGAAAAATTGCAATTGTAGATGCGGGGTATAAATCATCTTCAGAGAGGAGGATCAGAAGTGAATAAAACAATCAACTTCCATAAGTTAGCAAATGAGGCAAGGGACAAAGCAGTTTAAGAAAGGATCAAGCACATGGAAAAGTAAATAGAAACTCTCACATTAGTTCTGCAGAAGTTGCGAGATGGGCAAAAGAGATTAAATAGGAGGAGCTTGGAGGAGAATCAAGACGTTCCAGAATCCAGTAACAGAAATCCACATGATGTACAAGACCTACGAGCAAGAGATTAGTAGAATAATGAGCATAACAAAGCAGGTAGGGCAGATTCGAGCTTTGAGGAAATAGAGCTGAAGCAACACTTACTTGACACTGAATGTGAACGTGAACAAGTTGTTGTTCATAGTCCTAGTTGTGGGTAGAACTGGAGGGGGAGGTGTGGAAATTAGTGCAAATCATTGACGAGATGCAAGGTCAAGCACAAGCTCTAAGTTGGAGGATTATATTAGATAGCAAATCCCCGCTCTTTAGAGAGATGATTAGCACAATGATCCCAAAGGATTTTCACTTTCATAATCTCAGATATATGAGAAAAAATGGCCCTTTGGTTCATATCAAGCATTTCAATTATATGACAGAGGTATATGGTTTGATACAGGCCCAAAAGTGTAGAGCATTTCCACTAAATTTGAAAAGACGAACACGAAAGTGGTGCCACAAGCTCCCTTAAGTTAATATCAAGAGTTTTGAATATATGTGCCATGAGTTCGTAGAGCAGTTTCTTAAAGTGGTGGCTTCGAAGGATGACATGATAGAGCTGCTGGGGATCAAGCAAGAAGAAAATGAGTTCCTTAGATAATTTTTGAAAAGATATCATTTCCCTGTCCTCCACTTTGGAGCTTTTAATCATCCTCAGGCTTTAAAGGGGTTAAAAGAGGACGTGAAGATAAGATGACTGTGGTATAAATGTATTCCATGTCATACGAGTAGGTAAAGAGAGATATCGAGATTGAGGAAGAGAAGACGGTGAGGATAAAAAATAAGCAATTGGAGGAATTGAGGTGAACGGAGAAGAAAATATTGAAAGGAGGTGGGTCAATTAAACGAAGTGACAGACATTCTTTGAGCGAAAAAGCAACTACTTAAGCACTCACTTATCAACCTTAACAAAGGCCACCTCGATTGTAATTGATTCCTACCTTTTTAGTCCCCGAGCAAAAAACGCTTGAGGGAATGTCACCAGCCATACGGTCATCCTCATTACAAAGCCCTAGGAACTTACCACACAACAAATAATGGATTTAACCGATCAAATTCACCACCACCAACTAATGATAATTGTCGTGAGGATAAAGCAGTTCAGTTGATTGATTAAAACCCAACTTATGAGCAATACACTCCTCCAAAAGTCTCTTTAGAGGAATTGTATGATGTAATAGTTGAATGGGGTCTGTTGTACCCTCCAACACCATTGCCAAGTCAACCAACAAGCAGAATAGAAGTAGGTTTTGTAAGTTCCACAACACACATAGACATATAATGGGCCAGTACCATGACATCAAAAATCTAATAGAGGACCTTGTGAGGAACTGGCATCTTGATGAGTTTATTAAAATGTCGTTCTCTGTTGCAAACTCATAATATACCACAGGAGAAAGTAGCATAAGGAATGTTGGTTGTGAGCAGCCTACTATAAGAGTTATAGTAAGAGGCCTTACATTAGCTGCTGATTCGAATAAAGCCAAGAAGAATTACGGAAGATACGCAATGACTAATTTGGAGGTGCTCTTTAACATGCCAACTACGAAATGAGCTAAGACGAGGCAAGTTCTAATCATGCAGACAGATGATAATGAGGAGGGGATTTTCCATGAGGTTGCTCTGGTGATAAGAGCCAATATAATGAGCAAGGAATTCAACCGAATACTTGCAGATATAAGGAGGTCAATGGATATATTCTTTAAGTCCATGCTAGAGGAGATGAAGATCATTGATCTAAAGCTTGAACACACTAATTCTTTTATAAAGAGGGACAATAGGCTTGAGGCTGTTGAGAAAATGATGATGTTAAATTTTATTATCGTTAAAAAGAGCAGCTGTTACCAAATATTTTTTAGGTGAACATTTATGAGAATCAATCAATGTGTCATGTCCACCCACTACTTGGCATTCAAATATTGGGTGAATGGAGTAATAGGTGTGGTGAAAGGCGATCAGAGGATAGTTAAGGGCTATTACGCCATAGCCACCAAGGAAACTTTGCAAATCACCTTGTTGGACACACGAGAAGGCTCAAAGTTGTCTACCACAAGTTGGCGATAAGAAAAGATGCGGGACCAGTAATATAAAAAAGTAGGTACTTCAATCAAGAGAGATATAATACTATAAACATAGAGGTAAAGAAGTTAGTGTGAACATGATTCATTAGGGAGGTTGAGTGCCCAAAATGAATTTCTAATGTGGTTTTGATAAAAAAAGCAAACAGAAAGTGGTAGATGTGGGTAGATTTCATGGATCTTAATAAGGCATGTCCAAAAGACAACTTCCTATTGCCCAAGATCAATCAACTGATTAATTCAATAGTAGGACACAATTTTCTTAGTTTTATAGACGTATTCTTAAGTTACAACTAGATACCCATGCTTAAGAAAGACAAGGAAAATACCACACTCATTACTAACATTAGTTTATTTTACTATAAGGTGATGTCATTTCATCTAAAGAATATAGGTGCAATATACTAAAGGCTGGTGAATTAAATCTTCAAACCATTAATCGATCATATAATGGAGGTGTATATGAACGACATGAATATGAAGTTCAGAGATCCAGCAGAACATATAAAACATTTAGAAGAAACCTTAGAGCTATTAAGAAAGTACAAAATGAAATTTAACCCAGAGAAGTGTGCATTTGAAGTATGCTCTGAAAAATTCTTATGGTTTATACTAAGCCATAAGGGAATCGAGGCAAACCTCGAGAAGATATGAGTAACAAAGAATTGAAATCCCTTAGAACACTCAAAGAAATATAGAGCTTTGTAGGAAAATTGAAAGCTCTAAATCGGTTTATATCATGAACAACGGACAAATGCCATATTTTCTTTTAGTTCATGAGGAAAAAGAAAAAGATAGAGTGGACAACAAAATGCGAGAAGGCATTTCAATAACTAAAAAAATACTTTGCCAGGGCTCTGTTGCTATCAATACCATGAGAGGGTGATAGACTGTATCTATACTTAGCAGTGGTACAATGGGCGACCAGCTCAGTTCTTACAAGAGAATAAGTAGGAACTTGGTACCTAGTATACTACATTGGTAAAAGATTGCTTAACGTGGAGACCAGATGCTCAAAGATGGAAAAATAAGCCCTTGCGTTAGTAACAACAACTTATAAGTTGAGGCTATACTTTCAGGCTTACCCAGTGGATATGATAACAGATAAACTCCTTAGACAAGCATTGCAAAAACCAGAGGCTTTCGGTCGCTTAGTAGAACTAAGTGAGTTTGATATAAGCTATAAGCCTTGAACAATTATAAAAGCACAACTTTTAACTGATTTTGTTGCTAAGTGCACAAAATCAGGTGAAGGAACCAGTAAAAATCATACAGTTAGTGAATGAAATTCAAATGGGGTCTGGTTAGTAATGGTGGATGGATCTTGTTAGGAATAAGGATCCGGAGCCAGAGTAATATTGTATAGCCCAAAAGGGGTTAAAGTTTCTTATACTTTGAAGTTCGAATTCAAAGTGACTAACAACCAAATAGAGTATAAAGCCTTTATCGCTAGTTTAAAGCTAGTATAAACATTGCAAGCTGAAAGGATAAATGTACGAACAGATTCCCAACTTGTAAGCAACCATCTCAATGAAAGTTTCCAAGTAAGAGGTAAAAAGATAAAGTTATATCTAAAGAAGGCGAAGTAGCTGATAAGAATGTTTAAGGAAGTGAAGGTGAAACATACCAAGAGCGGAAAATTATTGAGCAGGTATTATGGCTAGAATAGTAACAATGTCTGATGCAAAAATACCAAAGTGTGTTCTAGCAGAATATAAGACTTCCTTAAGCATCGAGCAGAAAGCGGAGGTGATTAAGGTGGATATAAAGATCTGGTAGATGGACCTAATTATCTCATACATTTGGGATGGAACTTGTCAACAAATAAAAGACAAGTAAGGAAACTCAAGTGCTAAGCGACTAGATGTTCGTTGATCGATGGGGTACTATACTGACGAGGATATACCTTACCTCTCTTTTGCTGTTTGGATGACGATGAAGCAAATTATGTGTTATGTGAAATACACAAGGGGATTTGTGGAAAACATTTGGGCACAAAGTCTTTAGCTTTCAAGGCTTTGAGATAAACTAGGATACAACAATGCACCAGGATACAAAGGAGATGACCAAGAGCTGTAAGAGCTACCAGACTTTTGGAAACTTCCTTACACAACCATTAGAGAAGCTCACCACCATGTCCTTACCTTGGCTTTTTGCGTAATGGATTATTTCACGAAGTAGGTCAGGATCGAAGCTTTAAGCTAGATTACGGAGAAGAGGACGACGGGGTTCTTCTAGAGAAACATTATATATCGATATAGAATCCCTTACGTGCTTATAACATACAATAAGAGGCAATTTCATAAAAATAAAATCAAGGAGTTCTATCATAATTTGGGCATTGAGCTGAGGTTCTGTTCACCAGCACATCCACAACCGAATGGATAGGTAGAGGCAGCAAACAAGGTCATAAAGAAGCTTTTAAAAATTTTCCTAGGGAAAAAGAAGGCGTCTTGGATTAATGAGTTACTGGGTATGCTATAGGCGTACAAGACCACTTACAAAACCACGATCAGAGAAGCTCCATTCGCCTTGGCCTTTGACCATGAAGCAGTGGTCCTTATGGAGATTGGGATAAAGTCAGATTTACTAGAGCTTATTCTGTTGAATAAAGACGAATGGACGCATACTTAAAAAATGTTTCTTAAGGCTAAGTAAGCCTTGAAGTCTCAAAGTCTTCTCGAGGTAAGAGAAAAGTCAGATTTGCCAGAACCTGCTCGGTCAAATAAAAATGAGTAAGCGCATACTCCAAAAAAATTTCTTAGGGCAAAGTAAGGCTTAAAGTCTCAAAGCCTCCTCAAAGCGAGATAAAAGTTAGATTTGCCGAACCTGTTTGGTCGAATGAAGACGATTAGGTGCATACTTAAAAAATATTTCTTAAGGTAAAGTAAGGCTTAAAATCTTAAAGCCTCCTTGAGGCAAACAAAAGTCAAATTTGCCAGAACTTGCTCGATCGAATGAAGATAAATAGGCGCTATTGGAATAAATCTAAATATATGCTATGAGCGTTAGTGTGCAAATGTACACAATAAATAATTGAGTAGTGAGCATTCGAGTATCGTCTACATAGGGATTGATGCTATTTGAGTTGCTACAACAGTTAATACATGGTGCAAATTCAATTTAATTAAATTAAAATCTTTTATAAACTAAATTAAACTAAGCAATCTAAATGACATAAATTACAATGCAATAAAATAAATAAACACGTCTCATACAAGGATATAATCACTAGAAATAATATGGTTAAATGAATCAACTCACTTAATGGCACTGACTGTTTTCTATTACAATATCGTTGCTACAATAATTACTATAACATTGTGCAATACTCTAATGCATCCTTAGTTGTCGCCTATTAGAACTTATATCTATATGTAACCTAATAATGACCAGTTGCTATGCCATCACAAGATATAACATTATGCAATCAAAGTTCTCAATACCCTACAAGGTGAATTCTTATGTCTAGTTCATCATTAGTTTTAGATTAAGTATGACCCTATTCAAATTAAGTTAACGTAACTTGGGAAACTTAATTTAAAACCAAGTATTATTCTGATATGATCCACTAAAATAGGCCATTCTGTGGCCATCTTTTAGCTAGTATTACTAAATGGGTGGTCAGCTGAAATAGTGAATTAAAATAAGCATTATTAAAACAAAATGCTATAGCAATCATGCAGCAACACATAAAATTCAGTCAATAAACCATCAAGCTTGTCTATTACTCAACCAAAAATAAAATTAATTCATAATTTGTGACAAAACATAAACAAAAACTGGTTCAGCCATCAAGTACAACATCATAGGTCAAAGAAACACGAAAGATAAAGCTAGAAACATAAGGCCCTTATAGTATCTTTGTTTCTTCTTCCCCACACTTGTAATCTCTTTTGTTCAACCCTGGAATTTTCTGTTTCTTTGCTGTTTTCTTTTTCTTTTCTTATTATTTCTTGTGGTTGACGGCTTATTCCTTTACCTTGTATGCGTGCTTCTTTTTATACTTAGAAACTATGGATTGTATATTTTTTCTGAGATTCATGTGAAATTTTTTCTTTTGTTGTTCCAGGATTGCTACAGCAATGGTTACTACAGTATTGGCTACAACATCTGCACTATTTTAGACTCATTTCCATTTATCTACAGCCAATTTTTTTTCTTATTTTTGCAAACCCATTGCATAGTATTCATTCCTTAAAACTTGCACTTCTAGCTGCCTACCAATAAGCACATGTTCTAAGCACATAATTTATTCCAAAACATCTTAATTTATTGAAAATAAACTAAAATAGATGATTATGTAAAGTTAAACTAAAATGCAACTAAAATGCAAATAAACATGCCATTTACTTTCTAAGTAATCTTGATTTAAGTCCAAAAGTGCGATTGATAACTCTCATTTCATAGAGTTATCAGCTCATACTTCAAAAATGTTTTCTAAGACAAAAGTAAGGGTTAAAGTCTCAAAACCTACTTAAAGCAAGATAAAAAGTCAAAATTTGCTTAAATTTGCTCGATAAAGTGAAGACGAGCAGGCATAGATTGGTATAGTATTCTCAAAAGCAAATAAAAGACATTAAGTCTCTAAGCCCACTTGAGGTGAGAATAAAGTCAAAGTTTGCCTAACACAAGCTTGACCAGATAAGGTCAAGCAAGTAATCAACTTCATAAGAAAATCTAAGGCAAATAAAGACTTTAAGTGTCAAAACCTACTCGAGATAAGATATGAGTCAAAGTTTGTCAGAACATGCTTATATAGATCAAATCGAACAGATATAAAGAAAAAAAGCTTTGAGACTCAAAACTTACTTGAGGAGAGATAAAGTCTGCCTGATCTTGCTCGAAAGACGAGCAGTAAGTCAATTTAGAAAATGTTCTGAGTTTTTAGAAAAGGCCCCAAGTTTAAAAGCCTCTTTATTGTACAACTGTGGAAAAGATCATATGAGCCTACTAAGAGCATAAATCAACAATCATGGTGCACAAGATAAATAAAGAGCAAATTTTATTAAAGTATATGAACAAGTAAAAGATTCATAATCTTATACATAAAGTGTCACCTATGAATCTTGAGGAGGTGGGTTCAATTATTTTGCAGTAAGGGAGACATCAACAATAACTTAAGATGTAGCCATATCAATATCCTTAAAAGGCTCATTTTAGGCTTCAACTTCTTGATCCTGCTTTGTCGTATATCTGTTTACATTCTTTTCCAACTTGCTCATGTCCAATTCAAGGTACTCCTTCTTGAAGATTGACATGATACAGTTGTAACTGAAGGCGAGCTTAGAATTATACTCCTCATCAGTTTATTTCACCAAGCTATCAATCTTATCTCTGAACTAAAACAATATAAGACTTTGAGGATTTTAGCTACTCCTCATATGCAGATTTTTTAGTATCCCATTCGTTTCTAGCGATATCAAGTTTCATTTTTAGCTCAGCCAGCTTATGCTTGAGTTGGGTGGCCTTGGACTCAACAAGAGTAACTTTCTTCTGGAGATATAAGACTTTTTTATTAAGTTTAACTGATCACTCCTCCATGTGCTCTGTCTTGTCACATTTTTTCATTAAAACCTAGATCTCTGCTTGTCTCTTCCTGTCATATCGAGAGGCTCTAATTCATAATAGGTGGCTGTAGTAGCAAGCTGGAATGTGCTTGGAGGCTATCCACCATCTTGCCCAGGCTTTAATCTTCAAGATCCTTGATATACTTAAACTCCACGGCTTTGGCATATTTTTTCTTATATGAAATAAGGAAATCAAATCGGTCTCATTATGTTAGTGGAGAGCTTGGAGCAATCACCGAAGAATTGCCCCCAAAACGTTTTTCACTTGGTCTTTTGTCTGTAATCTGGCGAACCTGAGAAGGGTCGGGAGAGCAGGTGGAAGAATATTAATTTGAGCAATATAAGCCTTTTTGGGAGGAGTAGGTGCACTGTACGAAACGCTTTTAATTAGTATGAGAACATTTCCTCAACATAGTGTTAAGAATCTTGTTGTCTATATCAACTGCTATTTCTACTAAACTAGACTTGACAAGGTTGGTGATTGTTAGAAGATCCTGGTACAAGTAAGTGTTAAGTAAGACAATTTAGACTCGGAGTGATAACTCCTTTTCGATGTTGTAAACTAGGCCTTAAGAATCTAAAGGGTTAAGAGAAAAGATCAAAAGAAAGCAAGTCAGTAAACATAAACCTAGGATGCACAATGTAGTAGACAACTTGGAGTGCAAAAATGTAAAGGAATATGGACATGTCCACTAGGTGTAGGAGCTACCTGACCTCAGTTTCCCCTAGTAAAGAAAAATTTACTTTTCTAAATGCCACAAGAGGTTGAGATGTTTGTGATGGGCTTTTTCTTCCCAAAGTTTGACATAAAATAATACCAGTCAACATCTTTTGGACTATTCCTCAACTAGTATAAGTTCTTTATCTCATCGACAATAGGCTCACCAAGATCACATCCCTTCCATAATACAAAAAAAAAACCATAAAACACCTTATACCCGTTTGGATTGAATTAGTCAGGAGGCAAATGCATTCTACCCAACACCCTAACGAAGTAAAGTTAAAAAGGTAGCTTAATGCCTAGCTTAAAACACTCTAAATATAGGGTCACCCACCCTTTAGGGGGACGGCTAAGGGTGTCTCATTTACTAAGAATGATAAGATAAATTTCATTTGGAATCTTATGAACCTCTCTTAACCTATTTAAATCATTTTGGGTGGTGCAATATTTCATGTAATCTATGGGGTAGGATTCCACTCTATAACTAACTTTTTTTTTTTAGCTGGTCTAATCTCCTCGAAGGCATCCTTCTGGTTATTACTCTCCTCATCGAGGCCCTCTGCTCCAAATGAACAAGAAGTCTTATCAAAGCTCATTTCCTCCCTATCATCACCTCAATTCAATTAACTCTCACCTGTGAGGGGGAAGCCTCGAGAGTCATTTCTATAGTATTATCCTTAACACTAGATAGTCTTACAATTTCTAGGAGAGCTTGCGAATCAAAGGGAGGCCCTCTTAACATATTAGAATAAAAATCAATTTCATCCTCATTATTAACCTCAATAATCTTTCCCTTTCTTTTGGAAATTGTAGAAATTCAAACAAAATCTAGACACTCAAATAAAAAGAATAGCACAAACCTATGCAACAATAGCCAAGGATGAGGTCAAAAAGTAGTAACTGGGATGGCTTGAGATCTGTAAAGTGGCAGTCATGGTGATGATAGAAAAAAAGAGATTTCTAACTTGAAACATTTTCTTTCTTTCAAAGACAAAAAGAGAGAAATAGGTTTAGTACATGAGAGGGGATTCAGATTTAGGGGTTTAGTTAATGAAAAAGAAAATAAGGCGTTTTGGGTAACAAGTGTGCCAGTTGAATGGACGCGTCTCAAGAAAAAAAAAGCCATCTTTTTAAAATTCAAATAAGTGGTGTTGAATACTGAAGAATGCATATTTATAAGAGGTAAAATTGTCATTTCATGTTCCAAATCTCATTAACATTTCTATTTTATGTGTTTAAATCCTCTAAGCTTTTATTATGTATATTTTATTATAATTTAAGTATTTTATATATTTTATAAGTATTTTAGCTATTTCATAATAAAAGAGAAATTGAACAGTAAAACGAATGACATTTTTTTAATTTAGAATGGTCGAAAACCTTAAATGGAGCATAAAGGGAAATTCAGCACTGTTTAAATATACGGTATTGTTCACATATACGGTATTATTCATAAGTACTGCATTGTTCACCTATACGATATGATGATGTGACATTAACTAATGATGTGGTATTAATTGATTATATGGCATGGACTGATGATGTGGTAGCATCTTATTAGACCAAAATGCTTAAGTGGCATTGACTAATGATGTGTTCGAACTAATCAAAACTTGCCATATGGTGCAATCCTGAGTGACCAAATTGTTTTCATCCGATAACTATAATTTACCCATTATATCTATAAATAAAGGACCCCGTTCCTTCAATTTGACACTCATGAATTCATTTTTTAGCTCCATTTTCTATAATTCTCCTTCTATCTTGTATTTTTTTACCAATTTTAATAAAATTTTTATTTTATCCCTGGTTTAATTGTGATTGTTAGTTTAGTTTCAAGCTTAGGTTGAAGGTGAATTCTCAACATGAACCATGGACTTAGTTAGGTAAGTTTAATTTCTTTTCCTCTCTGATTTATGTGGCTGTGTTGACTCATTGTCTATAAACAGTGTATCATATCTAGATTTTACACTGTATGTCGGCTCCTTAGTAAAGGATTGTTACTATTTGACACAATGAGTACTTAGCACCATATTAATTAGAAAGAAAATTCTCCTCTAGTAATTTGTGGGTCGTCTTAACTCAGTATTAATAGAGATTATATCTAAGCTATTTAGTGGATGGTCTTACCACGTTGTTAATAGAAGGATTATTATCGTCTAGCACAATATGTTCTTGACACCACACTTAGCAAAAGATCATTACCTTTTAGCACTTTGAGCGCTTGATATCATATTTATTAGAGTAAGGATTATGAAGAGTGGAAATACTCACCTCATGAATTAATTAGAACTAAAAAGGAAATATTAAGCCCATAGATAATGTTGAGTGTGAATCTAAAGACTCAAGCATTTCATCTGCATTAATTTTATCTTTAATTTATTCTCGCCATTTTATTTTAAATCTTAAGATTAAAAAAAAAAATCACTTCCAACCAACTCACATATATCTTTGGAAAATTAACCCTACACATAATTAAATCTACCTCCTTATGGGAGCAACACTCACCACCACAAAATCTATCCTATAATAGATTCGTGCACCTGCGAGTACAATAAAATTTGCACAACAAGTGGCCTAAAAGAAGCCATGTCATTTGTATTTAAAGTGAGATGATGGGAAGTCATATCAATGAGGAAATAGAGGTATTTACTCCTGTCCGTATCTTTTTTTATAACCAGAAGCAACTAGGTTGACATTTGAAACATTTTCTGTGCTTGTGGGTGTTGATGACCTCGACCATCTAGGTCGTTATAGCTAGCAGGGTATACTTTTTAGTTTCTAGTTTATCTGGCTTCACTCCAAATATTAGAAACTAGGGGACCGGTGTTAGTGTGGTTAAAATACCACTGCCCAATAGACATACGAGCAGAATTTGGTCTCCTCATTTTAAAAGCAACCCTCAGAGGAGTGGTGTCTTGAGCAGATAATAATCTAGTTGATTGATTAGGAACGGTTAAAGAACCCTTAAGAAGAGTCAAGGTCAGGTCGAGATAAATACTTAGTTAAAGGTCGACCAATAAGTTGCCCAAAAATATCAGGCACAATGCCCACACCTAGACAATTACTATGTCAACCCACCAACCATCTTGTAACTGGCACGATCACCCATTACCTAATTTGCACATTCAACGAACTCAGTAAGACCCATGAATTAAAGATGAGGCTGCATGATTAGCTGCTTATAAAATCCTTGCAAGTTCAAAGGTAAGAGGGGACTTTTTTGGAACTAAGGGGAAATTCTATCTTTTTTATTCTAGAACTCTTTTTCTTTAAATTCTATTTTCTACTGGGGATTAAAACCTTTAATTCAAATAGCTATAATTAAGTCATGGAGATTTGTGGCACAAGTTTTACCTAGAACCTAAAAATTGACTTGAGCACAAAGAATTTTCATTAGAAAAATATTTGCCGCCCCCTGACAGTGGTTGCAAGTGTTAACGGTGTGGATCATATGTGGTCGTCAATATCTATTCCATTGAAATAATATTAAGTAGTATCGTGCCCCATTAAAACAAATTCAAGTGTTGACAAAGTAACCTGATGGTTACAACAAGCTCGACCAGATTTCTGCATCAACAACCAGCAACAATTTAATAGAAAAAAATTAATTCATCTTTCCAGAGAGACCCCATGTCCATGCACGTATGTGATATATCATTACTAAAACCTAACTGTCATGAAAATAAAAAGCCTTGGAAGAAGCATATCACTTTTCGCCAAACCTAGAACATTCCATTTAGGTGGTAGTAAGCTTCAAATTCCAAAGGAAAATAGTAGAAGAAACAATTACATATATGAAGTTGGTGTTGGAAAATAAAAGAAGGCAAAACCGACCATCATATTTTATGTACAAATAACAAAGAACTAAGGGCAGGATCACGGACTGAGTTAAAGTGGCTGTTGTTGGGATGCCTTGGGGTAGCAATTTATTGTGTAATAACTCATTGTTATAGATTGGGAGGATGCCAAAAGCGGCTAACTTTTTCCCCTAATTTGTAAGTCAATCAATCTTGGAGTTAGAAGGGCTTGTTTGGTTTGAAGGAAAATTTTCATGTCCGGGTTCAATAATAAGCTAAAATGGTAAAAGAAGGCCAAGCTTGAAGCTCTTCAAGATTGTCCATAAAATGCAACTCAAGCAGTTGTTTGAGGTTGGTAGCCCTCTCAACTACAATATTGATGACTAATCAAATACAATTATACCAAATCAAATGATGTCACCAAGGAAAAAGAAATACAAGTGCTAATAAAAAATTTCACATGTGAAATGGAGTCAATTTTTATATGTGACCAACCCAAGCCCACTCATGAACCATCTGAAGGCTAGTTTATGGGGCAAAGTAGGATAAACGGGGACTGAGTGAGGGCCAAAATTATTTTGTAATGTTATTCTCCATCCGGGGGCAAGGTATATATTGGTTTAAATTAGTTCTTTTTTTTTTATTTCAAGAATTTTATCTTAAAAGAAAAATAAATTCAAAGACAGTTTAGTTAACACATATGTCAAAAAATTTGAATTAAACCTATTTTGGATTGCTTTCTAAGAAGCTCCAAAATAATTTTAAAAAATCTAAAAGCTAATCACTTCTAATAAAATCACTCCATTCTCTTGTACATTTTGAAAAGTAGGAGAGAAGTAACTTCTCAAAATCTAATTTTAAAAGCTAATTTTATAATTAACACAATTCTATATATATCTTCTCATATATTATAAAATTCAAATTATCATTATACAATTAGGGAACAAAATTATTATTGCTATTACCAAATATATTGGATAAAAAATAAAATTAATAAAATAAAATAATTTATTTTATCTATCGTTTACCATGTAGATACAATAAAAAGTTTTATACATACATGTTTATAAATATGTAAACGAATTTTATTTAACATTATGTTTATTTTAATCAGAAGTACAATATTAAGATTTACCAAATATATACTATTGCTTTTAAAACTCACAACATTTGTAAAATTAAATTTTATTAAATGTTTAATTAATTCTCTTCACACTTAATTATTTTCACAATACAACAATTATTTTTAAAGACATAGCATTACCAAATTAGTCCTTCGACAATATTGAAGTTTTGCCTTAAGATACTTCATAGCACCAAATTTCTTGTTTTCACAATCTTGTTACAGGGAGAAAAGTTGATTTCTAGAAAAAGATGGAGTGGGGAATAAAAAATTGGGGAAAACAATGACAGTGGCTGCTTTTAAAAATTAAAATAATGTTGGAAGGAAGTTTTATAACTACTATGGCAACGTAGAGAAATAATAGTTGTATCAATTTGATAAATAATATGGTGATAATTTTATAAAATTGAAGTAGTGGCAGTTTTGCAAGTAGAACTAAAAATTTTTCCTAAAATTTGGTTGGGCCAAAGGGTAACTTAGCCCACAAAGAGCTTTGTCCCTATCCCCGCCAATCCATCTATTTTTTTTATTGGTTCTTGTCATATAATAAATTAGCGTGGATTCCTTTTACATTAATTTATTCCTTATAAACTCTCATCACTATTTTGACTGGTTTCTTGTCACAAGGTAAATTAGTGTAGATCCAATAGTGGGTAAGTCTAATTTAATACCATATAAAAAGTGATAAATCTAACTTATATTTAAAAGTTAATTCAAGAATTAAAAGTTGTCTATAATTTATATTATTAGCCCAAGATTGCTATTAACTAATGTGGATATATTTTCTATTAGTAATTTGACCACAAGTCTTTCTCAATTCTCTTTGAACTAGGGTTTCTAAAATTTTATGTGTAATGTGTGTGTAATCATTGTTAGGTACGGTCACCATCATTTTTATTAATGTAGACATACTCTTAAATCCTACAGTTTGAGAGAGTCAAAGCCTAAATTTTGAGAATTATAAATTTTACGTTTGAGGCCTCATAATTCATGTTCCAATTTCCAATTCCACGAATGCAAGAAGGTAATTTAAGCAAAACGATTGGAATTAGCATATGCGGTGCTCGAAGGTTAGGATACAGTCATCAAAGGTGCACATGCAGTACGATTACTAACAACACAAGTGGGAACCAATGCTATGTACTTGTTCACCCCATACGCTTAGGTTTGCCTATATAAGCATAGCATTAAGTCCCTTCACCTAAATCCAATGCATATTAAAGTGAGACGATTGGAAACATCAGCTCTCACTTACTTTATTTCCATTTGATAATGGAGAAAACAGCTTCACTCAAGTTGGTAGCCCTTTTAGTTGTTTTATACTGTAAGAATCTTTAATTTCAACTGGAATCATAAGAAGTATAGTTTGCATGCCAATTACTTTGTAATCAGACTACTGAATGTTAATTCATGCCTAGCTGCTGCATGCGTGCAGGTTTTGTCAATACAACCAAATCAACAGGAGTGTGAGTCTATACACACTGTGATTGATTGCTACTCAAGATTTGGTGGACAAATAATCTACTTTGCACGTTTAGTTTATAGTTTATCCCTCTAACTGATTCTGTTTCTTGTTCCTTTGATACTGGTATTGGTCGACGGATCACATAGCCCAACGGTGAAAGCAGTTGCTTATGTCATTAGCAAATGGGGTCCAAAGGGAATTCTCCATTTTAAACAGGAAGGAGATGGTAATTTAATCACTAATTAATTAGTTGGTTCTGAAACTTGTTGCTCCTTTTTTTGTTCAATTCTAAAATCTAAATTAACTAATTTTGCTGCTTGTTTGTTTGTTTTTCCCGCACCTATTGTTCCAGGTCCAACAACCATAAAGGGGACACTCTATTACCTTTCGCCGGGTGCTCATGGATTTCATATACACGCCTATGGAGACATGGCACATGAGTGCCAGTCAACTGGTATGGCCTCTTGAAACACATACGTAAGTTGGGAGGAATCAGGATTTTAGTTTTACTAGAGATATAACATAAAACGTGTGAAAAATAGGGGGACAAAACACTAAATATGCTTAGAAATTGGTAAAATTTCAATTAATCCTTTATTTCTCTGAATGGTTTAATTTCTTAATCCTTTATGCTGTAGCTGCCCTTATTATATGATTATTCCCACATCTGTTTGCAGGCGATCACTTTAACCCATTTCGCAAAGATCATGGTGGCCCAGAGGATTGGATTCGTCATGCCGGTGATTTAGGAAATATCCATGTTGGTTTTGATGGTACGTATTTGTTGCACATTTGATCATATTTACTTTTTCCGATTATGGACGGCGTGTGACATTTGTCGATGTGGTTCAGGTAAAGCCAAGATCAACATTGTTGACAAGCACAAGCTGGTACTTTTTCACATAATCATTCTCAGGGTGGACGTCCTTATTTTTATAAAATGCGGATTTAGTGCTTTTGTACATTTTAAAGATTTTTAAAAAATTTAATACAACATTGTAAAATGCTAAATCTACATTTTAAAAAGTACCGACTTCTGCCACCATAGAGAGACTCATGTTCGTATCCTTCTATGCTCATGAACTTGACTAGTGATATTCGTGGCTTCACTGCTCCAATTTATACATTTGCAGATTCCTCTCGTTGGGCCAAATTCCATTATCGGAAGATCTGTCGTGGTACACGATAAGAATGATGATCTTGGCAAGGGTAAAAAAGAATTATCAGATCATCGTCAAGCTCTGAAAATTCATTTTTTCCTAAGTAGAGGGTTGAGTAATTAAGCTATCTATAGCTAATTTACGTGTCAAGCTTCTTTTGGCCGAAGCAAAAATCAATCATTAGTCATAGTTTTTTCTGCCCTTATCTGCATTCTATTTATAAATGTTCTTCTGTTCTGTAATAGTTGGAAATTACCACAGCAAAAAGAATGGAAATGCTGGTGACAAAATAGCTTGTGGTAAGTATATATACATACTAGAATAATTTGTTAGAGGCTGCGTTAATTAATTTCACGACTTATGGTATGGAACTGGTAATTAGTAATCATTAATTTATAATATATTTGTCTTAATTTGCAGGCGTCATTGGTCTCCGAGGATGAATGGTCTCTCTTAGGACACTATATAATAAATACTTTATCTGATGTTGAATAAAGTTTAGTCCATATGCTTGAGAGTGACTTGATAAGACTGTTATCTGGACTAAGATCAGCTAAAACTTTGTGGTGTATTTTTTGGTTGGATGGTTTTGTTATGATCTCTCATCTTAAGAATTTGGTCTAGTTTATATTCTATAACCTAGATAATTGAACATTAAGATCGTTTATGCTTGATAATTATTGGATGAGGTAGTAATGGTATGAAAATGTTTGTTGTAATTGAGACAATGGAAAAGTTTATTGATATACCATTATTTTGACGAAATAACAATTCGAAGAGATGATGATGATGATGATGATGAAGATGTCCCTGGATGCAATTACAGGTGCAACGCCCCCTTCTGTGAGTGTAATTGCACCGCTAATCGCGCAATTACTGTGCAAACGTGAAAGTTGACAAAATTCACTCGGTTTAAGAATTCGTTTTCGCATTATATTTGGAGGAAGCAAGTTTAACGAATAGGGAAAATGTAGTGAAATGAATGTTTCTTTGTAATATTCTCCATGCTACAATGTGTGTGTATATGTATAATCATTCTTCGATACAAATGTCTTTTTTTTTTTTTAATACAAACACTTTATTAAATCATTAAATCATGTAGTTTAATAGCACTGAGCTTTATACTCATCCCATTTTATTATATTTTTTCCCTCATAAAAGAATTGTAAGTACAACAGTCAATCCAGTAATAATAATTAATTTAGAGTTATGGCCATGTGAGAGTTAGAAGTCTTAAATGTTTTATTAAGATATTGATTTGGCTTTTTGTTGAGGAGATTGATTGACGAAATTGGTTTTATTTAGAATTATTTTGGAATTGTTTATTTTATTAATTGCATTTTTTATTATGTGAGAATTATAAAAAAGACTCTCTTGAATTTTCAGCTGAATCCTTATTAATTAGACTATGTCAGAACAATTAAATATAATTAGGCAGACTCGTCCTGTGAATTCGGGCTAGGTCGTGTCACACACAAACTTGAAGATGAATCTGATCGATTCAAATACGGATTAAACTAACACAAACACTCAAGAACTGGATCAACAACAGAAAAGAAAACAAATCAAAAACTAAATCACAGAGAACAAACAAGATTACATGGTTGAGTCTTTTGTAAGACCTACATCCACGCGTGAAATCACGAGAGCTACTTTATTGATTGATTCAAAGAAGCAATTACAAGAACTCAAAGCTGAGATTACAGCGCTCAAGAACAAGCTTTCTCTCTGTCAAATCTCTCACTAGAATTCTCTAGAATCACCGCGAACAAGCTGGCAAAGCTCAGTTTATGTAACAGCTGCATAACAACTGACGCAGCCCATATTGTACAGCTATTCGCCACGTGTCTCAATCCGTTTTAACGAACTTGGAGTCACTTGCGCCGCGACCTGCCAAAGCACGCGTATATCTCCAGTCTGTTATGAACAAAAGTACAAAACGGAAGCTTGAATGTCGTTTCAGGGTTAAGTGACTACGAGCTACTCACGTGACTTCATAACAGGCTGAATTGGCTGATGCTACGCTCGAAACGAAATTGCTATGCTCAAAACGATTCCGTTTCTTACATATATGCGTTTGTATTCAGAAACTCATCATATGGTTTTATTGTAATCTGCAGGAAAAAGAATATCTACGCGTTTAGAAAAATGATTACCAACACTCTCAAGTTTTTAAAGAGAGATATCAAGATTTTTTTTTACCATTATACTCTTTATTTTTATTATTCTAAAAAATTGACTTTAAAATTTTTAGTAAATACAAATACCATATAAATAATGTAATTTATGTAGTATAAAAATATTAAAATATTTTAAAATTTTAATAAATTTTAATATGTAAATTGTTGTATTTATTTTAATAATATATTTTTATTTATTGTAAAGATTTTAAATATATATTTGTATTAAATGCATTCTGCAATTAAAAACATTCGCACATACTAATATTGTTAAAATTATTATTTTACATAATTTTTAAAATAATTTAAATTTTTAATACATTTTTTTAATATTATGACTCTGTTTATCATAAAATTTACTTTAATATAATAAAATATATCTAATAAATTATAAAATATTAAAATATTTTTAAATATTGAAACTATTTTAAAATGTATATATTATTATATTTATTTTAATATTATATTTTGATTTATTGTAAAATATTAGAGTCAATTTTTTGAGATAATAGCGGAAAAAGGTATAATGGTCAAAAGGAGGTTTTGATGCCCTCTTTAAAAACTTGGGGACTATTTTCCCAAACCTTTAGGCCATGTTTGGTTTGAAGAAAGGGAAGGAGAGGAAAAGAGTGGAATGGAGCGGAAGAGAGAAGAAAGGAGAGGAGGAGAATAGTAAAATTAAATTTCATTGTTTGGTTTCACATAAAATTTTATAGGGAAAGGAATTATAATTTTTTTCTTTGGATAAATTTATCATTTGCCTTAAATGCTAAACTATTTATATTGGTAATGAAATAAAATTTAATATCAATACCAAACTTTTTTAATGTCAAAAGTCCTAAAACAATTCATGATTTATTAAAAATTATATATATATATAAAATAAAACAAAGAATGATCGATGGCGGTTCGGCGGCAAGAACCCCTGCGATGTCCTAAGAGAGTTTGATAGAAGTTAATTTATATTTCTATATTTTCATATTAAATAAATAAATAAATAAGTCCATTTATTTTGTTAAGTTTCTTAAAGCATTCATTAAATTCAATTAATATAAAATTATTTATAATATTAAATTGATAAAATAAAATTATAAATAATAATTATTTATGGCATTCAATAAGTTAAAAAGTTGAAGGGTAATTTGAAAAGCTTTGGTTTCCAACATAAGAGGAATTTGAATTCTTCACTCCTTCGGGTGGAATTCAAATTCCACATTATGATGGATATTAAATTTTAATGGAAATTAGATTCTTATACATTTTGTCTAACCAAACAATAGAAATAAAAATAGAATTTAAATTACTTTCCTCTCCTTCATTCTCTCCTCTAAACCAAACATCACCTTAGGGTTTTGATGTCCTTTTCCCTAATCTCCATCATTACAATATCGTTAAGTTTATCCTTTGTTTTTGCTCTACGTTCATCTTTTTCTGGCTTGTGAAGTTAACCATAATGCTATGTTTACGTTTACGTGGTAGCTTACATGGGATCATGATTTGTACGAGGTTCAATCAACATCTCATTTTGAATGCCGGTTATGGACTTTCACTTTTGAATTCCACATTTTCCATTGGAGAGACCCAAGGGTATATTAAAGGTATTATGTTTAATATATATATATATATATATATATAGTAAATGTGTATTTACTATAAAAAATTATTATATAATTAGTAATTATATCTAATTAAATTATACATTATTATACATATTTTAATGAGATGTAATTTTTTTATGTATTTCAAAATTTTTCGTTCCATTGATTTCGATTTGACTCGAATCCTACAAGTGGATCTGATCCTCTTCTTTCTATTTTGGGTGGACGCCCATCTAAACATGTGAGCATGGAGGGTTGGACACTTCTTCTACACGGCTTTCGACAATGTGTATGGATCTAAAACAAAGTAATAAAATGTTTATACAAATAAAGTAAACAAGAAGAAATTTAGAGGGCTTAGAATAATGATACAAAGGTTTTCTCAGGCAACGCTTGTTAGTGGCCGCTGCAAGAACGATCGATGACACTATAGAGTGCATTAGTTTAGTATTTTAATTTTTTTCCCCCTTTTTGGTGTTTCTTCTTTCTCCTTTTTGTTGGCTATAATAAATGACTTTTTTTTTTTAATATAATGTTTGCGGGTGTTAGGTCGTCCCTTTATGGTTACTCTGTTGGTGTTAAGGCTTATAATTTATTAAGCTTGTGATGTGTTTCCTTTCTCACACCACAAATCATAATGAAAGCTTGTGAAATGCTTCCTCATAAATGTTCCATGATGGATGTGTATTTTTAGCCGTCTCCGATGAAACAATTTTATTATGTTGAAATTAAATATTGGATTATAAGATATACTAGAACAAAAGGCGAAATTAACAAAGTTGGTTTCCTATAAATAAAGTGCTTTATAAAGTAGGGGTGCACACATTATAATATTGAAATGAATTTCCACACAACTTTTTTTTTTCACAGCATTGTCATTTTATGATATGGTAAAACAATAGACATATGCACATGAAAATTATATTTTTATGAAAATATTCTAATTCAAGATCCTGAATCTTGTTAAAGTTCAGGAAAACTATTAAGTTATATAGTTTAATAGTGTAATGTTTGTGAAAGTTATTAAATTGTAACGTTTAATAGTATAATTGTATAACGCTATTAAACTACATGGTTTAATAACTTTTCCAAACTTTAATAAAATTTAGGATCGTGGACTAGATTGGGAATATACATATACATAAACATACTAGAAACCTAAAGGCCATATTAGAAATAAATTTATACTTTCTGATCATCGCAATATCTAATTAAAAGTAAGAGAGTTTTAAAAAGAATAAAGTAATAAAAGCTAATTAACAGACTGCAAAGACCACCTAAATTAAATTTGTACTTCATAAGACAATTGATGAATTATTTTCCTATACACATATGGGCAGGGTTCCTTGATTTAAAAAATTGGCCGGACTTATAGCTAGACAATAGACATCAATATAGCATTAATTGAGCACTTGTGCCCATTGGGTATAACTAGAAGAGAGAGAAATAAAAACTTCAATATCTCTCACTTACTTTCATTTCTAATGGAGAAAGCAGCTTCACTCAAGTTAACTTTCTTGGTAGCTGTTTTATTCTGTAAGGATCTTGAATTTCTATTTGAAACATAGCAACTATAGTTTGTGAGTCAGTTAGTAATCAGATACTATTGAGTGTTAATTCATGGCTGCTGCACGCATGCAGGTTTTGTCAATGCAACAAAATCGACAGGAGTGTGAGTTTATACACATACTGGATGTGTGTGTGTGTGTGTGTGTGTGTGTGTGTGTGTGTGTGTGTGTCTGTATACAAATATATATTAATTGCTACTCAAGATTTGGTGGAGAAATAATCTGTCTGACTTATATGTTTAATTCAAAGCTCATGCCTCGAACTGATTCTTTTTTTTATTTCATTCCTCCTGTTCCTTCAATATATATTTGTATTGCTCAGACCACATAGCAATAAGGTGAATGCAATTGCCGTTATTACTGGCAGAGATGGGGTTCCCAAGGGAAGCATCTATTTTTCTCAGGAAGGGGATCATGGTAATTTAATCACCGATTAATTACTTAGTTCTGAAACTTATTGCTGGTCTATTCATGTCTAAACTATTTTTCTTTTGTTTATTTGTTTGTTATTATTATTATTATTATTATTATTATTATTATTATTCTTGTCCAGGTCCAACAATTTTGAATGGATTCCTCCATGGCCTTCCGCCTGGTCATCATGGATTTCACGTTCACGCCATGGGAGACACAAGATATGGTTGCGATTCAACTGGTATGGCTATAACATATAAATTGAGGAGGAATCGGGACTCGTGAACCCGTTCATCAGTTTTGGAACCAGGATCTTGGATTGATTTTGATGAAAGCTATCATGCAGATAGCCTATAACATAAAGTCTGCTATTTAAAAAAAAAAAAGCACTTAATTGTAAAAAATGCATAGGTACCGACAAATTTTTAATTCAGACCATTATTTTTCATCGTTCCCATGTCTTCATGCAGGGAGTCATTTTAATCCTCATAACAAATCCCATGGTGGCAAAGAAGACGAGCATCGTCATGTTGGCGATTTAGGAAATCTCATTGTTGATGGTTATGGTATGTATTCATGTTGACGTTTTCAATTATAGTAATATTCATTTTATAATTACTTATTTTATGGAATGTAATATTTACCGGTGTGGTTCAGGTCATGCTTATTTAAACAATATTTTAGACAACAAGGTAATGTTTCATCTCCTTTGTATTTAGTCATGGACCGACTCCAATGAAATTCGTCTCTTCACTTTTTTAATTTATACATATACAGATTCGTCTTACTGGGCCAGATTCCATTATTGGAAGGGCTATCGTGATACACAAAGATCAAGATGACTTTGGCAAGGGTAAGATTACATACACACAATTTGATATATTAGTTTACCACTTCCATTCATACAGTATAGTGAGCTAAGCGCACCGAATACATGCACTAAGATATTTCCGATTATCAAGTAGCGTTAAAAGTTTTGGAATCAGATGAGGATTTGGTACTCAGCTGAGCTTGTTCTTAGGACTAAGCTAATAATAAGATTGTCTAACATGGATCACACTTGAATCCCAATTAACTCCTGACTATAGATTCGACTATAGATTCGGTGTTCGGCTTAGGGATTGTTTGTTTTTTATCTGAAGTTCAAATTTTACTTATTTTCATACATTTTTTATTTTTAATTTATTTGTTTTCTATCACTTATCACTAATTACAAGATGTTTAGGCCTGAATAGAAAAAGTTAAATATTCTGACTTTTATCTTAATGGCAAAACATTTGAATGAAATTTTAATATTCTCTCTTATTAATATCTCTATTAAATAAATTTATTTTCTATTATATAAATTATTCTTTTATATATATATATATATATATATATATATATATATATATATATATACCTCCTTTTTTGTTATATGCGTGTATTCAACTTTTTTTTTTTGTGAATGAGAATTTTAAATATAAAAGAACTTTAGATGAGTGTGTTTTAAAATATATAGGTCCATGTCTTTATATTTATATTTACTATTTTTTATAATGGATTTTAAATTTTATTTATACATTAATTTAAATTCAAATGATTAAACAATTTTTTATTGGCTTATGTAATTAACAATAAAAAATATTAATATAATATACTAAAAATAGCATTACAAGTACCACATATTAATATAAAAAAAAATACATGTGTTAGATATATATTTTATTTTTCATGTTTTGTTAAGGTAAACATTATCAAACTTTTTTTTACTAATTATATAATTTATTTATAACTTGTCATGTGTTTAAAGAATACAATATAAGTATTATTAATATTTATACGGTCATATTGTCAAAACATCATATTTCAGATGTTTTATTTTTTTTAAAAAAATAAATATCTTAACACTTATATTCAGATATTAGAAAAAGAAAGACAAATATATCATTCAAATATATGTATTCAAATTTATTCAAAGTTCAGTAGATTTAAACCCATTTAGATTTCAGATAAAAAGAATAAACAATACCTTAATTTAGAATCCTTATCCTTTTAAATAAAATATCTATAGTTTTGTCTCTTGTTTGCATATCATTTACAAATGTTCTTCCATGTCAGGTGGCCATCATGACAGCAAATCCACTGGACATTCTGGTGAAAGAATAGCTTGCGGTAAGTATAAACTAGAATAAGGGCTTGTTTGTTAAATTTTTAAAGTTTGAAACTTTATTAGTTTCACATTTTTTTAAGAGTTTTTTTTGTCAATTATATCTTATTTTCATATATTTACAAATAAATAGAAAAAATAAACTTTTATAATTTTTATCTGAATGTGAAAAAATCTGAATGGAAAGTGAATATTATATTCTAAAAAATCTTTATTAAATATAATTATTTCCTAAACTATAACGCCTGATCTATTTTTTTGATTTACAAGGACATAAAATATTAAATAACTATGTTTAAGATGTCTTTTATTTATAAAAACAAACAACATGCCACTTAAATGCAAGTACTAAAAAAAATTAATATGTCATTAGACGTTTGTAATTTTGATAAAATATGAGGATCATATAGATTTTTATCGAATAACAATTGGATAAAATCAAGGTCGATTAATTTTCATGAGTTGAGCTCCTCTTCGAGTACCCTTTCTTTCACTTTGTTTGAGATGTGCTTCTAATGTTCCCGCTAATTTTTTGTGCAAGGTGGTATGACTTTTGATTTTAGATAGATAGATGTACGTATGTGCTTTTAAACTACAGTAATTATTAATCATTAATTAATAATTTATATGTCTTTGCAGGCGTCATCGGTTTCTTTCCGTGAATGATCTCTCTTAGGACGATATATTAATAAGTACATTATATGATTTGAATAAAGTTTACTCCGTATGCTTGAGAGTGACTTGATGAGACTGTTATCTTGAATAAGAAAGCGAAAACTTTGTGGTGTATTTTGGTTGGATGGTTTTGATATAATCTCTCTTCTCGAGAATTTGGCTAGTTCATCTTCTATTTGCCTCTACGCTGGCCTTTTTTTTTTCTCTCCAAATGGCACTCTATGGGTAGTTAGCCATTGAAGGTCAATTTAAATCCTAAAGAAATAAGATTAAAAAATCAATTTGAACTTTATACGACTTAATGATCTTAATTTCTTTCAAAAGAATGAAAATAAAATCATATAAAAAAACATAAATTAATATCAGCAATGGTTATATTGGAGATGCTTTATCATAGAACACTCTTTTATAACCATGTGATTAAAGTGATAAATGATAAAAAAAAATATGTTATAACGAAGAAAGTCAACCGCTACCTGTGTTCAAGGAAAGTAATTTATAGTAATTGGGTGGTTCCTAGTGCTTTTGTAATAGCAGTCATAGACTCATAGGTCTTAAGTTACCGAAATCTTCAATTGAAATCACAACTCAAAATTTGATTATTCTGTACCTCCTATTGCATTTAATTTATTTTATTAAAGGATTAATGGAAATTTTCAAGAAATTGTAACCACCAAGGAGTTTATCCTACATGTGTATTTAAATTTAAGAATGTAACTCCAACACTAATTTATTAAATAAAGTTTTAAAACCTTTCAAATCCATCACATTCCCCTACAAATTGTGCCATGCATATATATGTGTGTGCGTGTGTGTTCTAAAACTCCATCGCATAAAACAGTACATTTACAATTACAATAATTTATTAATTACTAAATTTATCTCTTAATCAAGACAATGGAGAAACCTTCGCTCAAGCTAATTTTCTTGGTAGCAGTCCTAATCGCTACTGCTTCATGTAAGAATCTGTATCTTATATCTATAAATATATATTTCTTTTGTTCTGAAGAGTATTTACAGTTGAGACTGCTTTTTGCAGAAACAATCGAAAGTGCTTTTTCTTTAAAAACTGCTTTTCTGCCCCGAAATTAAATCGATGATGTTGCTAACAGCATATATGTAAATGTAATGCACATGTAGGTTTAGGATATGGAACCGAGGCAAAGGTGGTGAAAGATCCTGGATGGAGATGCGTAACCTCATACGATTGTAATCAGGTTTGTCAGTTTTGGGAAACCGGCACTTGCGTTGATTATTATTGTGATTGTCGGTGCGATTGGCTTTTTTGTTGAGTTTCAAAACCTGAATGTCGAGAAACTTTACAATAAGATTTCGCTTTCCCGCAAGCTCTGAGGGATTGCGCGGATGCTTCCATGGATCTAATTTGCATGGTGCAATATTAATATAATAAAATGTGGAGATAAATTAGTGCCACCCTTGCTGAATTATGTATGGTTATATATTTTATAATATTTCTCCATTAGTTTTCGTGTGGATGCACGCTTTTAAGGAAAACCAAGCCCTTGTTTGTCACTGATTTTTGGCATTTTTTGAGGTAATTTTTTGCCAATATCACCAGCAATTAATGGGTCTTTCATATTTGTGAATTCCAAATATGACTTAATAATAATAATAACTTAGACGATGATTTTAATTTTTAATAATTAATCAAATCAAGGACAGAAAAATAAAAAGGAAACAAAGTTGAGGAAATATAATATATGTGCCCTATGGTCTTTCAGATTGGCTACGAATATGGAATGTAATCCAGCATAAAATCACTATATATATCTTTTGGAAGAATTTGGATTTATAACCAGCAAAGCCAAGTTTAGTAATCAATATGTCTATATCAACGAATTGGCAAATATAAAAATGAGTGGTGCTACACATCTTAAATTTTTTATTCCAAAAAACTATTATAAATGATGTGACATTCATCAATTGGTTAGTAAGATAATAAAATTAATTCACTTGAATTTTATAAAAGCTATCAACCATTTAATGAATGACACATCATTTGAGATAAAATTTAGACGAAAAACTTGAGATGTTTATAACTACTCGACAAAAAAAGGAAACTAGCAACAAAGAAATGCAAAGTTATATATGCGCCCCCAAGAGTGTAGTCGAGTTGGTTGGCAGTGCAATCTGTCGCCCCTCACTTGTGTGGACTCGGGTTCGAGACTTGGGGGTGGAAAGAGGGGTAAAAATTGATTTGGGCTTGCCCACCCTCTCTTTCCTTTTAAAAAAAAGAAAAAAAAAATGCAAAGTTATATATGCAAGATTTCAATGTTTTTTCCCTCCTCAAATTGGTTATCAATTTAATGTAATTATCTGAAATAGCATCACCAGATCTACATTTAGGAAGAAAATTGAATGCAATTGGAATACTAATTCACCGTTTTTGTTAAGAACAGATTTGTTCATCATTGAAATAGATGGTCTCTATCCCTATAAATTGAGCCCCCTAAGTCCTAAACTTCATTGCATAAAACACATTTGCAATTACATTACATTAGTTCATAGTTGAATTTATCTCTCAAGACAATATATGGAGAAAGCCGTGCTCAAGTTAACTTTCTTGCTGGTCCTCATTGCTACTGCTTCATGTAAGATTCTCTTTATTCACACATCTTTTGTGATTTAGGGTCATGTAATACAACATTGTATTTATGTTTCGAAATTCATGATACAAACATTGTATATTAAAAAAGTGAAAATTTACAGCAAGTGATAATCCCTTACTTTATTGAAGGACAAAATTAAAAGATGAGAAAAACAACTCTCAAATGATGTGTGCTAATTTTGTACTTCACTGTTTTTTGGCGCAATTCTTACTATGTTGAATCTCTGTGCTAATTTTATACTTTTCTGTTTTTTGGCACAATTCTTACTATGTTGGATCTCTTATTAAAAAGGGAGTCACTCATACATAAATGTAATGTAATGTTCAGGTTTAGGACATGGAACCGAGGCAAAGGAAATAACGAATGAGGCCAAGCAGGATGAAGGGCCTATACCATGCACCGTTAACGATGACTGTGCCAAGTGCCCATGCAATGTTGGGCGGTGCGTAGACGGGTTCTGTCAGTGTGAACCGTGCACTGCTACAGTTCAAACTTGAAAGTTGATCGCAAAATAATTCCTTTTCTCTGTAGCTGTGAGGAAATGAAATAAACGTTTCTATGTATTGTGCATGTTGACTACAATATAATAAATGAAATAAATTCTACACCTTTCTTATGATATTGTGCAACAAAAAAATCTTTTAGATTATCAATATAATAAATAGTTAATAACAAAATATGCAGAAATGTACCTAAATCTATAATAGAAAAAAGTATATTTTCTACACCTTGTTCAGTTATGATATATGTTTGTTAGAAAAAATAGAAAAAAAAACATGTGACTTAGAAACTGTAACCCCTTATAAACAACTTTTTTTTGTTGTCATTAAGTATTTCTAATTTTTCTTATTATAGAATTAGAATACTTTTAGGTCTCTACATAATAAAGACCCACATTACATTAAAACTTATAATACTAAAAACCTTAATAGATCACTTTTAATTAAGCTTAACATTATATTATAGTTCATAATACATAATTATCCATATATAAGTCCAACGTTGGATTAAGGATTCAATGATATTAGATTAAAAAATCCAACAATATGCATTTTTTTTCTCAATTACTTCATTTAAGAAGTGAGAATTTTTAGGTTTAGAGAGTAAGAGTTTTTAAATAAAAAAAAAAAAACCTAGCATCCTCGATGACCATCTTTGCTAAAATGATTTAAAATTGTGAATCATAATGTATTAATTAGTTGAAAATAACCTAGTGCAAATGCCTGCATTATATAAAATATTAATTTGATAGTTAGTGATAATTACTTTATGTGCGTTTGACACATTGTAGTACACTACACTATATTAGTTGTATTGCATTATGGTATATTACATTAAATTGTAATGCAATATTATGTTTGATGTAGTATGGACTTTATTATATAAAGTAATATTATTTTATATTAATATTAAAAATAAATTAATTTTATTTAAATTTATCAAAATTTTAGGTTTTATCATTAATTTTTAAAATATTATTAGATAATTATTTTTATATATTAATTTTTATAATACAAAAATGATCTAATTGTTAACATGTGTGTTTTCATAATGATGATTTTGATGATAACAAACAAGTTTTAAATTTGATTAAGTTTGAAGAAATCTTTAATCGGATCAAAATACTTAAGCTGTTAAATGAATTAAGCAAAGAATAAATTTTTGGAAACAAACGGATCGATCACCTTGAAGTAAGAAATTCTAGATGAAATTAGCTAGCCGTTATAAAAAAAGGGTTAACCGTTATTGCACCAAATTGAAGATTAGTTTTTAGATGCTAACGGCAGACCATTTATCATAAAGTGGTAGATCGACATTACCTTGCAGGTTTATGGACACTAAGAGCACTTTGACATCAAGAAGATGGTGATCCGACAATTTGAAATTTTGGTACAACGATTACTCACTCAAGTTGAAGTGGTGATCCGTCTTGTGCTTAATGATAATCTGATTATGTGTAGAAAGTCAACAACGACTAGTTTTCAACTCTAACTATAAAAGGCTCAATCAAATTCAATTTTCAATATATTCAACAATTGTCATTGAGTTTACTACTGAGTATACAATCTCTATTGAGCTTTAAACTTGTCATTGTTTCATTGAATCACACTTCGAACTTTCATTTGCAAACATATACATTGTGTGAGGGAAACTCTTTGGTAATCTTTATTTTTGAGTGATTGTAAATATGATAAACACTTGAGTTAAGAAATTCGAGATAATCTCTTATTGTAAACTTGAGTGAGACCTGTGATGTCAATTGTAAAAGTTTTTGTAACCTTAGAGACTTGGATAATGGAATCCTCAAGCCCGGTGAGCTTGGGGGCATGGATGTAGATGGGGTTGCCCGAACCAAGTAAAAATCCTTGTGTTTGAATCTTTCTTCCCTTATGTCTTTACATTTTGATTGTTTTATTTATTATTATTTTGAACTTGTTTAAGGTTTGCATTAATTTTTTTATTCAAGCATTGTATAACTTTTAGAAACCTAATTCAACCCCTCTCTTGGGTTGCATAACTAGTATTTCACTAATAATATACTGTTATTAAATAATATATTATATTATATTATAAAACAACATACTATTAAATGATAAATTTATTTTATTTATTAATATCAAATATAATTGTTTAATTTAAATTTACTACTTCATTCAATAATAAATGATTAATAAAAATAAAATACTTTTTACATATTTAATACAAAACAATTAAAATGATTATTTGAAATGAAAGTAAAATTATGTATTATCATTTACTTATTAAATATGTAGGTTTATTAATATTTTATATTATTTTTTGAATTAATTTAAATATAAAATAATAGAAATTAAATTATTTTATTTAAAATATAAATAGTATTTTAATGAAATATAGCCTAAGTTTATTTTTTGCATCTTTCATTGCATTAGTCACCTTGTTAATGTAGTGCAATGCAAATAAAACTTGCAGTCAAACATGGGTTAGCATAAAATAGTGTTTTAATGTAAAACAATATAGTATAATACAAGTTGTCAAACGCACCCTCTATTTATAGGATCCAGTTATGATGCCCTTTGGGCACCATTGCCCATATTTTGTCATTGTCTTATTAGCCATTATGAACCATTAAATTTAACACAAAAATAGTTTATTGGCTTGATGGATTTAATAGATTATTAACTCTACAGTCCCTACCATTTGCTTACACATTAAAAATGACAAAGTTTCAATGTTTGACACATAACTCCATATCATTCTAAGTTTCTACACTTAAGTCCATTACTTAATTTGACTTTTTTTAATAAATTATTTTTAAATTTTTATTTATATATATTATTAATTTAATAAACAAGAGATCTATTTATTATTTAATAATCACAATTTGATATAGGATAAATTTGACTATACAACAAATAGATTGATATTCGCTATTCCACTCTCAATATTTTGAAAAGCGGTTAGTCCATCCTCATTTATTAGATTTTTTTAATTTATTTAACCATTAACCACTTTGATTATATAAAATGTAATAATGCCCTTATCAAAATTAGGGTTGAAAAAGATTAATCATCATCACAGTTGGTGCTAAAAATGTATTTCTCCTTTCGATTCTAATCATATAATATGTCTCATGGCACATGCAAATACCATTGCACCTATAAATTATGACCTTAAATTCTTCATGCTTGGAAGCAGCTAAAGGTTCAGTGGTTGAAGTAGAAAGTTTGAGCAATTTAGTTGTAATTATGACAATAAAACTAGTGGTGATTGTACACAATTTTTTTTTTAACTTATAATGATTATATGAAAGTGAATACTAAAAGTAAAGTTATTCCATCACCTGCAAAATTTAATTCCAAAAAATAAAAAAATCTAAAAAATATATTTTATAATGGGTGTTTGGGAACTGAGAAAATGAAGGAAAATGGAAGGGAAATAAGTACTCTTTGTACTCTGTTTGTCCTATAAAAGTACTCTTTATACTCTATAAAAATACTCTTTATACTCTATAAAAATACTCTTTATACTCTATAAAAATACTCTTTATACTTTGTCCTAGATAAAAAAAATTTCAAAATTTCAATTTTCCTTTAAAAATCACTTCTTATTGTTCTTTTCTACCATAATAGTGTTTTAAGAGATACATAAATTATTTTTCTACTAGAAGTTTATAACTCATAAACTTGTTGAGTACTAGGGATGGCAAATTATGGATCCGGATTCAGATCTGGATTGAACTTTTGATATCCAGATCCGCATCCGAATCCCGAAAAAAAAATATGCAAATCCGGATGAGGGTAAGATCTGCACAGATTGCAGGTGAATTTTTTGAATATCCGGATCTGCATATTTTTAAATTTAAATGTAATTTTAAATTTAATATTTACTTAATAATATCAAATAAAATTCAATTATAATTTAACAATTAACAATTTAACATCAATTCAATATAAATAATGTACAATACCACCATAAATTCACAAATGATAATTTCACAACATAAATCAAAAATAAAAAAAATTTAAAGTAAACCAATTCATTACAATATTCTCTAATTATTATTATTTTTAGTTTTTTAACATACTTTTCATAGTCAATGAAGATTATAGAATTAATTATGCTTATAAATATTAAATAATATTTTAATTTATATATTTTTCAATTGAAGTTTAATTAAATAAATTATTTAATTATATAATAATGTGGATCTGAATATCCGATTTTCTGGATGCACTTGCATTTGGATCTGGATTCGGATTTGAACGGATCTTAACTTTTAAGATCCAGATCCACATGTTAAAAAATGCGGATCCGGATTTTTCTGAATCCAGATATTTACGGATTCGGGCCGGATCCAAAGTTTATTGCCATCCTTGTTGAGTACTACTTAAAAATAATTTCTTTCAGGATTATAAAAGATTTTATCATAAAATCATTGTAAATTTTTCTCAGTTGATGAAGCTGTTCAAATTTAAATTCATGTCCCTAGTAAAGCCGCTTTGAAGCTTCTGCAAAATTAGTTGTGATGTGTCTGTTATTTGTAGTTGCAATTAAGCCATATAACCTTATTAATCTTGTAATTTGTTGGGGTTGTGGACTACGCTGGTGTATTATAATTAAAAACCTAAGTTAGATTAAAAGATTTAGGTATAGTTTTTAAGTTACGGATTGATGGTGAGAATCCTTTTATTGGGATCCTTATAATCTCTAGTTGCAATCTAGATAATCCTTGTTTTTAATCTTTTAAAGAAAATATATTGTGGATAAAATTATTTTGTTTGTGTTGTCTTTCAATAAATGGAAATTTTAATTTTGCTGAAAATTTCAATAGAGAAAATGATAAATTTTATCAAGAAACTTAGGTTAATAAGTGCCTATTTTGTAATGAGGTGTTTTGACTTTTAATATACAACTCGTATGGGATTAAAGCTAAATTTATCAAAGAAAAACTTATAAAATTATGATAAATAATAAATTTTATGAAAAATTTATATATTTAATAATTATTACAAAAATTATGAAATTAAAAAAAAAAAAAAAAAAGCTGAGCTGTGAAGCCACAATCCCAGACACAAAACGGGTCCTAAATTTATATGAGGATGGTTTAGCAATATAAAATTTTAGCTGAAAATGGATTCCAACTTTAATGAGTAATTTTAGGGGTTCAAATAGAGTAAGGAGTTAATTGTAATTTTTCATAATATTTGAGTAAAGAATGTAAATGAAAGAGAGAGAAGGAGCTTACTGCAATTTGTCAGTGATTAACTCACAAAAGACAGAATAGGGGTATTATGTCGCAGGGGCACCATAGCCGGACCTCCACATATAATAGATGGATACTAGTAAGTAGATGAATACCGATAAGTAGCTCAGACCATGTTATAAGAAAATATTGATGTTTCTAAGTAATAAAAACTCATGCATTATGTGCGAATGTCCATATTATTAAGGGAAATTATCCACCGATCACTAATGTTTCGGGCTTTTTCAAAAATACATAATTCTTTTTTTTTTGCCTGAATTACACCTGAAGTTACAATTCTTTGCATTTTTCCACTTCCGCTCGTTGATCGTTAAGATTAAGATTAGTTATTTTTTTTTAACAAAATGACGATTTTACCTCCCAAAATTAATGCTATAGGATGAAATTGTAATTTTACATTTGGGGGGCAAAATCATCATTTTGTTAAAAAAACTAATGGAATCTTAACGGTCAACAAACGGAAGTGGAAAAATGCAAAGAATTTTAACTTCAGGTATAATTCAGGCAAAAAAAAGAATTGTATATTTTTGAAAAAGTGAAAAAAATCAGGTGATCGGTGGATAATTTCTCTATTATTAATTGCATTATTTAGGATAAATTTTTTGAATAAGATTTAAGATATCTAGTATTACTCTTTCTTAAATTAGTTACGTCTAAATTTGGATTGTAACTAAATCTGCAATAAAACCATCAAATTTTTAACTAGCAAAATTCTTTTGGAACTCGAGAAACCTAATCCTTAATGAATCCTAATTTAAAAACTTGAGTCTAGTCATTAACCGGGTGTGTCTATATATATATATATATTATTTAAAAGGAATTTTTAATAGGGTGCCTTATAGTCCAGCTCTAACATATAACCCAAAAGAAAGATGAGAGTATAATCATTATTAGCCCATAAATGTCCATTCAAAGAAATATCTTAAATATTAATGCAGTAGGCCAAGTCCAACACACTTTTAGACATAATTTTGGGAGTAATTTTATAATAAAGAAATTGAGATAAATTAAAAGATAAAATAATACATATTTTAATATAGTGTATCTTTTTTTTTTCTATATTGTGTTAAAATTTTTAATTTTTTACCTTGTCTCTTACTTTATCAAAATAACAAATTCCCTTATTGTAAAATTACTCCAATTTTAGATATAAATTTCTATTACTAGATCTCATCTTACATTGAAAATCAAAATATAAATTTATTATTAAACATTGCACCGAATGCACCCTAAAAGAAGATGAACTTGCTATTGACCCATCACACAGATATCTTAATATTTATAAAAAAAAATTGTTAATACAATTATAGAAAGGAGTATAAGCTACTAAATCAAGTTTGAATACTAAAATCTAAATTAAGAAGGTCATCTTGAATATAAGGTAAGCAAATCCACCTTCAGAAAAGAAAAAAAAAAAAAAGGAAACCAAATCTACTAATATTAAGCTAAATTGAACACAGTTAGAGCACTAGTTGACAAGTTTAGAACATATTTGATGTTTGTTCATCATTGGTGTTTGAGAAATGAAATTGGGAGACTAGATATCCTCTTAATAAAGGGTGAGTCGAGGGTTGGAAGGCTTTTTAGAGGTATTCTCGATACTATAAGCAGACCAGCCTACCCAAGAAGCCATCATGGTCATCGCACATTGACCACTTCAACCAGAAGGTCAATGAGGTGATTGCAAGCAGACAACCTCGTCGCATGATTACCAGACATTCTGCTCAAGATCAATCCTAAAATTGCAGGCAGCACAATCACCAGCACGTGAATCTTCTGAGAAGTACGGACATAATGAACTCCTATTCTCTTTCGATTACCAACTCTTATTCCTCTTCATCAATGAATTCTTATCCTTCTACAGATAGGATAAGCAAAAAAAGGGAAAATAGAGAGGACCAAGGGTTAGGGGCAATCTATAAAAAGGAGGAAGCACGAAAGTAGCAGGGGGAAAGAAAACTCTCTCTAACTCTCTCTCTCTCTCCCATAGATCCCTCTTTGTTTCGTTCAAAGTAAATTGTCTATAATGCCATTGAGGGCTAACCAGAATATTTCCAAGAGAAAGAGCCTGATTACTGACTTGAGCGTCAAAGGGTTTTTGCTAAAAAACCTTCCAGCACCCTCTAACCGTTAGTTGTGGGTGCAGATTTCCTAATCATGGTCAGGTCGTTCGCTAGCTCGAGCAAGAGCGTGGTAGGGATTATTCTTATAGAGCACGAAGTTGGAGGACAAGAAAAGCCTTGTTGCAGGGTCAAAAATTCATCACCATATTTCTCCATCAACATTTTGGCGCCGTCTGTGAGGAATCTAAATGAAAGCTTTTACCGTTCGGTTGCTCAGATAGGAAACTACTGCAAGATGAGTTCGAGAGTGAGTGGATCACGAGAGGCCAACCAGGGAGCCATTGAGTCGGTCACACTAAGAGAGATGGCGATAGAAGCAAGGGAAAAGGCAATACAAGAGCGGATGGAACAAATAGAGAAGTAGGTGGAAGCCCTCACATCAATTCTGCATAAATTGAAGGAGGGGCAAAAGAGGATTATCTCCCTTAATGATAGGGATACTTTGGAGCCATTCACTGCCTCAGTTTGGGGAAATCAAAGCCCCTTAATTAATGAAGGTGGATCAAGCGCTGAGGAAAGAGAATTAAGGCAACATATATACAACATTAAGCACGATCGTGATCAAGCGTTTTTGCAAGATCCTGGTCGCACCGCGGAACTTGAAGCAGAGGTACGAAGGTTGGCACAGGTCATCGATGAGATACAAGGCCACAGTAGGGTGCCGAGCTAGAGGATTATGCTAGATGGTGAGTCTCACATTTCAGCCGAGATCATGAGCACGGTCATCCCATGAGACTTCCGTTTCTTTGACCTTAAATTCATTAGAAAAGCAACCCCTTGGTCCATATCAAACATTTTAATGATATGACCAAGGTGTATGGTTTGACACAGACTCAAAGGTGTAAAACGTTCCTGCTAACCCTTAAAGGACGAGCCCAAGACTAGTATTGGAAGCTACTTAGAGAAGGCATTACTAACTTTGAGCAAATGTGCCAACAGTTCGTCGAGCAATTATGTGGGACAGTGGCATTAGAGGATGACATAATAGAATTACTAGGCATCAAACAAGGAGAAACGAGACCCTTAGGGAAATTTTAAAAAGATATCATTAAGTAGTACTTAACTTGGGGGCTTACAATCACCCTCAAGCTTTGAGGGGACTAAAGGAGAGAGTAAAGATTAAGCGATTATGTTACAATCTAAGGAATCCCATCGTGCAGTCTTACACCATGAGATATGAGTAAACCAAGAGGGACGTTGAGATCAATAAGGAAAAAGAAGCACAAAAAATGAGTTATTAAAGGGGCTGTAAAAAAAAGAACAAAAGCACATAAGGTTGGAGGGCCAATGAAGCAGAAAGATGGCTCTTTTGTGAATAGAAGTGTGAATTGCAGCAAATTCTCATTTCAGACCCGTCAAAGGCTAGCGTTTTACGAGCTAAGTAGAAGTAACTCGAGCAGGTCATCGAGCATGGATCGTTGGAGAGATGTTAATCATCCGCAAGCCCTCCCTCATCATATTCCTCCAACCATACACCATATACAAGTTACTAGACAAGACGGGCCAGACCCGCTACCACGCTCTGCAGCTAACAGCAATTTCCTCAAGGATAAAACTACGCAGATGATTGACCAGAGTCTGTTGTACCCACGGTACACACCTCTGAAGGTCCCTCTAGTGGAATTATACCACACTATAAACAATCATGGCCTATTGTACCCTCTCGAACCGATAACAATAACGACCAACAAGAGGGATAGAAACAGATTTTTTGAGTTCCATGACACTCATGGCTACACTATGGCTCAATATTATGATCTTAAAACCAAGTGGAGGATCTATAAGGAACAGGTTCTTGGATGAATTCATTGAGGGAACTCACCCTACACTCAATACGCTAAGCATAACGGGGAGACGAGGAGGTTATGGGTGAACAACCCATTGTGAGGGTTATTACAAGAGGTCCAACTCTAGCTGGAGACTCGAACAGAGCTAGAAAAAATTATTCTAGATATAAGATAACGAGCAAGGACGTTCTTTTCAACTTGCTTACGATAAAGCGAGCAAGAACCAGACAAATGCCAAAATGTGGACCGATGATGACGAAGAGGGTGTGCTATACCCTCATGAAGATGCCTTGGTGATAAAAGCAAACATTGTGGGAAAAAAGCTCAACAAGATAATGGTGGACTCAGGCAGCTCCGTAGACGTTCTGTTTAAATCAACCTTAGACGACATGAGAATCTCAAAATTACAACTAGAGCGCACCAGCACATCTTTAAAAGGATTTGGGAGTTGAAAACTGACTCCCCTTGGTGTGTTGGAGCTTCCAATCATGATAAATATATTGTGCAAATTTTATTGAACTCACAAGCGCACAAATATATTGTAGAATAGATCAACGGTGACGAGTGTCAATTCTACGAGGACATGAATTTTAATTGCGTTTAAAATTAATTTTCTAAGTGGGTAGTTAGATTTATAATGAAAGTGACATAGACTATCTTATAATTTAAATCAAAGTGGTGGGAATAAATTATTAAAATGAAATGCTTTGGTCTCTGGATCTATACTCAACATGTACTATGGGCTTAACATTTCTTATTATTGCCAGTTAAATCATGAAAAGGGATTTTCCACTCCTCTTGAACCTCACTCTAATTAATATGGTGCCAAGTGCTTACTGTGCCAAATAGTAATAACCGTGCACTAGGGAGACGGTTATACCAGACAATATCTAGACAAGATTATTACTATCTGTCAATGAAAAGTCAAAACATCCACATAAATCAGAGGAGAAGAAAAAGTAAATTTATCAAATTAAGCCCATGAAACATGTTGAGACTTTACTTTCAACCCAAGCTTGAAAGAAAATTAGCTACTAATAATTGAACTACGGGTAAAATGAAAATTTATTAAAATACATTGAAAACATAAAATAGAGAAGGAATTATAGAAAATAGAGTTCAAAAATGGATTCAAGGTGTCAAATTAGGGTGGAGCCTCATTTTTTTAGATACAATGTGTAAATTATAGCCATCGGATCAAAATAATTTGGACGCTCAGGATTGTGACACGTGACAAGTTCTGATTGGATAGAACACATCATCAAAGCTGTTATTATATGCATGTACCGTACACATATTTTTCGATCCACTAACATACAACCACGTCGCCGGTCAACGCCACATAAGCATTTTAGTCCAATAGGATCGTGACACATCATTAGTCAATATTACACATCAGTCAATGCCACATAAGCAGTCAATGTCATATCATTTGTCCAATCAAATGCTGCCACATCATCGTACAGTATATGTGAATAGTGTCGTAAACAGTGCTGTATATGTGAACAGTGTTATTTATCTTTTTAGCCTCTTCCTAAGGTTTTTGACTGTCCCGAATTCAAAATTGCTGTCTGTTTTATTATTTGATCTCTCGTTTATTTTGCAATGATTATGATGCCCCCTAGAATACATAAAATACTTAATTAAAATAAAACATAAATAATTAAATTATAAATGACATAAATACATAAAAATATGGATGTTAGTAAGACTTAAAGTGTAAAATTATGATTTTCTCCTTTATAAATATACACTTTCTAGCACTCAACATCCAACTTGTTTGAAAAAGCAATGATGCTAGATTTTGTCGTGGTTAACGAGCAGAGCCTCCACCAGGTTATTTTAGAAAGACCCCTTTTTAGGATTAGTAGGGTAGTGAGGTCGAATCATTACCTGGCCCTTAAGTATCAAGTAAACAACATCGTAAGGGTGGTGAAGAACGACCAGAGAATCGCTCGTGGGTGCTATGCATCAAATGCAAAAGAGTTAATGCAGATCACTTTCTTGGATACAAGAGGAGAATAAAAAAAGGAAAGGTAAGAACTCGCTGAGGAGGTGAAGATATTGAGCCTGGAAAGTGGAAGCATCGAGAAAACTCTGAAGATCGGGTCAAAGCTTGAGGGGGAGTTAAAAAGTGAGCTAATACGGTGCTTATGAGCACATATAAATGTGTTTGCCTGGTCGTATGAAGACATGCTAGGGATCGACCCAAAGATTGCTTGCCACTGATTAGCAATACAGAAAGGTGCTCAATTGGTAAAGTAGAAAAGAAAGTGCTTCAACTAGGAGAGATACAAAGCCATCGATACCAAGGTGGAGAAACTATTAAGAACAGGTTTCATCAAGGGAACAAACTACCCAGAATAGGTATCCAATGTGATTTTGGTGAAAAAGGCTAATGGTAATTGGAGGATGTGTGTCAATTTTATCGACCTCAACAAGGCCTGCCCAAAAAACAGTTTTCCTATCCTAAAGATCGACCAGCTAGTCGACTCCACCGCGGGGCACGGCCTGCTCAGCTTTATGGACGCTTTCTCAGGATACAATCAAATTCCTATGCTGAAGCAGGATGAGGAGCATACAGCTTTTATCACTAATCAAGGTTAGGTTTATTGTAGGGTAATGTCATTCGGGCTCAAGAATGCAAGCGCAATATACCAGAGGCTAGTAAACAAGACCTTTAAGCCTTTACTCGAATGAACCATGGAAGTGTATGTGGATTATATGATCACGAAGTTTAAAGTCCTAACCGAGCACACAAAGCATCTGGAGGAGACCTTCACACTGTTAAGAGAATATAAAATAAAGCTACACCTGGAGAAGTTCATGGTTAGCCATCGGGGGATTAAGGCAAATCCAAAAAAGATACGAGCCATGGTAGAAATGAGGTTGCCTGGCAGTCTCATAGAAATACAAAGCCTAATAGGAAAGTTAGCAGCACTGAGTCGATTTATGTCCAAGGCAACCGACAAGTGCCACCCTTTCTTCCAAGTCATGAAAATAAGAAAAAAAGACACAATGGACCATCAAGTGCGAGGAGGCTTTCCAAAAATTAAAAGAGTATTTGTTACAAGCTCCCCTAATGTCAACACCGCGAGCAGGTGACGTATTGTATTTGTACCTAGCCATATCTAAACACGCTACGAGCTCGGTGTTAGTGCACGTAGAGACAGAAGTTCAATACCTAGTATATTACACGAGCAGGGCCCTCCTCAAGATAGAGGCTCGATATTCGACAATGGAAAAATGGGCTCTAACTCTAGTAATTGCTACTCAAAAACTAAAACCATATTTTCAGGCATTTCTAGTCGTTGTAGTAACAGACCAACTATTACGACAAATGCTTCACAGGCCAGAGACTTATAGGTGACTGGTGAAGTTTTCGATAGAGCTTAGCGAGTTTGACATAAGCTACCAACCTCGAGTAGTGATAAAATATCAGTCACTCACAGATTTTATTGCCGAATTCATAGGGGATGAGGCGAAAATTAACTCGCCACCTGAGGAGACAACTGAGGATGAAACCAAGTCTGGCAAGTAACAGTGGATAGATCTTCCACGAAGCAAGAACCCAGAGTAGTTCTGAAAGGCCCAAAAAGGGGAGAAATCTCCTATGCAGTACGACTGGAGTTCAAAGCCATGAACAATAAAGTGGAGTACGATGCCGTCATAGCAGGACTAAAGTTGGCTCACACAATTGGAGCCAGAAAAGAGAGGATTCGTATGGACTCCCAGTTAGTGGCCAACCATATTGAAGAAAAATTTTGACCTAGAGACGAAAAAATAGAGCTATACTTGAAGAAAGCCAAGCGGATGATTGCAATATTTGAAAGGTTTGATGTTGAGTAGATTCCACAAGCAGAAGATTACCAAGCAAATATTCTTGCTCAAATGGCTGCTATAGTTGATGCAAAAATGCCTAGGGAAATACCGATAAAGATCCGGACTAGGGCTTGCATCGATGAAGAGTAGAAAGTAATGCACGTAGAACTGAAAAATTCTTGGATGGACCCGATCATCTTGTATCTTCGAGATAGGCTCTTACCAATAGACAAAACACGTGCACGAAAGCTCAAATGTCAAGCTTCTAGGTACACGTTGATTGATGGGGAGTTGTATTAGCGAGGCTACACCTTACTGCTTTTGAGATGTTTAAATAAATAAGAGGATGATTATGTGTTAAGAGAAGTGCATGGGGGGATTTGTGGCAATCATTCTAGGGGACGGTCTTTAGCTTTCAAGGCCCTAAAGCAAAGGTATTTCTGGCTAGCACTACACCAGGATGCCCAATAAAAGACTAAGAACTACAAAAGTTGTCAGGCTTTTGCCAATATCCCAACGCAACCGCCAGAGATGTTAACCATAATGTTGTCCCCATAACCATTTGCTTAGTGGGAAATTGATTTGATAGGGCCACTACCGAAGGGCCTAGGAGCAGCCACACATGCAATTGTGGCAATAGACTACTTTACCAAGTGGGTGGAGGTCGAGGGCCTCAGCACAATTACGAAGAAAAGAACAACTGACTTTGTATGGAGGAATCTTGTATTCATATACAGAATTCATCATTCGTTTATAATAGATAACTGTCGGCAATTTGACAATTACAATTTTAGAGGTTTTTGCTAGAATTTGGGGATAGAGTTGAAGTTCTAATCGTCAGCTCACCCCAAAGCTAACGAACTGATGGAAGCCACTAATAAGACAATAAAGAGGTTATTGAAGATGCGATTGGAAGATAAGAAGGGAGCTTGGGTGGATGAATTACTGGGCATTCTGTATGCATACAGAACTACCCACAAGACAACAACAGATGAGACCCCATTCACCTTACCTTTTGGTCATGAGGCAGTAGTACCAGCAGAAATAAGGATGCCGACATACCGAACAGAACATTTCAACGAGAAAGAAAATGATGAATGGATTTGCTTGAATCTAGATTTATTGGCAGAAAGGAGAGAATGGGTAGTAGAAAAGGCAGCTGCTTATCAACAAAGGGTAACCCGCTACTACAACAGGAATGTACGAGTGAGGCAGTTCAGAGCTGGGGATTGGGTGCTCAGAAGGATAAATCAAAGTACCAGGGACCCGCGCTAGGGAGCTTTCAGTCCTAACTGGGAGGGACCATATAAAGTCATGCGAATGGCTAGACCAAGAGCCTACAAGCTCGCCCACGAGGATATACACGAGGTGAAGCAGCTGTGGAACGCAGAATACCTCAAGAAATATTTTCAATAAGAATTTTTTTTGTACTCAAATAGATGTTTTATGTTTAATGAAGTATGGAATTATTTTGGTACAAATTACAAAAAAGGATCAATATGGGTTTCAATATTTTTTCATTATGTTATGAAAATTTTATAAGCAAAAAAGACATAAAGTCTCAAAGCCAGCTCAAGGTAAGACATGTCAGAATTTGTCAAATTCCCGCTTAGCTAAGTGAAAGCGAGCAGACGATTTTATAAAGTAGAAAAGACCTAAAATCTCAAAGCATGCTCAAGGCGAGACAGGTCAAAATTTGTCAAATTCCTGCTCAACTAAGTGAAAGCGAGCAAACACCTCCAAGGGCGTAGCCGAGTTAGTTGGCAGTGCAATCTGTCGCCCCTCACTTGTGTGGACTCGGATTCGAGCCTTGGAGATGGGGAGGAGGTTAAAAATTGATTTGGACTTGCCCACCCCCCTTTCCTTTCAAAAAAGAAAAAGAAAAAGTGAAAGCGAGCAAACGATTTTATAAGGTAAAAAAGACCTAAAGTCTCAAAGCCCGCTCGAGGTAAGACATGTTAGAATTTGCCAAATTCCTGCTTAGCTAAGTGAAAGCAAGCAGAAGATTTTATAAGACAAAAAAGACATAAAGTCTCAAAGCCTGCTCGAGGCAAGACAGGTCAGAACTTGCCAAATTCTTACTCAGCTAAGTGAAAGTAAGAATTACCTTTTTTTATAAAGTAAAAATCTCAAAAAGCCAAAACAACCACATAAATTAAAGGGGAAGGTGAGATTTATCAGAATTTGCTAAATTCTTGCTCAGTTAAAGTGAGCAGACGACTTCATAAAAAAAAAAAGGACATAAAAGCCCCAAATCCTAGTCGGTGTAAGACACAGGTTAAAATTTACCAGATCTAGTTCAACTAATTTGCGAACGAGCATGTTATCTAATATAAGTAAATTTTGAAACCTCAAAAGTTGCTCACTTGGTTAAAAATAGGTAAACAATCCACTGTCGAAAATATTCTAATGCATAGGGAGCTAATGAGCAAATAGCCTAGTTGGGTAATACTTTGTAGTTTCTAGTCTTGATTCGTTTCACTTTCAACACTAGAAACTAAGGGACTAGTGTTTGGAGAATGAAATTGGACAACCAAATACCCTCTAAATAAAGGGTAAGTCAATGGTTGAAGGCTTTTTTGAGGTATTGTCGATACTATAAGCAGACCAGCCCGGCCAAGAAGCCATCGTGGTTGTCCCACACTAACCACCTCGACCAGAAGGTCAATGAGGTGATTGCGAGCAAACAACCTCGTCGTACGATTACCAGACATTCTGCTCAAGAGCAGTCCCAGAATTGCAGGCAGCATAGTCACCAACACGTGAATCTTCCGAGAAGTACGAACATATTGAACTCCTATTCTCTTTCGGTTACCAACTCCTATTCTTCTTCATTAATGAATTCCTAACCTTCTACGGATAGGATAAGCCAGAAAAAAGGGAAAATAGAGAGGACCGAGGGTTAGGGGCAATCTATAAAATGGAGGAAGCACGAAGTAAGTAAGGGGAAAGAAAAACTCTCTCTGACTCTCTCTCTCTCTGATAGATCCCTCGTTGTTTCTTTCAAAGTAAAATGTCTATAAGGCCATTGAGAGCTGACCTGAATTTTTTCAAGAGAAACAGCCCGATTACTGACTTGAGCGTCGGAGGATTTTCGCCAAAAAAACTTCCAACACCCTCTAACCGTTAGTTGTGAGTGCAAATTTCCTAGTCGTGGTCAAGTCATTCGCTAGCTCGAGTAGGAGTGTGGTAGGGATTATTCTTATAGAGCACGAAATTGGAGGACAAGAAGAGCGTTGTTGCAGGGTCAAAAACTCATCACCAAATTTTTGCATCAACAATTGATATTAATGGTGTGTAGTATACCCCTATAAATTGAGACTGATTTCATGAACTTCATTGCATAAATTAAAAACATTTGCAATCACATTAAGTTGTAAATATTGTTCAATTGATCTGTCAAGACAATGGAAAAGGCTTCTGGCAAGTTTACTTTCTTGTTCATGGTCCTAATTGTTACCGCTTCAAGTAAGAATTAATGTTCCTTTGATTTGATTTTCCTTTTTTATTCAGTATCACAAATCCCGATGCCAACAATATGTGTGTGTGTATTAGTATATAGATAATCAATTTCAGGTCTAGAATTCAAATCCAGTAAGATTTATTCATAATGTTGTAAACTCGTCCAAGACTTTAAACCTGGATTTTAATTCTAAATTGGAAAATTTTCATGCATGTGTGTGTGTGTGTTAATGCAATGTACAGGTTTGGGACATGGAATGGAGGCAAGGAAAACGACGAAGGAGGCCAAGCCAGATCGTATTGAGTGCAGAGTCGACTCTGATTGTAAAGTGATATGCTATGGATGCACGCATTACAAGCGCAAGGCTCCCTTCTGTGAGTGCTGCTGATCACGCTTCACGCAGCTACCATTCAAACCTGAAAGTTGACAAATAATAAAAATGTAATGACAGAAAATAAACGGAAAATAAGTACAAAGTGCTGCACAGGCCTTTAATTTGAGATCAATAATTTTTATTAAATCTTTGATATATTTTCTTCCTCTATTTGATTTTAAGTCCGTATGTTTTCAGTTAAATGAATATGGAAGAAAGCGTGTTTGATAAATTTTAAAAAAAAATTATAACATCAGTTTCGACCAACAATGCAACCAGTTCTTGGATAATCCGGCAAGAACTTTTTAAATTTGGATTTAATGTTAAAAGAAGAATTTTTTGCCATCCCATGGGTGATAAAAATGGGTATTATCCTATTATTTTATCAAATTACCTAATAGTTATGGTTGGAACTATTTACATTTTAAAAATTATTTTAAACACTCTAATTTTAATAAAAAAGAATTTGCTATAAAAATACTCATAGTGTGAATTACTATTATGAAAAAGTTATTATAAGTCAATATTACAAAATTATTTTAAACACTTATATAGTACACTTATTATTCAATATATAATTCTCAATACTTAGATCAACAATAAGGAAATCAATATTTAAAGAATTTTTTACAGCAAAGTATGTATGATACTTTTTATTTTTTAAAAATAAAATAAAAAAGTACTATAAAACTCCCATTATTTGTCCTTATTTTTCTAATGCAAAATTGTATCAAAAAATGGGTGTTTAGAGTACGTTTTAGGGTGTAAATAGCCCCACAAAAAAAAATGGTTCAAATGTGAATGAATTATATTGATTTTAATAATAATAAGTATTTTATTTTTTAAAATAATATTTATAATGATTGATATGCAAAATTAATAATATTTAGTCAAATTCAAATTTCAAAATAAGAAAAAGAAAAAGCAAAAACCAACCAAAGAAACACTTCTTAGACCCTTTTTGGTATTAAGATTGAGCAACTATAGATTAAAAATTATAACATTAAAGTTAGGGTTGGCAAAATCCGGGTTCGGGTTCGGGTTCGGGTATCACCATGCCCAGACTTGGCCCGGATGCAAATATTTTTCACCCGGGCTAGGTTTTTTAAGCCCAACACCAGGCCGGGTTTTAATCCAAGTACCCAGATTTTGTATTTTTTAATATTATAATTTATTTTTTTATTTTTTAAATTTATAAGTTTTAAATTTATTTTAATGAAATTTGACATGCAATTATAAACTTTAAGTGTTTAAAATTTTATATTTTTGTAATAAATAAGTTAAATAAATATAAATATTTAAAATAATATATATTTTATAATTTTTTTTAATAAAATCCGAGTTCCGAGCCGAGTCCCGGATTTATCAAGTGATGCCCATACTTGGCCCGCCTTCATATTACTGAGCGATGTGGGCCTGGAGGGTGTTTTTACCAACCTTAATTAAAGTGTTTGGTAAATAATTGCTATTATATCTTGGAAACTATGTTATTTTGCTCTACTTTTATGATGAAAAATTTATAATATTTTTACTATTTTATTAAAATTATTATTTAAAAGTTATATATATCATACACTCTTAATTTTTATTTCATATTATTATTTTTTTCTCCCACAAAAATAGCACCTTAATTTTGAATAAGATCTTAATTGTGTATATCGCCCCCCCCCCCCCCAAAAAAAAAAAGTCTGTCTTAGCTCCATTATATCTAAAAGGGAGAGAACTAATTTTATCTCTTATCTCCAGTGGGACGCTGCTCTATACTTTTGATGACAATGAAGAAAACTGCAGCTTCAATTCAAGTTAATTTTCTTTGTAGCCTTGCTACCTATATTAGCCTGCAGTAAATAGGATCTGTCTGGCTTCAACTTTCTAACAAATTCAATAAACTGTCCCATTTAATAGAACTGTCGCATAACCAGATGATCAAGCTACAGAAAAATCTCACAGACTGCATCTGTTTGTGTTTGCCTGGATTTGGGTGGTGTTTATAAATGTTGATTAATATTATGATTTAATTTCTAATTAATTAAGTTGTTTTACTTCATGTAATTTGGGTTATATGACAATTTTTTTTTTAAGATGATGTTTAACCCAATTGGACAATAATCTATGTGATACTTTATTCCATCATATGTAAACTTTCCGAGGAAATCAAAATAAGAGAAAGAAATTGGTTTTAAATGTCCAGTTCAATTTCATTACAATCACTGAATGAGATTCAATGAAGTTTTATGTGACCATTTATTTGAGGCTTCTTTCTTGGAATCTTAAGCCGGATTGCCTATTATGTCCTGTAAAAGTCATTTCTCTGTTTGACAATGTAATTATGTTAAATTACGAAAGGCTTTTCGCATTAAAAAAAAAATTAAGAAACAACAACAACTTCACTCTGCTATATTATATTGCCAGATGAAAAAACTAATGGTCTGAAGATATGTAATAAATATCCAAAAATAAAAAAAAATTGCAATGCAGGCGCAAATCATTATTTCTCCCATTTGCCAAATTACTCTTATGATATAATAATAAATACTAGAAAAACTAGTTTTATCTTTGCTCATCAAATTATTTAATTTTTCATGTCAACTCTTCTTTCGCTTTCTACTATTAATGTATCAATAGAATAATATTTACTAGCCATTTAAAATTATACAATATTTTTTGCCCTGTTTTTAAATTCAAATTTCATAAATTATTTATAGATAATATAGGGAACCAACTAATGCGTTTCGGCTGTGCCGCATTACCTTTGCATCTCCGCATTTTCAAAGAATCGCCTCAAGCAAATTTTGAAATTCCATCCGCATGTGTGTTCACGCATTGATCATGACAAACTTAAAGAAATTATTACATTTTTCTTGGTTAAATGAAAGGTACTGAATGTGATTGCAGATCTCATCTGGATCTTGTTTTAAATATTTCATTTCGTCCATGATGTTAAAATATAAATAATAGCAAAAAAAATGTATAGTTGGAGGGTAATTGTGACCTTTTCACATTTTTTTTAAAAAAGGATTGATAACTGAAAATTTGAATTGAACCGATTTGAATTGGTTCGATATTTTTTTTCCAATTAGTTCGAAATTAGAATCGCGCCTAATCGGTTATGTTTCGTTTGATCTGAAAACCAAACCGAACCCTATGTCATCATGCATAGAGATTTTGATAGATTTTAAAACATAACGGGAAAAATGATAATTTTGTCAAACAAGATGTTAATTTTTGGTCATTATTAATTTTAATTTCTATAAGATATCCATTAAAACAAATCTATAAAAATAATTCAAAAAGTAAAATCACTTACTACAAAAAAATTAACAATAAATGACAAACAATTTATAATAAATTTTAAGTAAAATCGTATATATCACAAAAGCATGATGAATCCGTGACAAATTATAAATCTATCATACAACAGTAATGATTTTGTAATAAAATTATTATTTATAAAGAATTGATGATAGAATCATGATATAAATTTGCTCCATCAAGAAATTGTGATAGAATTATAATTTTGGCTATGTTTGACTATTATTTTGTTTTAAAAATCAAACAGCACCTTTTTAAAAATTTAAAAAAAAAAAAAAAAGAACAAAAAGAATAAAATGCTACACTGCTTAAAACACACAATTTTGTCTGAAGTGTTGGCAAAATGTCAGTCCTAATAGATCATAAAAACTCCACTATTTTGCCATTCAAAATGCCGCCATTCTTCCTCCATTCTTGCTTGCTCTCTCGTTTCATGTTGTTCCTCAATCTTTTCATCTTTTCGTCATCTCCACAAGCAAATCTACCACCACCGTGAGAATCAATTAGTTTTTAATTTTTTTCCTCGACGAATTGATCCATATCCAGGTAAGGTTGCTGATTTTTTTTAAAAAAATCAAAATTGACATCGGGTATGTATTGAAACTTGTGGGTTTAGTTTTCTAAATAGTAAAATTGATAGGATTTTGGTGTAGAAATTGATTGGGTTTGATTTGCATGGTAATGGATTTGTTGGGGAGGGGTAAGGTATTGGTGGCTCGTGGCTGTCATGATGGTTGGGGTTTGGCTTTATCTTGAAATTTTTATGTTCAATTATCTTCTACATTTTATCCGTTCTTGTCTAAGAAATCATGATTTGAGAAAATTTAAATGTCAATTGAAGATTTAACATGTATAATTGGTTCACAATTTCGAAAGATTTTGGCGCATGTAAGGTGCTTGATTAAATGTCTACTAGAGATTTATATAGTTAATATTTTATTTTTATCTACATAATATGGGAGAAGGTGTTTGATTAAATGTCTATTAGAAATTTATATAGTTAAATTACTATTTTTCTCTACATAATTGAGGAGAAAATGGTTATAGAAATTTATGATGGTTGCTTTTCTTGGTTTGTTGGAAGTTTTGGTCATCATTATTTAATGTACTCTTGCATGATAATTTTTGTCTTTTGCTTAATGGCTTGCCATGCAGTTTATGAGCCCAGACTATTGATGGCAGCTAGCATTCTTGGGATGCTTGGAATGTTCCAGAATGTATGTGTTACTGATTTATTACCCTGTGCGTAGTGTGCTAAATGTTTAAGTTTGTTTGGAAGGAGGTTTTAATTTGTTGGTACCTAAAAAGAATTTGACTTTTGACTTCATATGTTTTTTCAGGAACTTATGTTTTAGCAGATTATCAATTTCCTGCCAAGTGCAAGCTTAGATTATATTCCAATTTTATCAGCATGTAATAAGCTCCTATTTTTATGGTGATCTTTTTCTTTCCATGAAACATACAGTTTTCTAGATTTTAGCTCATGTTTTTCATTCATAATATGATATTGCTTTTGTATTCATTAGGTCTCTTCGTTCCATAATAATTCAGAATGTATAACATGGATATTTTGTCTTAGAGTTTTCTTGTCAATTATTCTTATGCTAGATTTATCCGATATATTTCACAAGATAGAGCTATTATAAGATTTTTGTTTTGAGATCCCTTATTCTGTGCTCTTGTAATTTTTTTCATTTGAAAAGTGAATACTTCTTTTATAAATAATGATAATCGTGTAAACATAATTTAATGCCTTTTGTCATTTTTTTTAACTATAATATTGCTGATTTCTTAGTGACACTTCTTCACATTCACAATTTTAATTGATACTGAATTTTACGTTTTAATATGTGATTCTTTATTATATTTCCTGGCAATTACATTGTTTGTCTAATTGTAGGAATGGGATGGTCTGATGCTATCTGTAGAAAGTTGACTTGTTAGGAAAGTTTGAAAGGATTTGGATTCCTAATTTGTAGGAATTTAAGAAAAAAAAATAAAAAAATAAAAAAAAACTGAGAAGATTTTCATTCTCAAAAATCTTCATGGTATCAATTTCATTACTTTAAAACCCTAAGAAAATTCAATATTCCTTCCCTCTATCCTATTCTAAGCCTTCATATCCAACATGACAACATTTGAGCATCGGAATTCGTCCATCTCGGATTGCCTAACATTCCTTGCGAGTGGCTCATTCTCTGTTTGACAATGATAATGTTTCATTCCCAATCACCTTTTCGGTCATTAGACTTAATGGGAATAATTATCAATGGTCCCGGTCGATGTTCATGTTTGTCGGCTGGAAAGGCAAGGGCATTATCGAGATGAGAAATCATTCCTTCAAGTCCCTGAGATGCTTCCTGCTGAGAATGTGGAAATCGAAAAACAATATGGAAGTCTTGGTTGATCAACTCAATGACCAATGACATTGGAGAGAATTTTCTTCTACATTTGCCAAATCAGCGGCTTATGAGTTCTATTCCACCAAAGACATAGACATCGAATCTTTGAAATTGAATCCGCTCTTTATGATTTGCTCTCATGTCACACAATATTATAATGCCCTTTCACGTCTCCTCTTCTTGATTCCTTTGAAGAATATGGATGGGAGTGTCCGGAGATGCACGGAGATTCAAAAATTATTGAGAACAAAAGAATCATCAAGTTTCTTGTTGGATTAAACAAGAACTTGGATGAGGTTCGAGGTAAATGGCCATAAAACCTAAGTATTAGAGAATTGTTTTTAGAGGTTCCAACTCGAAAACGAGTAATGCTAGAGAAGCCTCAAGTCTTAACCCGAAAATTTCATCTCCTTAGCGAAAAGGAAACCAAGGGAATGAGCAAGATGAAGAAAGGGAGACCATGGTGTGAACATTCCATCCCAGGCCATACCCGTGAACTTGTTGGAAAATTCATGGCAAACCGAACGATTGAAACCGAAAAACAAGGGATTACAAAGAAGGTCGTGGAAATGCTTTGTTGAAGAAAGTAATTCCAAGGACAAAATGACTGAAATCTAGTGATTGCAGAAAGAAAGATGGAGGCTCTTGAAAAGATGTTTTAAATTCTTTGTCAAAACAATACCATGATTCATTAAAATATAAAGGTAATCACACATGTGTACTAACAAAAAAAATCACCATAATGTATGGATTGTGGATTGTGAGCCTCGGACCACATGACGGGAAGAAATCAATATTGAAGGATTACGACCCATATAAAATTTGATTAAAAAATAGCGGAATTGGCTCATTCTCGATATGGAAGGCGTTGGTTCCAATTGTTTTTAAAAGATGAACTTGTCTTAAAAAACGTCTTTATGTCCCGTTTTGGCGTGTTTTTCTGAAGTAAGATGGTGAATGACCTTAATTGCATTCTTTAAATTTACCTCGATTTGTGTGAATTTGATTTTGGAATCGGGGAAGATGATTGGCGGTGCTAGGATGTCTTCAGGGCTCTATCAACTTAAAGCGAATGGATCTCCTTGGACAAACTCACAATTTGCAAGTTTTTCTGTTCAAGGTCTTTCATTTGATTAATAAAGAGAATGAAGTTATGTTGTGTCAAAAGCAGGACACCCAAACTTCATGTATCTCCAAAAGTTGTTTCCTTCCTTATTTGTCAATAAAGATCCAAAGTTATTTCATGTGAAGTGTGTCAACTCTCTAAGCATTCTCGTAATTTTATCATATCCAACCTTACAAATCTTCAAATCCTTTTTCATTAATTCATAGTGATGTGTGGGGACCATCTAGGATAAAAAATATAAATGGTTTTGGTGGTTTGTTCTTTTATGATCATACTTTCGATTGACTTGGTTGTTTCTAATGAAAGAAAAATCGATAGATTGGCCTTATCTTTCAAAAATTCAATACCATGATCCAAACTCAATTAACCAAAATCAAAGTCTTAAAGATATAATGCTTTGAGTATTTTGAGAGTGTCTTGGGAGAGTATCTTTCAAACCAAGGGATAATTCATCAAAGCTCTTGTGTTGATACCCCATACAAAAAAAAAAAAACAAATCCTGTTGCTTCGATCTCTTATGTTTTCCACAAATGTTCCTAAACATTTACACTTCTTAAAACATCTCATTAACCTGGGATGCCTTCTGAGTTCTAAAATTCAAAACCCCACATCAAGTTCTACTAGATCATAAAAACTCCACTAATACCATTCATGTCCACCATTCCCTTTAAAATATTTGGGTGTTCTCTGTTTGTCCATATTCACTCTCAACATCGTAGCAAACTTGATCCTCAGATCTCTTTCATCTTTTCTTGGGGTATTCATCCAATCAAAAAGGATACAAATGCTATTGCCCTAAGACTAGCACGCTTTTATAGCTCAATGGACGTGACCTTTTTGAAAATCAACCTTTTTATCTAAATCGACATTGATCCAGAACAAGACACAAGAATATCACTTTGGGAAATTTTTCTCAAAAATTTCATTCTAAATTCACCAAATCAAGTCACATGTATTGAAACTTCCCCTATATCCACCAGTTTTACCATTGTTTTAATGAGTCAATTATCACTTCCATTCCCATTTTGGTGTCAACAAACCATAAATCCAGGTTTAAAGATTCCTGGTGAGTTTCGGATTTGTTGGGGAGGCGTAAGCGGCATTGGTGGCCGTCCTTGGCTGTCATATGATGGTTGGGGTTTTACACAATCACAAGGTAAAACTTTATCTTGAAATTTTTATGTGATTGTGAAGAAAAGGCCGAGTAATCTTCTGAGCATGATCTTGAAACAATTGATGATAGAAATCATTGCTTTGAGAAAGGGAAGGAGGACATGTACAAATCATCCAATTCATAATTTCATCTCATGTAAAATTATCTCCTACTTTCAAAGATTTTTTGTGAGTTCTATTGATGAAGTGCGGTGCTTGATCTATTCAATGTCTCTAAAGATTTATATAGTTAATAAGTAAAAGCATTGGAGAAAAATGAAACTTTTATCAAAGTAATATGGGAAAGTGGTTAGTTGTAAGTGGATTTTCACCATTAAACACAATTATGGAAGTATTATATTTAGGATTTACTTCGACTATCAAGAGACATTTGAGCCAAAAATGGTTAAAAATTTTACTGATGGTAACCTTGATTGGTTATACCACCGGACGTAAAGAATGCATTTCTAAATGGAGACCTAAGGAAGAGGTATATCTAGAGATTCCACCATAATTTTGATGTAAAAGTCGATTCCAATGGCTTTTCAAGCTCAAGAAATCATTATACGGGCTTAAGCAATCACCTCGAGCATGGTTTGATCGATTCACAAGTAGCAAAAGGTTTGGATACATTCAATGTCAAGCTCACACAATGTTCATCAAGCACCTTCCGGTAAAAAGCCATACTATTGTTTATGTTTTATAATACTCACAGGGACCATTGTGAAGAACTAAAAAGCTTAAGACTTTTTGGCCAAAGAATTTGAAATCAAAGACTTAGGAAACCTTAAGTTTTCTTGGAGATTGCTAGATCTAAACAGGGGAATATGGTCTTTTGAAAGGAAATATGTGTTGGATTTGTTAAAGGAAAGCTTATGTTTTAGCAGAAACAATTGAAACACCTATGGATGCAACTACAAAATTTAGAATATATTCTTGTGGATAAAGGGAGATATATCATTTTTTGGGAAACTTATTTACCTTCCCATGAAACATAAGTTTTTTGTGAGTGTTGTTAGTCAATTTATGAACAATCCGATACATGGAAGATATTGCTTTTGTATTCATTAACTCCAGGACAAGGTTTATTCTTCAAGAAATCGTAGAAAGAGGTGTGGAGATTTTCACGTCTTAGGGATCGTTTTCTTGTCAACCTCCCGGGTATTCTAACCTTTGTTTGGGGAAATTTGGTGACATGGAGGAGTAAAAACAAGATGGTAGCAAGAAGTTTTTGTTTTGAATTGAGCACTTCTGTGGGAATTTGTGAAGGAATGTGGCTAAAAAGAGTCTATGAATTAAAAGTTTCTATTGTAGGTCCTATGATAAGATGCTATGTGACAACCAATCTACTATTAGTATAGCAAAGAACCCGGTGCATCATGACCGGACTAAACACGTGGAGATTGATTGAAGACAACATCATTGATCTATCTCACATTCCTCAGACACCAAACGGTTCTCACTAAAGCTTTACCAAGGAAGTCATTCGAGTTTTTAGTATCCAAGCTTGGATTGCATAATATTTACAATCCAGCTTGAGGGGGAGTGTAGAAAGTTGACTTGTTAGGAAAGTTTGAAAGGATTTGGATTCCTAATTTGTAGGAATTTAAGAAAAAAAATAAAAAAATAAAAAAAAAACTGAGAAGATTTTCATTCTCAAAAATCTTCACTATCTAATTTTGCTTTGGAGCTGCAACATCATACAACATCATTACCTGGCAATTACATTTTGTGCAACATCAAGGCAAGAGCTAAGTCATGCATTGTACCAGGTAATAGCACTTGAGGTTATGCCTGCTAAAGTTTAATTCACAAATTATCTCTTTATATCAGGCATTTAGTGTATATGATACATATCATCTGTTTGATTGTATTGATGTACATATTGTATTGTACTAGCTGAAGCTAATGGAAATATGAGCTTGCTGTTCAATAATTTTATTTTATAGATAATTAGTTTATAGCCTTGCTGTTATCTCTGTAAAATGTATTTATCCAGAAAATATGCATTGAGCCTTAGCAAATTTCAATTTTTTTCCTCTAAAGAATTACACATTTACACTTTTCGTCTTCTTCTGTTTGACCATAGCCTACAAATTGTAATTAAATCATCACTTGAGTAGCTCACTGACCTTAGTGTATTGATTTGTCCTCAACATGATGCTGCTTGTCGTGTAATTGCTAGACTTAAAAAGGAAAGGGATGAAACATGGCTATCACTTGCGCAATTTAAAAGACTAATAATGCATGTAGCATCAATTGCAATTACATCTAATGCTACTCTTAGCAATGGGAAAAGAGATTCTTTCTCCCTGTAGTTTTAGGTTTACTTTTGTTTCAGTATCCTTCATATTTACCTTTTACTTAGTTTTTATCTCATTCAATATCTTGGCCCCTAAGGATGAGGATTTGGGCCTTGCTGGATAGAAAATACATGTTGGAATTACTCCTGCCATTATTGCTAAGCTGATAGACCGTAGTGCAGCTCTTTCACAGCAGCAAAAAAAGTGGTAGGTACTATTTATTAATGTGGATGGTTTTGCTCATACAAGTATCATGACTTTTACCTTGTTTGATGTGGGAATTAGAACGCTATTGGAAGGTGGTATTGGTGCTGGAAGTTTTGTTGGAGTTTTGCTAGAAGTCTTGCTGTTGGAATATTTTCATTAATCTTTGGAAGTTTTGTTGTACAACTTGGCTTGGTGGCTGGAATTTGAATTGCTTTTCTTGGTGTTTAATTGGAATTTAACTATTGGTTTATATTTTTGTATGGTTTTTTTTTTCTTATTTGGGATGTTTTATTGTGTATTGATGGTGATGACACTTGATATTAGATGTATTTATTTTGAAATTAATTTGTTTGACTGAATGGATGTTATATTAATTGTTTTTACTTTATTTTATGATACTCATTTTTATTAATTATTTAAATTTGTGAACTGGAATTCACAAATAAATTATAATCATAATATATATATTTTTTAAAAAAATATAATTTTATGTCGGGAAATATGCATCATAAAGTTTTTCATAAAAAATTTCCTGCCAAAATTAATTATAAATATACAAATTGACAATTTAATTTCTTGCCAAAAAATTAAAAAAATGGTGCGAAAATTTAAATTAGTTTAAATTTTAATTTAATTATTTTTTAATTAAAATATTGTGTAACGGATATATGATTGTAAAATGTCATCATGAATTTATGACAAAAAATATTTTGTCATATATTAATAACAGTGACATAGATGACAGATAAATTATCTGTTATGTATTCTTTTTTATGACAGTTATTTCTCGTCATTTATTACTTATTTTTTTGTAGTGACTACTCAAATTTGATGAAATAAATTTAAACTTTATACCCTTGATCTTGCATTTCCAAGTAAAAACACACATTGGGCAAAGTTTCAAGAATTACCTTGATTGGCCATGATTCAAAGCTTCATGTTTAAATCGTTTCTTGGCCGTGAATCCAACTTTTCCTTCTTCCAATATGCAGCAATTTTGGCTCCAATTTCAGCTGCAAATCAGGCTCTCATGCACTGCACATGCTCACACACACAATCGGCCAAGAAAGAGAGAGAGAGAGGTGCACTATACTCATATCCCATATATTGTGAACAGTGAATTTCCAATGGTCTGAAGTCACTTAAATACTGTGACTGAGTGCAGGAACCACTCATATGTTAATATAAAACTGCCTATTCCATTATGAGCTAAAATAACACAATTGAGGATTATACTTGTCAATAATATACTATTATATAAGGTATGACAAAATCAGATTCATTAACATAATATTTGATCACTTAATAAATGAGCATGTCAAAATTGCTCTTTAATATCTGACATCCGCTACATATTAATGTGGCAAAATATAAAAAATAATTGAAATGATTCATGCCAATTCACAATATGTAAGAAATAAATCTAACAAAATTAACTTTCTTGTTATCCCTACTAGCTAATTCCTTCTGTAATGATATCTCTTTCTCTCTATTTAACAATTTAAATGACATTACATATCTATTTGAATAATAAGACTAGGTTAATTAATAGACCATGGCTGCGTAAATGCAAGCAGCTTTTGTCAATGCAACAACTTCACAAGTATTGGAGCAGGAGATGATAAAGCCACTCGCGGAATATGGAGAATGCTATAGCGACAGAGATTGCCTCGAAATATGCACTAAAGTTAACAACTGTGCTCGTATATACTGCGATGTTAAAAATTTTGGCCTCTTCAATTCAATATTCCCTGCAATCCTCCTCTATCTCCAGCAGCTCCAGTTGCTAGCTCTATGTAGCTGATGTCAAAGTGTTCAGGTTGCATTATAATGCAACTTCTTAATTAAATAACTTGCTCTAACTGTGTTATATATATGCTGCTTAACTCATTAGATTGGCCTTCAGCAAAAATGCACCAATCTTCATTCTTTATTGCTAATCGAACTGAGTTGACCCAGATGCAAAATGCATTTACGGCCTCAATGTGTCCAGGGATTGGACTATTTTTTATTTTAACAATTTATTAAAATAATTTATTTAATTGTTTTGTTTTAACTTTTATCATTGGTATAAATGTATAATTATTCTCTGGTGCGATCACTCTCATTTTTTTTAATGCAAACATGCTCTTAAATCGTGCGATTTTAGAGAGTTATTTTTTAACAAACTATAAAGACATGTGGTTTAAAAAAGTTAAAAATTAACTCTCTTAAATCTTATAGTTTAAAAGCATATTCACATGAAAGAAAAATGAAGACGCTCACACTAGAAAAGAACTCTACGTATCAAAGTGCTCGATAAACTTTTATTCGACAATTAAAGCATGAGTTTAGATCTCCAATGCTAATTTGAGTTGTTTTCATATAAACAACAATTTCGTATCCACATAAACTAGAAATATTCACAGTGACATGACTTAAAAGTGTTATTACTTCAAAACATAAGAGTGTTTAGCTATAATATAACTTGGTGAGTCCAGGGTCGAACCACATGAAATTTAAAATCTAATAGTAAATTTATTGTAACAAAAAATATTAATTATGAGAAAAAAAATTAATATGAGTCAATCTAAAAATATACTAAGGTTACATGATCTATTCTCAAATTTCAAATTATGATTATAACAACTTTCTCATATCTGTATTTTGTATTTATCTTATCAGTTAATTATTATGTGATTTAATTCTTAACTAATCATTAATGTGATAAATATGAGACCAAGTACCTAATGTCCCATAATTATATTGAAGTGTTTATATTATGTCAAAATGCCATATAAATCGGGAAAGATCTCGATTTATAAATTAACATGACATAAAAGAAATTGACAAAAAAGAAAAAAATATAACAAATAAAATAAACTTTAAGACTCACTTGAGAGAGTGATTTAGTTATAATTTAAATCCTTGAGCTTCATCTTTCACCTTAGCTCAGAAAATTTAGCTACTCATGTTGAAAAATAAAACATTCATTTTATTTAACAAACTTCTGAAATATATTATAAGGGAATTGATTATACAAGAAAAATAAAAACGAAATAATTCCTCAATTCTTACTTTAGTCCCCAACTCTCTCCTCCCTTGTCTCCTTTACTGCTTGCATTTCCTCGCCTTTTGTAGGTTATGAATGCATCTTTTTTTCTTTTATTTTATTAATATTTCTTTTATTTTTTTATTTTTAAAAAATATTTATTTTTATTAATTACATCTCTTCAATAATGCATTCCAATGTCTTTAATAATTCTTCTTTTTTCTTGCTTTCAATTCTAATTATCTCTTTATTCCTAAAATATTTATAATATAAAAAAATGAACATACTACAAATAAATTTTTAATATAAAACTTTATTAAGTGAGCGTTAAGATAATTTTAAAATAATGAGCACATTAATCAATAATGTAAATAAAAAATTAATAATTTTAAATGAATTAAATATATATTTTTTAGTGTTAATCACACCACAACAACAATTCACAACAAAATATTAATCCCAAGCCTTATGAATTTTAGTTCTTGAATTCACCAATCAAAAGATATTAATTATTCTTATTAAAAAGCCATAAATAAGTCTCTGGCTTAAATTCATGCCAGCACATACTCTTATTCTAAAATACTAATAATAACAATCATGGGGCTTTAATAGGGAACCATTTTGGTGGGTCATCGACGCAGCTACAAAATCCATCCACGCACTTGGGATGCCCATGTGGCGCACGAGCACATTGAGGTACACAATCTGCATCGGTTTTGCAAGAGTCGTCTCCACGAACTGCTTCAGGAAAACCTACAGAATTAATCAATTAATCATTGTTAATTTTGGTAAATATTTGGATAAAATGAAATTGTATAAGGGGAAAAGATATTATTAAACATTTAAAGTATCCAATTGAAAGAATATTAATTAATTACTGAAAAGAGGGGTAAATTCTTCTTTAATTAGTACTTGCAATTTGACACAATTAGCTGGTTGTATTTTAAAAAACAAACTACTCATAAAGTCCTTGTCATATATCTATTCATGCTTCTCTTTTTAATTATAATCTCAATTTTTAAGTTAAATTAGACAAAAATATTATTTTGGCTCACTTTTGAAAGTCACATTCAAGAACCACGAAAATATCAGCGTCTGTGTTTGAAATAATTTTATAAAATATAAAAACTAACTAAATAATTAGCTCAAATTGCAATATAGACTACTATAACATTTATCTGTGAAAAAATAGAGCTGATATATGAGTATATGCATATATGTATACTACGTACCAGAAGCAATGAGGAGCAGGACAACCAAGAAAGCAAATTTGAAGGAGGTTTTCTCCATTTTTCTGAATGTTTTTAATTTATGCGGTCATAATACAAATAGAGGTGTATTTAACATGAGGTTCAGCTGGGCATTTATGTAAGGTACAGCTGTTATCTTCTTCAAAAATAGTTAAATGTAAATGCAGCAACAGTGTTTTTGTTTTTTAACCAAGGATGTGAGATTTAATTAACACTTATGTAATGTGCAGCTGTTGCCTTCTTCAAAAATAGTTAATTGTAAATGCAGCAACAGTGTTTTTGTTTTTTAACCAAAGATGTGAGATTTAATTAACACTTCTCCCAAAAAGGTAATAATTACCGAAGATAACAAATAAATTTTTATTTTTTTATTCATGCTTTGAAACATCAAAGAAGGTGTTAATCCTCTTTTATTTGGAAATTAAAGTGTGAATTTGGATTCGATGCTTGTCTGAGTATGACAATTTACTTGTTAAGAATTAAGATTTAATCACGTAAATGTCTCACGTATAACCACCTATTGCAACTTTGTAAAAGATACCTAAATCCCCCATTATTATAGTGATTTCATCCCACATAATTATTTTTTTCTTTTTACAACACCTAATGCTCAGCCGAAATAAGCTATAATTTAGCAGAGTCTAATAAAAGATGAAAAATAATGCTAACATATATATATATATATATATTTATTTATTTAAAATGTATTTATTTTTTTTTTTCGGAGCAGGTGTATACACCTGTTATCTAAAAGAACATAAAACTTTTTGTGTTTTAATTTTGTGATTTGATCTCAAACGGGCACCGGGCCCATCTTTTAACAAAAACATAATGTGCTTGGACTTGTGACCTCCGTTCAACAATTAGGCCAATATGACGATAGGCCCAAAGATATCATGAAGCCTTGTTATTATTGAATTAATAAAATTCGAAATTTAAATAAACGTAAAATAATTTTGTTTTATTTTTCAGAGTAGACGAATCAGAGAAGCAGCAACCGTGAAAAATGGGGAGGGAAGTATCAGAGAGTTGCGTTGACAGCTTGTTAACAGAAATAGTATCAACGTACAACAATCGTTTTTACGCCAACAAGCCTGAGCTTGCAGCACGTCGGATCGAGGCGATTGGTTATCAGGTCGGTCACCAGCTCTCCGAACGGTACATTCTCTCCCACCTGATCAAATCCCCGATATCAGTTTCGGATTTTTATTTTATTTTATTTTATATTTAGGGTTTTAACAGTAATTTGAAGATTTGGGTTTTTTCAGATTTGATGACTGGATCTGATTTATCTGATTTATGTTGTTTGGTTGCTGCGAAAGTTGTGGGAAAGAAAAGAAATAAGGAGCAATAAAAATGGGATATTGTTTAGAAATGTCGAAGCTTTAGGTTAATTTTTACTTATTAGTTGGTTGAATTTCTTTTTAGGTAAATATGAAATAGCCCACAAGAATTAGATGGTGATGTAAATCACTAGCCTTTATTGGCTTTGCTTTTTGATTACTAGTCACACCCTTTAGCATTTTGAACAAGTAATCGGCTTTGGTTGTTCGATCCAGTGTTTTGCTACTTGATTTGTTCTGTTGGTTGATAATCTGTTCAAAGCAAATGAGTAGGTATCTTGGGAAAGCCTTCAATACTTAGCTACTCAAACACGGGTAGCTCTTTACATTCTTTATTTACAGTTTTTGTGCTTTCCAGGTATACAATGGAGAGGCCACGCTTTAGTGATCATCTAGAGGCAATAAAGTTCATCTGCAAGGACTTTTGGTCTGAGCTCTTCAAGAAGCAGATAGACAACTTGAAGACGAATCATAGAGTATGTTTAAGAACCCAGAATTGATTTGGTGCCAGAGATCTTAGTTTACGTTTGCTGAGATTGCCTTTGTTTTTCTTTTAGGGTACCTTTGTATTGCAAGACAATCGGTTTCGATGGCTTTCACGTATCTCAACTGATCCATCAGTCGAAAATACCGAACCTCAAGATCCTTCTGCTGCAGCTGAAGGCAAGGCAGCTCTAGCAACCATGCATGTGTACTTCCCTTGTGGAATTATAAGGGGAGCTCTCTCAAACTTGGGGATTCCTTGTGCGGTTTCGGCTGACATATCCAATCTTCCTGCATGTAAGGAAATGCTCTTGAGTAATTCAGTGCTTTTTTTTTATGATATTTAATTATTTTTACAAGCTGTCTGTTATAAGTACATACCATGTCATATACAAAAGGGGGTTAGCTTCTGATTTCCTTTCATGAAAACAAACATGCTTATTGGTTCCCCCTTTTATGAACTCAAGTATTGTTAGGTCAATATTTGTTGAAGTTGCTGATTATTCTCCTTTAGAATCTGCAATGCAGGCATCCAGTTATCCGGAGCTGGGCCTGCCTACCTTCATCATTCACTACCATGGCTCTTTTTTCCCCCCTTAAAATAAAAATATTGAAATATAATCTGTTGTGATTTTTCTCCATAAAGTTGGACAAGATTCTTTCAAGCACTCTTGTGTGCAATTTAAGCTCTTATGGGTTTGTTTGCTCATGCCTTAAGTGTTTTCATCTCTGCAGAAGCTTCTTTCAGTTGCTCTATATGCTCTGATTAAATTAATTAAAATTTCAATTTGTTGACCTTTTGAATCTCATGAGGCACTCCGATATCTCAACTTTTGCGTTCATGTTCTCTTTTCACCCCAACCCAACACTTATGCTTTGTTCCCCCTAAATCTTTGACAATTTCATCTTAATAACTTCTATTTGTCAAGTCATTTTGTCATCGTAGCTTAACTTCCATTGGTTGACTGAAAGAGAATGCTCTATATTTCTTGCACAATTATAAGTCTTACCCTTGATTATGCATTTGAACATATATGTCTGTTCTGTTTGTACATCAATGAACAGGTTCGTTTGTGGTCCGTATAAAGGCATGATGAGCATTTTGGCAGACTGTGACTAAGAATGGGGTTGACGCATGCAGCTATTGTTGACTGATCTGTATTGCAGAACTATTAATGTCCCATTGTTGGAAAAATTGAAAGTGTACCACATGAGAGCTTGGGATGAACTCCTGTTGCTTCTGTAGATTTCAGATTATGGGTACAGATACTTTGAAATTGTGATAGGTGATTACTGAAAAGCCTTTGTCTTGGTCCTCTCTTAATATCCATTGTAAAAATGCAAGACTATTCAATGGTTTCATTCCAAACCCACCGCTTCCATGTCAAATTTTGGGGTAGCAGTAATGGATTATTCATTTTCCCTTTTATTTCTTCATTGTTCATCAGCTGAGTTGCTGTAATGGATGAATCATTTTACCAACATATGTCTACTCAAATGTCTCAATTCATTAATCCGAGATGACTTTAAAAGTTAAGTTCAAAATGGGGTCCACAGCTCCCCCAATGGGAGCTTGCTTGCCATATGTGCAATCGTGCACTAGACTAGTTTAACTATTACTAGGGTTAGTTTACTTGTTATTACGATTAGTTTACATAGTTTACACGATATTGTATGATACTACTATTGATATTTACAAATTAAATTATTATTAGGACTAGTTTACGTGGTTTACCTATTATTAGCATTAGTTTACATGGTTTGTATGTTATTACATTAGACTATTATTTATATTTACAAATCAAATTATTACTAAAATTAATTTATATAGTTTACATGGAATCTTATAAAGTACTATTAAAATTTTTATCCTCGTTAACAGTCAAAGGAGATCTACTACATTCACATTTTATAAGAGAGAAGATTGTTTTTACTGAATTATTTCATAATTGGGAAAGGCTAACCACTTGGCCAAAGGGCAAGTGACTTGCATTATGTTTTACCTAAACAATGGTAAGTGGGTAAATTTTCTGAAGAATTTGCAAAATATTAGATGGAATCATGGAAGAAAGAAATGAGCTAATGATCATAATCATTTTGAAGCTTGGAAATAAAATAATTTAATCCAAAATGTATTTATCTAGTTTGTGATAATTAATGTTGTTTGGGAGCAGAGAAACTTGAGAGAAAATTTGGCTTGAAAACATTAACACATACGCACCAGGAGGGAACACAAGTGCGGTTGCGTAATTGCCATTTTCTTGGTCCTCTCTGAATATCCATTGTAAAAATGCAGACTATTCAACGGTTTGATCCCCACCCCAGACCTTCATTGTCAAATTTTGGGATAGCAGTAATGGATTATTTATTTTCCTCGCATTTCTTCACTGATTATAAGCTGAGATGGGGTGATGGATGAATCATTTTACCAACGTGTGTCTATTCAAATGTCTTAGTTCATCAGTCCAAGATGACTTTAAAAATTAAGTTCAGTAAGGTCCGGAACTCCCCGGGAGCTTGCCTTATGCGCAATTGTGCACCAAATCAGTCCTCTTTGAAAACTACTTGTTTTGGATCAATGGGTAAATTTCCTGAAGAATTGGCAAAACATTAGATGGAATCATGGAATTCGCAAAACAATGTTTGATAATTGATATTCGATGCTGCTTGGCAGCAGAGAAACTTGAGAGAAATTTTGGCGGGAAGAGTACGCAAATGCAGTTGCGTAATTGCAACACTTATTTTTAACATCAGCAGCTAATTGACAGTAGCGAGCCAGTGGCTAGTGAGCTCGTCCTTTTTCGGGGAAATATTTATTATTGTAGATAAATATAAATTTATTTAAAAAGAATTCATAAAATTAATTTAATTTAAAACAGTTCAGAAAATTAGCACCATATCGCCTATGAGAATGGATTCTTTTTTCTAGTAGCAGAAACTTTCCAGTCAAATTTCCGAAAATGTGCAAAATGAACACCTATAACAAGCTTATGCAGTAAAGCTATTGAAACTCATTAAGATGGTTCCAAAACTCTCCTTTTTGAAGCAATGTACTTTGCTTTATGCCCAAAATCACGCCAGCTGTTTTCAACTTTTAAAGGGAAGTGCCTGAAAGTACCAGGCCAACCGGCGGTGAGAAAGGTTTTTGCCCTCTTCAGATTACGGCCGGTTACCTCTTCTGCAACTGTTCATATTAGTTTATTTTACATGATTTTTGCGTGCCTGGAATTTATCACCTGGGTTTGTTTCAGCTTCTAAAATGGAGTGCTATGGTGAAATCACTTGTAAAGCAAACTCCAGAAGTTGATATGAAGATAGGGTTTTGCCGACATTCTTTGTGACCCAAGGCTCCAGAGGCAGCTTTTCTTAGAGTTTACAGCTCGAAGATCCTGATCGGATGCCGCTTTGAAGTTGGAAGTGAGCATACCATTATATATTGAAGATCTGAAGGCACCATTTTCCTCTCTAAATCAATTATACAAATAAATTTTTATTATTAAATGAGTTTGTGATAAAATTAAGGGTAAATTTTCCGAGAATCAATTGGGTACAACCCACTGGCCACTGCTCATTTTGCAATTTCCTGTCTTGCGTATTAGTCTTTCTCTCGAAATTAACTGTACATACAAATTTTAACAAGCATGGACAAGGACTTAAGTCGCATAACTCAGTTTATTTACACTGATATTGAATAAAAATTTATAAACATAATCTAATCCCAACCTTTTTATCGCTCAATTAATCGCTTCGATAGTCTGATGGTACGTGTGAAATAAACAGGACTTATTTGATACGATTTCCAAATTATTGGTCTTTTTTAATTTTTGAGAAAACAAAAGGCTGCATTGCTAATTATTCTAGGTATACAGATAAGTACAATGTCGTTGACTTAGGGGTAACTAGTCAGTGAAACGTCAAGAAGTCCCAAATCTCGCCACGCCAGCTAGTGTGAGCGGCGGGCCGACCATCGGTGACAAGATTTTTGGCCTCTGCAGTGTTTTGGCCATGGCCAGGTAGCTCTTCTGCAACTGTTAATTTCACCTCAGCTTGCTTAACTTATCCTTGCATTGCATTTTTATCACCTGGGCTTGCTTTAGTTTCCAAAGTGGATGTGTGTGTTTAAAAATTAAAAAAAAAAAACCTCAGAGGAGCTGAAACTTACATAGATGGTTTGGTCCTGCACTGTTGCACATGCACAAGCTAATTCAGTTCTTATTTAGTTAGTTGAAAACTTTGATTCAACTCTGAAATTACTTTAGTTACGCACTCAAGAAGTGGATATGAAGACTAGGGCTAATGAGATAAGAGACAGTAATTTGAAGATTCAATGTAAGGAAAGGCAGTTGCATTTTCTTGAGAAGAGAATCAGAGAAAGTAAAGGTGAGTTGGCTTCGGTGCAAAAAGAGATTAAAGAATGTAATAGTGAGCTTTGGTGTAAAGAGAAAGAATTGGGTTCATTACAAAAGAGGATTCGTGGATGTAATGGCGAGCTTCAGTCTAAACAGGGTGAGTTAGTTTGGGTGGAAAAAGAGATCGAAGAATCTAACAGTGAGCTTCAGTGTAAGGAAATAGAATTGGGTTTGGTTCAAAAGAGGGTTGAAGAATGCAACTGTGAGCTCGAGTGTAAGCAACAACAATTGGGATTGGCTCAATCAGAAGAGGATTTGCTGAAAAATTCATTGAAAAATTCGGTTGAGCGCTGGTCGCAGAAGCTTAATTTGACGAAGGAAGAACTGAGTTTGCTTCAAAAGTCGATTAGGGAATGTAAAGGTGAGCTTGACTGTAAGGAAAGACAATTAGGAGCTGTTCAGAAGAGGATTGGAGAATGTAATAATGAGCTCCAGTCAAAGGAGAATGAACTAAATTTGGTTAAAATTGTGATTGAGCACTGTTTGCAGAAGCTTAATTTGAAGAGGGAAGAACTGAATTTGCTTCAAAAGTCAAGTGGAGAATGCAATGGTCAACTTGAGTGTGGGGAAAGACAATTGGAGTTGGTACAGGAGCGTAATTTGAATGAGGAAGAACTGAGTTTGCTTCAAAAGTCAATTGAGAAATATCATGCAGATCAGAAGCGGTTGGACTGGGAGAGTGGGATTAAAGATTGTAGTCAGCAAATTGAGTTGAAAGAAAAGAAACTGAGGCAAATTCAAAGCTCAATTGAGGAATGTGAGAAAAAGCTTGCAATGAAGGAGAGACATATAGCTGATTATGAAGAAAAACTTAAAGCTAAAGAGAAGCTATACGATGAGATTAAGAAATCTATCTTACAGTGTGGGAAAGAACTTGAATGTGCAAAGAAAGAAGTGGAGCAACCTAAAAGTTCGACAGACAAAGAAGACACACAGCCACTGTCTCTTCAATCTATGAACAATGGAAGAAACCTTCAATTGATCTTGAATCAGCATTTGCAGAAGCACGATTTGATATTCAGTCAAATTTCCCAGACACTCACAAAAGCATTTGACCCTGCTTTGCTGGTGTTAGACGCAATGCAAGGATTTTACCCTCCTCACTCAAGGGAGGAAGATATGGAGTTTGATGTCAACATTATTAAGAGGACTTGTATTCTTTTGTTGGAGCAGTTATCAAATATAGCACCTGATATTAATCCTGAAGCACGAGAGGAGGCTATGAAGGTGGCAGGGGAATGGAAGAAGAAGATGGGAGTTACAGGGGAGAATTCTTTGGAGGTGCTGGGGTTTTTGCATCTTTTAGCCGCCTATAGATTGGCACCTGCTTTTGATGGTAATGAACTTGAAAGTCTTCTTGATATTGTTGCTCACTACAGGCAAACCGCTAAATTACGCCAATGCCTTGGATTTGCAGATAAAGTGCCTGGTAAAGTCTTCTTTGTTATTAAAATTTAATTGTATCGACTGCTATCTGTGCTCGCCATAGTATTGCGTTGTTGATTATTTTGTGAGAATCCTGTTCACAATTTGTTCTAACCAACTTAAAACCCACCATCATGTATTATTCCCTTGATGTTATATAAGAAGGAAAAAGGTTCTAAGTGCTTTCCAGCAGAAAATATTGGTGCTATCGAAGTGTTTGTAATTTGGGTTATCATGGGGGAGAAAACATATGGAATGTTTCTGGTCCAACAAGGTTCGTAGTAATTTAATGGTGTTGTATTTCAGTTGTTTCATGGAGTAGCATCGGAATGAATCAAGCAGAGAACAGTGCAATGAATCTCAGTATTGGTCCTTCTGCCTCCAGGGAGCAACTGCAACTTCAAAATTACAACAAACGTCCTCGGATGGAACCATCTACTAAATGAGCCTATTCCCCTCAAGTTCAAGCTTTGATATCCTGAGTAAGAGATCTTCGGTTAAGCCGTGTGGACATGGCAGTAGAGGGCAAACACACTTCGGTCTTTCACCTCATAGTCACTCAAGGTTCACAGCAAATTTTGTGCCACACAGTCAAATGTTGCAAGCACTTCTAGTTGAAGTGATGGTGCTCTCCATAGATTGTGGTGTTGGATGCTAACTAACATAGTTTGCCTTACAGTGGTGGTTTGTCTCCTTTCCCTTTTTGATAGCTGACTTGATTGTAGAAAAATAAAGTTGTCTCGGCAGGGGAATTCCTGGCACCAAATCTGTATTTTTGCAATACTGGCCATACGCATGTAATTTAGGGTGGGAGGGGCTGGGGTGACATTTTATCTATTAAAATTATGTTATATTTACCATATTTGAAAAAGTGTTTAGTTTATTTAGGGGAAAAAATAAATTAGAATTTAAAAATCTAGTACTAGAAAAAAAGTACGTTAAACAGGTGATATAGTCATTTTCACATGTTTTTCTTCAACTTCGATAAATTTTTGATTTAGTAACTTCCATTTTGATTTTGCTTCTTTCAAAGAGATTTTCGAAATATTTTAAACATCGGAACGATATTAATTTTTGTAAACTAATAACAATAAAGGAGAAAGTCTATAAAACATCTCTTTTAAAAATTTTCAGAGAAATTAGGATTTGTAATATATGCCAATGAAAATGCCTACATAATTATTCCCAAACATTCGCCACCATTATGAATCAGAGTTTTTGGTTACTTCTCAAAAACTTTCCTGTTACAAGAAGGGTTTTCTTCCTTGTCTTCTTATTTTTTTCTAAGTATTTCCTACATTATATAGGATTTCCTTTCCAAATACAACTTAAATAAGCAATTATAAATTGTAATGCCCTGAAGGCTAATTCTCAAGCAATTAATCAACCTTTCAGGCTTTGAGAAGACACTCTGCAGTGTTTGATTTTGCTTACCTTTTCACCTACATTGCAATTTTATCATCAGGGCTTGTTTAACTTTCTAAACTGTGAGCTGTGTTTATATGTCTGATCCCAAACAGTTGCGAGTAGCTGAGTTACAGAAAGAAACCCTGCGTAGATCGTTTGATCTTGCACATGAACAGCATGCTATGTTCACTGCTCAATGGAAAGAGGAACTCTTTGATTTAACCATGAAATCACTTGAAAAACAAAGTAGTTGTAGTAGAATTGATGTTGATATGAAGATTAGGTTGTTAGATGAGCGTGCTAAGGAGATTGAAAGTAAAGAGAGTGAGCTGGTTTTGGTTGAAAAAAAGATTAAAGATTGTAATTTTGAGCTTGCATGTAAGGAAAAGGAATTGGGTTTGGTTCAAAAGCGGATTGGAGTGTGTAATAGTGAGCTTCAATCGAAAGAGGATGAACTGAATTTGGTGAAAAATTCGGCTGAGAAGTGGCCAAAGAGGCTTAATTTGAAGAAGGAAGAACAGGAGCGGTTAGAATCGTTGGATGGGTTGATTAAAGGTCGTTCGGCGCAAATTGAGTTGAAAGAAAGGCCTGTAAGGGAAAGTGAGAAAGAGCTTGTGTTGATGAAGGAACAAAAAGCTTCGATTCAGGCAATGATTGAGGCTTATACAGAAAAGCTCGAAGCTATAGATGAGTCATATGATGCTGTTAAGGTAAAACTTGAATCTGAAAAGAAAGAATTGGAGCTGACACAAACGGCTATGAAAGACCTCTTGACGAAGCTTCGTTTATATGAGGACAATTTACAGTCACTCCAGAGTACAATCAGACTGCGAGAAATTGAAGGAGCTTGAACTGAAAGAAAGGGAGTTCACCGGAATTAAAAAACGCATTGAAGAATCCTGTCAGGAACTTTTATTAAAGGAGAATCGGTTGAAATTTGTTCAAGCTTGCATTGAAGACTGCAGCAAGGAGTACCAAGTGAAAGAAAAGGAGTTAATTTCAGTTGGAAAATCAATTGTGGAATGGTCAGAGGAAATTGAGCTGAAGAAGAAGCAACTTTCTACCGAGAAGGAAACAAATTAGCAGCAACTTGATTTGATTCAAGCATTGACCACTGCGTACACCATAGGGCGCAAAGAGAAAGCGAAGCATTTGGATTCACTCAAAAAAGATCTGGAAGACAGAGCGCAAGATCTTGAAATAAAAGAAAGACAATTTGAGGAACGTGTAAAGGAGTTTGAATTACGAGAGAGAGAGTTTGATTCACTCAAAAAAGATCTGGAAGACACAGCGCAAGATCTTGAAATAAAAGAGAGACGATTTTCGGAACGTGGAAAGGAGTTTGAATTAAGAGAGAGAGAGTTTGATTCTCCCCGAAAAGCAGTTGAAGATTGAAGTAAAAAACTGGAGTTGAGGCAGAAAAAATTGGCTGACATCCTCCAGTTGCATCGAAAGAAATCTGCAGCACCTGAAAATTTGACAAGCAGAGGAAGAAATCTGCAGATTCTATTGAATCAGCATTTGCGGAGACATGATGTGATTTTCTGCAAAGTTTTTAACACTATTAAAAGAGCACCTGACCCTGCATTGTTGTTGCTAGATGCCATGGCAGGATTTTACCCCCCTCATTCGAGTGAGGGAGATGTGGAGTTCGATGTGAGCATCATTAGGAGGACTTGTATTCTTTTGTTAGAGCAGTTATCAAGTTTAGCACCAGAGATTAATTCTCAAGTACAAGGTGAGGCATTGAAGGCGGCAGTTGAGTGGAAGAGCAACATGAGCGATACGGTGAATGATTCTTTGATAGTGTTGGGGTTTTTGCATCTTTTAGCTGCCTATAAATTGGCTCCTGCTTTTGATGGCAATGAACTCGCAAGTCTACTTGATATTGTTGCTAACCATAGACAGACGCCTAAATTACGCCGAAACCTTAGATGTGCAGATGAAGTACCTGTTATGGATCACAGTACTGGTACTTCAGCCTCCAGGAAGAAACTGCAAATTCAGAATCCTTATAAACGTCCTCGGACAGAAACTTACCTGCTACTACTATAGGCGCCTAGACCCCTCAAATTCCATCTTCTGATATCCTGAGTGAGAGTTCTTCAGGTAGGCGATGGGGAACAGCTAAACACACTTCTATCATTTACCTCCTCGTAATCACTCTTGTTCGCAGCAAATACATGTGTCGGGCAAAGTCTTTGTTGCTCTCCATAGATACCAGTGACAGATGCTAACATAGGGTTTCCAGCTTCTTGATTTTATAATAGTGATTTCACAGTTAAATCGAAGTGTTCATATAAAGCTTTCCATTGAGCAGTGAACATAGTTATTTAATTAGTTTGTTCATGTGCATGATCAAACCATCTGTGTAAAGTTTTAACTCAAACCATCAGTGTAAAATTTCAACTCCTCACGCTCAACGCCACTTCAGAAACTAATGCCAACCCAGGTAAATGAAAAAGCAAATGCAACCCAAAGAATTTACACCAAAAGCCAGTCTCTCATTTCATAACTTCCTACACATTAAAATTAACAAATTAAATAAAGCCACCCAAGTGAGAATATAGTAGTTCATAAAAAAAAAAAAAAAGTGAGAATATAGTAGAAGAAACATTTTCCTTTGCTTATAGCTTCCTCTGCTTTTCCAATCATGCATACAGATAATACCTTTCCCATTACCCATTTCTTCAAATAATTTCGGAGCAACACTTGTATCGCATGTTTGACACAATCCTTTAATCAAAAGTAATAAAATATAATCACTTTTGGGTTACAACTAAAGGCATTTACAGTCACTCCAAAGTACTATCAGACTGCGGGAAAATGATCTTGAATGTTAAGAGAAGGGGCTTGAATTGAAAGAGAGGGGGAGTGCGTGGAATTCAAGAACGCCTTGAAGAACATTGTCAGGAACTCGCATTAAAGGAGAGTCGTTTAAAATCTGTCCAAGCATCCGTTGAAGACTTCAGTAAGGAGCTCCAAGTTAAAGAAAAGGAGCCCATTTCAGCTGGAAAATCAATTGTGAAATGTTCAGAGGATCTTGAATTAAAGAAGAAGCAACTTTATTTTATACAAAATTCTGCAGAAAAACTGTCAAAGGAGCACGAATCAAACGAGCTGCAATTTGATTCAAACTATGACCACTACATGCCTCTGTGAGCTCAAAGAGAAGGAGAAGCATTCTGCTGCACACCAAAACAACTGGAAGAACACTTGCAAGAGCTTGAAATGAAACAGACACAATTTGAGGAACTTGTTAAAGAGTTTGAATTAAGAAAGAACAACTTTGATGCTATCAGAAAAGCTGTTGAAGATTGCAGTAACTGTGAAGATATGCTTGACTAGTTGGAGGGACTAAAGTGAAATCGAATGAGAATTGTGTGTGTCGTTATGCAGATTGCATTCAATTGAAGGGTGCTGATAAAAGTTTATGCTGACGTGGCCTAGGTTGTTAAGTTAGTTAAGAGGGTTCTGGAAATTTCCCAGAAACTGGATGCTAATTTACAACCTCTGATATAAAGGCTCTTACTTACTCGTTTCTTCATGATTTTTTGTGATTCTTTTTTCTTTGTAAAGCTTGTATTATTTTCCTTAATTGTGATCTGTGTGTACTCAGTTGTGATTAATGAAAGAGTGTGATTTTTCCTTCAAAGATCATAGTTTGTTCTTAACAATCAAGTCTGTTATTTTCTTTTTCTTTTGATCGTTATTTTGTTTTCTGTTCATCTTGATTCCAGTTCAATCTTGACGACAAAGATTGAGTAAATTCTAGTGATTAGTTCTTAAATATTACAACAAGTGGTATCAGAGCTTTGGTGATTCTTAGGAATGTCACTTCCAAAACCAGAAATTGAGAAATTCACCATTGGTGGTGATTTCTCACTCTGGAAAATAAAGATGAGGGCTCTGCTTGTTCATCAGGGTCTTGAGTTTGCTCTGGAAGAAGAGGATCTTGATGGAGCTACAAGTTACATGCCTGATGAGAAAAAGAAGCAGATCCAGAACAGAGCCCATAGTACCTTGATTTTAAGTCTTAGTGACTCAATCTTAAGGGAAATCTCTGAAGAAAAGACAGCCTTGGGAATATGGAAAAAGGTGGAGGCACTGTGTATGAAGAAGTCTTTGGCACACAGGCTTTTCTTGAAAAAGAAACTCTACACTTTTTCAATGAAAGAAAGTGTGTCTATCCAAGAACACATTGATACCTTGAACAAGATTATTCTTGATCTTAAAGGGGTTGAAAATGTGAAGATTGGAGATGAAGACAAAGCGTTTTTCTTGCTTAGTTCATTGCCACAATCCTATGAAGGTTTTGTAGATACAATGTTGTATGGAAGAACAACATTAACCTAAGAAGATGTTAAGGCATCATTGAGCTGAAAGGAAATTCAGAGAAATAATGGGCATGAAGTCAGTAATGGAGAAGGCTTGATTGCCAGAGCTCGAAAGAAGAAGGAACGGAAGAGTAAGAATCAAGGAAATGGTCAAGGAAAGAGCCAAGAAGAAGATAAGAAGAAAAAGAAAATGACGTGTTTATATTGCAAAAAAAGAAGGCCATTATATTAAAGACTGTGAAGAGAAAAAGAAATGGGAGCACCAAGAAAAATCAGGAGATGCAGCTGTGGCTTCAGAAGACTCCTCAGATGATGGCTATCACAGTGCTGATTTGTTGATAGCATCAAATAACAACTTGGAAGGTCAATGGGTATTAGATTCTGACTGTTCTTTTCACATTTGCCCCAATAAGTCACTGTTTTATGAATATGAGTCTATTGATGGTGGTAAAGTTCCTATAGGAAACAATAATAAGTGCAAAATTGTTAGGATAGGATCTGTCAATATAAAGATGTTTGATAGGGTCATTAGAACCTTGCACGGTGTGAGACATGCCCCTGAATTAAAGAGAAATCTGATCTCTTTAGGCATGTTAGATAGCTCTGAATATTCATTTAACTCTGATAATGGCGGCATAAGAGTAACTAAAGGGGATACTATTGTTATGAAAGGTGAAAAGAGGAATGGGTTGTATGTGTTAATGGGTTCTTCCATATCTGCAAGTGTTGTAATGACAGCAGAATCTGATATTGATAAAACAAAACTTTGGCATCTTAGACTTGGCCATATGAGTATGAAAAGGCTTCAAGAACTTGAAAGACAAGGCTTATTGTGTGGTGATAAGATAAGTAGTCTTGAGTTTTGTGAGAATTGTGTCTTCGGAAAAGCACACAGAGCAAAGTTTCCAAAAATGTTACATATATCTAAGTGTGTCTTAGAATATGTTCACTCTGATTTATGGGGGCTAGCTCAAGTGCCATCTTTGTCAGGGGGCAGATACTTTATGACCTTGATTGATGATTATTCAAGGAAAGTATGGCTCTATGTTCTGAAATCCAAAGATCAAGCCTTAGAAAAGTTTAAGGTCTGGAAAATTTTAATGGAAAATCAGAGTGGAAAAAAGCTGAAGGCCTTAAGGACTGATAATGGCCTGGAGTTCTGCAACAAAGAATTTGAAGATTTCTGTCAGAAGAATGGAATCTTAAGACATAAGATAGTCAAATTTACCCCTCAATAAAATGGCCTAGCAGAAAGGATAAATAGAACTTTTGTTGATAAAACCAGGTGTATGTTGATTAACTCTAGACATTCTAAGAAGATTTTGGGCAAAGGCTGTGAGTACAGCTTGTTATCTAGTCAACAGGAGTCCCTCATCAGCCATTGGTTTCAAAACACCAAAGGAAATGTGGTCAGGGAGGCCTTCAAAATATGACAACATCAGAATTTTTGGATGTCCTGCTTATGCACATGTAAATCAGGGCAAACTTGATCTAAGAGCTTTGAAAGGTTTTTTTGTTCGCTACCCTGATGGTGTTAAAGGATATAAACTTTGGTGTGGACAGACTAAAAAATGTATTATTAGCAGAGATGTTATTTTCAATGAAACAGTTATAGTTAAAGCTGGAAGAGAAATAACAAAAGCTGATATGCATATTGAAGGAGATGTGAATAAACCAGTTGAGTCCTCTAAGCTTAAGGTGGAGTTTCTTAGAGCTAAGGATAAAGAAATGGGTGTATCTGATGGTGAAACTGGTCTATCTAATGAAACTAAAGCTGTTGAAGCACAAGACACACAGCAAACTGACCTGCAAAACTACCAGTTAGCGAGAGATAGATGCAGAAGGAACATCAGGGCACCTGTAAGGTATGGTTATGCAGATTTAATTGCCTATGCACTGATGAGTACAGAGGATATGACAATTGAGGAGCCTGCAAGCTTCATTGAGGCCATTGAGAGTAAGAACAGTGATAGATGGATTGAGGCAATGAGGGAGGAGATGGATTCTTTACAAAGAAATCAGACCTGGACTCTTGTTCCAAATCCAGGTGATAAGAAACCGGTTAACTGTAAGTAGATTTTCAAGAAAAATGATGGGCATCCCTGGAGTTGAACCTTCAAGATTCAAGGCAAGGCTTGTGGCCAGAGGGTTTACACAGAGAGGAGGTGTTGATTTCAATGAGATTTTTTCTCCTGTAGTTAAACATAGCTCTATCAGAATTCTTTTGGCTATGGTGGCATTACTTGATATGGAGCTTGAACAAATGAATGTCAAAACTGCTTTTCTGAATGGAAAGCTTGAAGAGCAGATTATGATGACTTAGCTTAAAGGTTTTTTTAGAAAAGGGGAAGGAAAATTATGTTTGCTTGCTGCATAAATCACTTTATGAACTCAAGCAATCTCCTAGACAATGGTATACGAGATTTGATGAGTTCATGGTGACTAATAGTTATCACAGAAGCAAGTATGATAGCTGTGTTTATTATGGTAGTTCAGATCCAAGTGGAGGGTTATTCTTACTTCTTTATGTGGATGATATATTGATTGCAAGTAAACATAAAACTGAGATTGACAAGCTTAAAAAGCTGTTGAACCTTGAATTCGAGATGAAAGACCTTGTCAGTGCTAAAAAGATTCTTGGGATGGAGATCACTAGGAATTGAATTGCTGGTGTTCTTTTCTTGAGTCAAGAGAGGTATGTTAATAAGGTGTTAGAGAGGTTTGATATGTAATACTACAAGCCTGTTTTAACCCCTCTTGGCACTCAGTTCAAGTTGTCTGTATCTCAAGCATCTGATGCTGTTAAGGATAAGCTTAAGATGGAAGAAATACCATATGCTCAGGCTGTGGGGAGCCCAATGTATGCAATGGTATATACTAGACCTGATATAGCTTATTCAGTGGGAGTAGTCAGCAGATTCTTAAGTTGTCCAAGTAAAATCCATTGGGATGTTGTCAAATGGATTCTAAGGTATCTCAGGGATACTTCAGACCATGGTTTGTTGTTTGAAAGATTTAATCAAAATGTAAGTGAAGTGGTAGGGCATTTAGACTCTGACTTTGCTGGAGACATGGATAAAAAGAAGTCAACTATTGGATATTTGTTCATGCTGAATAACTGTATAATTAGCCAGAAATCATCTCTACAGGCTGTGGTAGCTCTATCATCAACAGAGGCTGAATTTGTAGCAGCTACAGAAGCAACCAAAGAGTCTATGTGGCTCAAAGGTATCCTCAATGAACTTTGGTTAAATCAGAAATCAGTTCAGATCTTCTGTGATAATCAGAGTGCTATACAACTGGTTAAAAATCAAATGTATCATGAGAGGACTAAGCATATAGATGTGAAGCTACAGTTTATTAGGGATGAAGTTGCAAAGGGGATTGTGGTGATCACAAAGATTCATACATATATAAATCCAGCAGACATGCTTACTAAAGCTCTTCCAACAGCCAAGTTTGAATTCTGTGTGAATTTTGTGGGCATTTTGCCCAAACCAAGCTGAGATCATGTGTAAAGTACAACATTTGAAGTTTTTTTAGCAACTTTCATGATAAGTGATCAACTGAATCAGAAATGCAAGGTGGAGAATTGTGAAGATATGTTTGACTGGTTGGAGGGATTAAAGTGAAATCGAGTGAGAATTGTGTGGGTCGTTATACAGATTGCATTCAGTCGAAGGGGTGCTGATGAAGTCTGTTATTAACAATCAAGTCTGTTATTTTCTTTTTCTTTTGATCGTTATTTTGTTTTCTGTTCATCTTGATTCCAATTCAATCTTGACGACAAAGATTGAGTAAATTCTAGTGACCAGTTCTTAAAGATTACAACAGTAACAGTCTGGAGATGCAAGAAAATAAGATTGCCTAATATCCTCCATTTGCAGGTGAAGATCAAGCAACCTGAAAGTTTGACAATAAATGTGGGTACAAGGGTACTGTCTCTTCAATCATGCAGTATGAACAACGGAAGAAATCTGCAGTTACTAAATGCAATGTCAGGATTTTACCCTACTCATTCAAGAGAGCAGGAGATAGAGTTTGATGTGAGCATTATTAGGAGGAATTGTATTCTTTTGTTGGAGCAGTTATCAAATGGGGCAGCAGAGATTAATCCTCTGGTACGAGATGAGGCTATAAAGGTGGTAGGAGAGTGGAAGAAGAAGATGAGAGCAGCCGTGGAGAATTCTTAGGAGGTGCTGGCACTTTTGCATCTTTTAGCTGCCTTCAGATTGGCACCTGCTTTTAATGGTAATGAACTTGAAAGTCTTCTTGAACAGGAGATTGAAAAGCGAAAATACAGCTTTTTAGTTTAATTTTGGCCACTTATTTTCACTAGGAGAGACTAAGAGAGAAAAAATATTATGAGAAAATCCATGTTCCTCTATTAAATAGTATAATTGCATGTGTTCTGAGAATTACAATTTTGCACGCCTCTATTATCTTTATAAAACTCTCTCTTATTACAATTACATTAGATGATAAAATCAATCTAATTAAATCCCTATATTTTTCTCTCTATAAATTTTCTATCTCTAACTCTTTACACCCACACAAGTACACCAAAGTATTTTGCAATTTATGTTTCCTCCTCAACATTTTGGATTCTCATACATTTTTTTTTAGTTAAATAAATATGATTTAATCATTAAAAATTTCATAAAAAGGCCTGTAATTAGAGATGAGTAACGGAAATTGATTTTTTTTTCGACAGAAAGATAAACTTCCATTAAGACAAATGAGAGATTACATCCATAATTTGAGAGGGAAAAGATCCCTTCCAAGAACCAGTTACATTACTAGCTAGGGCATATTTCGCTAATGCATGAGCCACCCTATTACATTTTCTTAGGATGTGCTGGATTACAATCAAATTATCACCTTTCATCTTGCTTTGAACATCCTCAATAATCGAACAAATCTCTGTTTTGCTACTTTCCTTGCTCAAAACCAACTCCACCACCTCTTTACAATTTGATTCGATTATCACAGGGGTCCATTTAGCATCAAGAGCCATCTGTATTCCCATATTAACATCTACTGCTTCTGCTTAAGCTACATTACCGTTAAAATGCATTTGTTGCACAGCTGCTGCCACCACTCTGCCATCGCTGGCTCTTATCACCACCCCTATTCCTCCTTGTTGAGATTCTCCCCTAGTTGCTGCATCAACATTACTCTTGTAGCTACCTATAGGAGGTGGAAGCCATCTTTGTAAACTCTCAACACTTGATCTTGCTGTCGAATTCCTTTTGGACATTTTTAGCCTTACATAAGCCTCCATTATAGCTTCTGCTTTTGCTACTGCATGCTGAGGAGCTAGAATTTTCTTTTCAAAAACAAACTGATTTCTTCCGTACCAAGCAATCCACCACAGGGCACAAATTAAACTTAGCTCATCCTCACTTCTCCTTCTTGCCACTTCATACATTTGCCCCAATAAGTCTGGAAATCTAAAAAGCTGCATTTCCGCTTTAAAAGGAGTTAATTTCCACATCGATTTTTTTTTCATTTAATCATAAAGAAACGGTTAGAAAATGATATTTTGGGAATTGAAGTAGGTTCTGACAAGAACAGGAGATTGAAAAGTAAATTAAAAGGATGCTAAAATTAGTAGTCACACACTTTATAAATGAATCGAATCGAATAAATCGAGTTAATTCACTTTGGTTTACAATTTCAGTTCAAACCAAATTTGTTAGGAGTGATGCCATTAACGCTCTTTAAAGTCCTTATAAAGACCGCTTCTAATTTCTTGACAATTTTAACATTGATAATTATATTATAGTCACCGAACAGTCTCTTTCTTAAAAGCGTCGTTTTTAATATTACGTGTTTACTTGTCGATGATTGAAATTGATTGAAATCAAAATAGACTAAAATTGAAATAGAAATATAAATTAGAATAATTTATTTACTTAAATTGTAAGAATTAAAATCGAAATAGACTGAAATACTATTGATATGTTTACTTTATTTTAGAATCGAAATTGAAATAAATTGAATTGTTTCAAGTTAATAAAATGCTTTTAGTTAATTATAATAATAACTACTACTATTATTATTATTATTTATTATTATTATTATAAAAATGATTGTCAATAGTAATAATAATAATAATAATAATAATAATAATAATAATAATAATAAAAATAATAATAATAATCAATATTTCAATTCAATGGAAGCTTGTTTCAATCAACTTAATAAAAAAAAAAATTATTAACTTTATAAAACTTAAACTTTTTAACTTTGGCCATTTATCTTTTTTTGTTTTGCCATGCTTCCAGTTCATATTTGCTAATGGACTTTTGCCATTTTACACTTCTTTTTTTCCGTGTATCCAACATATATTTTAATTGAGATTGAGCACTAGAAATTACAAATTGTAGTAACATTATAAATTCAAAATGGTGCCACTCCTTTGCATGTATAAATTTCAAAATAGTGTCTAGTACAACATATGTTCCAGTAACACATAATACACATATAAATTTAAAAATTCCCATATAACAGCTACAAATAATAGAAATGGCGATTCAAAATTCTAACATAGAGTAGCAAAAACCTGTACCAAATTATACCCCCTGACGAAGCATTTGAAGGATATATCATTTCCTATTGTGATTAGGCATGGCAAAGAATACCCAAAGTAGATTGTGCTTTGTGCCCAACATTGTAGTTGCATCATACATCTCATTGACACGACCCGCCCCGAAACCACAAGGCGAATCGGCTTAATTTTTAATAAATTGATCGAAAACAATCTAATCAATGAGTATTCTACCGAAAATTTGACAGAATCTCCCATATATTTATCATATAACCAAATCTGTAAAATTATAAATCAAGCACTCCCAAAAGAATTTCAAATACAACTATCTCTGAACAACCAATCTCCTCAACAAAATGTCAAATTATTCAATATCCAATATCAATAAAATACATATGTTATCCGCAATTTCCAAAATATAACAAATTATACAATCCCAAAATATCTCAATAAATCAATCGATAACTCTTAACATCATAACGTGGCCATAATTCCGAAAATAACTATTGCTGCTGGGTCCACTATTGTACTTATGAATCCCCTGTGGGGGAGAAAATATAATAAAACGGGATGAGCATAAAACTCAGTGAGCTCAGTGAGTGGATAATAATTTTTTAACATAATTTTACTCTAAAATAATTAATCAGATCAAAATATCATCTCATCAAAATATTACAAAAACTTAAATAACTTATTAAATTCAAATCATGTACTCAAATAATGATATCGCAAATATACTGAATAAATCAATGGACATTTATAATACTTATAATCATCATTACTGAAATACCGAAAACTATCACCAAATAAGTACCCAGGGGAAATAATCTCATCATATCCGGACATCGACGGACGGGCAATGACGTACTATCTGGGTACGATCACGCCTCGGAGCTACACGGATAGATAAAAAAAAAATCATCTCATATCTCATCATATTTGTGTATGCATAATCTGATCCCCAAAAGACAAAGTCGCTCGAGTACACAGCCCAAAGTCTCTGTGTGTACTCAAACGGGTTCCAAAAACCTATATCTCATATGTATCATCCGTATCTCAATATCAATATCTCTGTATTCATCATACCACATACATATGTCATCTTATCTGTATCACTATATCTGGAGGGGAATGGTATTGTCTAATTATTTTAAAAACAATCATTATGCTCATATTCATATACCTTTGTACACATATACATAAACATATAATCTCATATGAAATCTCATCTAAAATCTCATTCGAAATCTCATTTCCTTTTTCATTTAACATGTCTTAAATCTACTTTTCTTTTCTTTAAAAATATTATTATGCATATTCAAAATCAATAATCAAATTCATTAATCAAACACATTTCTCGTAATAAATATCAAATCACAGAAAAAAACTATTTCTATAAAATCATTAAATCGAAGCCTTTAAAACTAATCTCATAAACATGTTTTACCATATTTTAAAATCATAATAAACTACAACGAAAATAGATTTTGTATATTCCACTCAAAGTGACGGTGTCCCAACTAGGTATCGACAACGTGCGCGACTTGATTCTCATTCGCAGATCCTTCTAATTTAAGGAAATAACATAATTACTAATCATAATTGCAAATTATAACTAATATACTCGAAACAACATTTATCCGTAATAAAATATTCTCGAATTAATAAAATTACCAAAATGCCCTCAACATCAAAATTCATCAAATTATCCTCAAAATGGCATATTATCAAACTATCATCAATTCCGATTACAAAAATATCCACAAGTTCTGAATTTATAAAATTACCCCCAAAAAAATATAAAATTACCAAAATGCCGCTAACAACGTAAATTACTGAATTACCCCCGAAATCTCAAATTACCTAACTGTCCTGATCTGAAATTATCAAAATGCCCACCAATTTTAAAATTACAGAACTACCCCTAATAGTCAACAGTGACCGGAACTCAATCAACGGCGACGAGAAGCTCAGGTCTGCTAGTTCTGACCTCGGTGAGTCCAATGGTGCCGGTGGTGCCCTCGCACGAGTGGCGGTAACGGCAGATCGAGCTCCTCAAAACCATGAGCTTTCCGGTGGTCGATCGACAGCAATATGGTCATTTCAGGTGACGGATTGGTCGGGAAATAATGAGGGGAAGCTGAGGAATAAGATCCGAGTGGTGGCGTGGCCTAAAACCAGCGAAATCAACGGCAATCGCCGCGCATTCTGGCCATTTTCCAGTATCGGTGATGGCAGAAATACATCAACGGACAGTCAAGCTTTAGATCGGTACCAAGCGTGGCCGGTGGGGTGGCCGAAAATGGAAGAAACATGGGTCATTTCGCGAGTGCGCTGGTCGGTTGGTCAAATGGGTCAAATAATGAGGGAAGGCTCTCTTCTCTTTTGGAAAGAAAATGCCTCTCTCTCTCATCACTTTCCATTTATAGTAACCAGCAATTTTTTTTTAAAGCTTAATACAAATTAAGCTAATTCCGGTCTTGAGTGCCAAAATAAAATCCAATACACGTCTATTGAATCGCGTCTGAAATGTCTCGATTTTGTGTCGCGACAAATTTAAATTATTTCGAGTGCGATCAATTTTAATAATTACGTCCGATTACTCGTAATGATTTGTAACAATTCGACGATTTTAAAAATTTACGATAAAAATAAAAATATCGTCACACTCAATTAAATAAATTTCGTTGCATATGTTACACTCATCCTTTGTTAAGCCTTCAATTTTCATCATCTCATCATACGACTTAACCTGTAAGTCAGCAACATCCTTATTTGCCGTAGAAAGTGAAATTCTATATAAGCTACCCAAGAGGGGGGGTGAATTGGGTTTTAAAAACTAAGCCAATAAAAATGCACAATATTAAAACTAATGTCTTAATCAAAATCAAAAGCAATAAATTCAACAATGCTCAAATTAAAAAGGATAAGGGAAGAGAAATCAAACACGTGATTTTTACGTGGTCTTGACGCCTCCAAGCTCACCGGCTTGAGGATTCCACTAAGCAAGCCTCCAAGGCTTCAATACAACACTTGACTTCAAGGTGTCAATGGACTCTCTCTTATCTCTCTCTCTCTCTCTCTCTCCAACACTTACAATTGACTTTTTTTACAAAGAAAAACCTCTCTCTCTCCCAACACTTTCACATTTATAACAAATAATCTCTCACACACTCCAAATGATTACAATTTTTTAATGTGTGAGGAATGAAATAAAACATAAAAAGAAGATTGTTTCTCAAAATATCAAATGTTGGAATCACTCTTGTTTGAATTTGATTGCCAAAATAAAAAAACAATTGACACGCCTATAATCGAATCGCCGTTTGTCTCTATCGGTTAAATTTGAATTTCCAATTTTGTGTATCCTTTGACAAAAACGGTTTAAATTATTTCACCGCTTTCTTTCCGGAACGATCAATTTTAAAACGGTAATTACGTCCGAAGTTATCGGTTAGCCGTTTAAATAAATTTTGTAAGACTTAGAACTTCTACTTATTTTAAAAATTTTTAAATAAACGGTTCAATAAAATTTTTACTCACTTTGAATATCGTTTTAATTACACTCAATTAAATAAAAACTTTGCTAACCGTTTGGGCTGTAAAACATTTTTTACTTACAATGTATCGGTTAGCCGTTTTAAATAAACATCCTTTGTTAAGCCTTCAATTTTCATCATCTCATCATACGACTTAACCTGTAAGTCAGCAACATCCTTATTTGCCGTAGAAAGCCCATTAACCAACCCGTCTATCTTAGATACCATAGCGGCCACAGTTTCAGCCATTATCTCGATACTTGAACACATACAGTCAATGGTTCTCTCCTTATTTTTTTTTTCTTTTCTTAGACCTAACGGATGAACTACTTGGAGCATTTTCTACCTCACCAAGAGCAGCATGTGATTGAGGGGTACGTGACTAAGGGGTATAAGACATATAATCAACAAAATCATCCATTACAGTCTCGTTAACTGAGTGACTCCTACATTCACATCAACATTATCCTTTTTGCGTCCCTTATCCTCATCGTCTGCATTTCCCACATTTGCTCTGGTCGCTCGATCTCGACAATGTATTAAAGTCAATGTGTAATAATGCGAGAATAGTTTGTTAAACAAACCATTTGCATCCTTCCTTTTTTGTTAAAAAAAATGTTGCTAATAACATAAAATCAAGTCAAATAATAAAATTAACACCATGCAATTCAAAGATTACCTTGCAAACTCATTGAAAACATTCTTTTCACAAAAGATCACCATCTTGTCGTTATCAGAACTAAACACATTTAGAGGCAACATATCAAGCATAACACACCACATTTATTTAAACCATTTCACTCTAGATTCAATGCGAAGAGAAGCTTTCAAACCACAACCCGACAATTTTGGTTCCATCTTATTTTCCAATTGTTGCAAGTACCAATTGTTGCAACATTAAAAAAATATATGTTGAGCATTCTTTTGCTTTTATTTGTTACCTATGTATTATTTACTCTTTAATCTTTTAATCTTTTACTTTAATGAATTTACATTTATATTGCAGCATGTTCTACTGGTGGACCATACTCAAGCTGAAGCATAATCATTTTTCTCCCATTCTTTTTGAACATGCGTATTTTTTCTTGTTCAAATTATTATTATTATTTTTAATCATCACTCACGTCTCATTACAGTGAAATTAAAGCAGCAATGTCATTTTAGAAGACCTACAATGAAGGCCGAAAAGCCTACCGTGTCTTCCCAAATTTGCACCAGCAAATAATAACTAGCCCATGTGAAGTCACAAACCAGCCTCTCAAACTCAACCTCAACCTCAACGAATCTAATAAAAAAGAATCCAGGAACCAAATCAAGTGGTTTACCCAACGACTCTCTAGCAGATATTGTTTCAGAACTAGTTTCACTAGAAATTCATAGTTTTACCCATTAAAAAAAGAAACAAATCAAATCAAATTAGCAAACAGGTCTTAGGGTCTCCAATATAATCATTTAAACAAAAAATTGAAGAAAAGAGTCATAAAAAAGAACAAGAATAAAAGATAAAAATATTTCATTCTAAGATATGAAAAAGGGAAAAATAAATTATTTACTTGTTTGGAGATAGAGGGCCGACATCTGAGTGGGTGAGCAGCGACGGAAAAGTGTTGCGATCACCGGCGACAGGTAAAAAAGGCTGCAGCAGCTATGAGAGTCTGGCAAAGTTAGAGATTTCAAGTACATGTGTTTTTCTTTTTTTTGGATGAATACATTAGTTTAAAGGACAAATTTGGAATTATGAAAGTTTTTTAAGGGCAATTTCGCCTCTTCGGTGTAAGGGGTTTTGATTCCTACTCCCCTCTAACGGAATCAGAACCCCATATTTCATTCTCAAATTTTTTTTAGGACCCACTATTTCCAAATCGATTCCTGGTGTTATTTTAAAAAATAAACAGAACAAAGCTCTTTTGATTCATTGATTCCTATCCATAGGAAGTAAGCACAACATAAAAGAATTTCTCAACGGTGCTGTAAGCTCCGCTCTTCTATTAATGGGCTAGCTAACTTTTACTTTTGGACCTTTTACTATTGGGCTTAAATCCTAATTTAATTGCAGAATTGAACTATTGGCATTCCTTTAAATAGTTCTTAAATTTTTTTTTTATTTCCCCACCCGATTAAACTTGCATTAAAAAATTTAAAAGTTTCTTATGAAACCTCATTAATTAAAAAAATAAACCTATTTTCTTCAATAAACCCTTAAATGTAAGGGTGGAAATGGGCAGATATAGGTTAAATTTATTCTATTCCAGATCCAAATCCTTAATAATAGTTAAGATCCATATATGCTCTAGATCCATAATGAATCCATTTTTTTCACTCTATATCCAGACCAAAAAAGAAAAATGATAAAGATCTATAGTTGCTTCAAATAAAAAAAAAAAAAAAAGAAGTTAAAGTCTAGATCTGATCTAGATCTGTCATGAATTTTAAAACTCAATAATAAAAGAGCAACAATTTTCTAGAAAATAAAGCTAAAGACCAAAATGTATTGATAAGGATTAAATTATATAATTTGTCTAAAAATATAATAATTATTGTAGTTTATGATTTCACACCAAAACAAATAAATAAGAAAAGATAATAAAATATCCATATAAAATAATTATAGGAGTAAGATCAATGTAATATTCCTATATCTTTTTCATCATTCTAATACCCATGGATACCCATCATCATTTCTACAAAATTAAATAATGAAATATAAGTGAAATATGATTTATATTCGATGCTTTATTATTTTGATTATGACCATATTTAACTAAATATATGAATAACATAGTTATTTTATGGTAGATAACCACTACTGATTAGTGATTACACAACATGAATAAGGCTATAAGAAAATAACAAAAAAGAAAACTCAAGTCTAGAGATTTACTTAACAATTAAAGCATTGGTCCAAGCATTTAAATGGAGTGGAGAAGCGAGAGTACACTGAAGAGAAAGAAAGAGGCTGAACTAAAGAGTGAGGATTTAAAAAAAAATTAGGGCCAGTTGCCCTAATTTTACTTTACACTTAATTATTTTTATCTATTATCATTTAAATTTACAAAACTAACCTTTAAGTTTATAAATTCTTAAATATATAGTAAATACCACTAATATGCTATGAATAAAATTTATTATCATTTATAATTACACAATTGTTAAAAAAAATTTAAAATTAAATTAAATAAAAAAGGAAATGGATATAGATCTCGATCTAGATATTAAAATAGATATAGACCTGCTTTAGAACCGTCTTAAATCTATGCATCGATATCTAAATCTATTTTAGAATAACTCAAATTCGATCCAATTTGATTTAAATTACGTGGATGTTGGGTCAGATCTAATCCATTACCACTCTACTTAAATGCTTCCACATTCTCTTTCTCTTAATTTGCTCTCCCTCTTTGAATTCTTCCTCTTTATTTTAATAGGATAAATTGAACCTTATAAGTCAATATCATGTGTTAGATTAGATTAGCAAGAAATAGATAAAAATAACTTTAATTTCAATATTTTAATGAGCGACGCTACGGGCACCCCTCTATTTTTCTTATAAAACCCTTCTTATTATACATTTACAATTATATTCTTCATATTTTAAATTGTATTAGATGTACGATCTTATCTAATTAAATCTACATATGATTTTTCTCTCCAACATTTTCTCCACTAAAAACTTTTAAAATTTACAATTTTTTTTAAAAAAGCGACCAGTGGATAATAAGCTTTTTTTTTTTTTTACTATAAATTGCTAACTTTTTTGTGAAATTTTCATAAATTGCTAACTTTGTTAGAATGCCAGAGAATAGCCGAGCTTGTGCGTATTTATACATATTTATTTTGAAATGGAACGTCATAAACTAAAAAGTATAAACCTAAAACAAATTGAAAGTTGATAATAAATTAAGCAAATGGGACAAAAGATTAAGTTGTTATCAACAATCTTTTACTACAAAAAAAAAAAAAAACTTGAAGGGTGGTTGAAGACAGAGACCATCTCACGGGTTTATTGAGGAAAAAAGACAAATAAATGTTATTTTAGGAATTAAAGAGGATATAAGCAGAAAATGGGTTTGAAAAGGATAATTGACGAGTGCTAATAGCACCACTTTATTTTAGTAGCTCATCCTAGTACCCACAATCATTTATGATTATATGACAAAATAATTTTCTGCTTATATTTTTTATTTATTATCTGTTTAATACATTTTCTTGTGAATAATGAAAGAGACTAAAAATCCCAACAATTGTAAAAAAAAGGATTTTGTATGGGAGGGAGGCTTTTAATCTGGTGGTAAAACTGACCAGCCTCATTGGTTAGCTTAATAGTCAAGTCAATGAAAGCTAACGACAACTTTTTTGAAATTTAAAGAGAGATTTTTGAAATATTTTAAAAATTAATCATATATTTTTAATGAAGTTTATGAAGTAATTGAGAAAAAGATTTCTTTGAAACTTATGACTTTAAAGAATCGAGTGTAGTTTTAAACGAATTTTAAGATAAAGATTATGAACAAAATATAATTATATAAAAATGAAATTATCTCGGAACAATCATAAGGAAATAATATCTTATAAGAGGGCATAACTACATTGCATCATGGGTTTGGCACACCAGTCGTTTGTCTCTTAGCAAAGTGAGTGTTGGATTTGATCTAACAACTGCAGAAGAGACACAGAGACAAATGGGAGAAACCTGAGAAAAAAGTTATGAGCCAGTCACCTGGAGGGAAACAAGTGTTTGTTAAAAGAACGCATGTAACACATTTAAACAAGCAGCAGGCGGGTGTATGCAACTGATGGTTGAATACAACTGATTGGAAGCGTGCAAGTATGGGTTGGGCTAAGATTGACATGAAATTTCCCAAAATGGTGTCTGAAATATTTGCAAATGATGAGGTAATGCATTGCCTCAGTAAATGCTGGAAAATTAAGGGAAAAATTAGTTTTCACCCATGAGGTTTGATATAATAACTTATTTCATTTTTGTATTTTAAACAATAACTTATTTTATTCCGATTTGCAAACAATAGCCCAAAAAATCCTTTTATAAATTTATAGTTAGTTTACTCGGTAATTTATTTTGTACAAAATAAGATAATCATTTAAATAGATGTAAATAATTTAAATGAAAAATCTAAAGAACAATTAAATAATATTTGACTTACGCATAAATTTAAAATTTGAGGATAATTGCAAAGAATTTACAACTTATATAAACACATGTGTGTGTTCATTAAATTTTATTAATGAAGTAAATTAAATTTTTAAATAGTAGTAGTAATAATAATAAGAGTAAATTTTGAGCCAAGAATGATTATCTATATTAAGACGAAGGATAAGTTAAAAGGGGGGAAAGGATAAAATGCTCTTGCCCCATTGGATTTGGACCAAACACCTTATGTGGCCATTTTCTTTTGGCATTCATGTTGTTTATTGTAAATAATAAAAATTATAAGTTTAAAAACTTTTATACAATAAGCCCCAATAAAAATATAATAAATTTAAAATAAAAAATTATTTGTCATTTTTTTCAACAGGCCATACTGTTTTCAGTAAAGAATTTAAACTGTAAGTTTCAATAATTTTACATGATAAGTGCCAATTAAAATATAATAATTTTAAAATATAAAAATATGTATTATCTATATGTCTCCCTCTCAATCAGTCTTTCTTACTTTAAATGTTAATTTATTTATTATCAAACATATATATGTTCTTAAAAAAAAACTGAGAGTCTTCTAGCCATGTAAATTAGATTAATTTCTTGAATAAAAAACTTCAAAAAAATAATGTTTGCATTGTGATAAGAAATCTATGGTGTTAATGTTTTCTTCTTTACCATTGTAATAAGAAAGAAGTTGTATCTTACTTTTTAAAAGAATATCTAAACAATTAGTGTTGGTTAATGTAGTTAAAGATGGTGTGATAGGCTTGTTTTAGTAAAATTTAATTCCAATATATTGTTTGATATGAATAAGTAAATTAGGAATAATACAAATTGGGCTTACCAAATTATTATGTAATAATGATGTTTTCTTCCCTTAAGAAGACCCATAGGGTAAGTTTTTAACTAAATTGTTGTATTATATTAATAGCACATGATAAAAGAGTTGTGTTAAAAATCCTAAAAGTTAGTTAATGTGATTTTTTTTTTTTTGAAAGGTAATTCTCCCATAATCCAGTAATTGAATATATTATTCATTATTGACAATCATAAATTTAAGTAATAGAATAAATATTACACAATTTGTTTGTTTTCCCATTAAATTAATAATTGAGATAATATTTTTGCAAATATAATCTTAGATTCATATATGGAATAAAGTACAAATAATTATACACAATTTGAAATTTACATATACAAATTTTTTATTTTGAAAATATTATTTATGAACTCTATAATGCAATTTAAATTACCATCCACATATTAACTTAATATTTATTTATTTTGCATTTTAATATTGCCAAAATGTATATAATAAGCTTGTCCAATCTCGTGTTACACTAAAGAGAATATAACATTATCGTAATCAATTGGTATTTTAGGTAAATAAGTGTGTAGAGCAGTTTAGCAAGTTAAAATAACTGATTCATATTTTAAATATTTAAATATGTTCATTGACTAAATTACCCTTGCCCATATAAAGAGAATAAAATATTTTGATGGACTTATATGTCAAAATTTTGAAAGCTTATGTTTGCTTTTTTTTTTTTTAATAAAATAGGCAGAGTTGCAACATTAGCAACCAAGTAATTACATCCTTGCCATCATAATATCTTTTGCAACTCTTGTGTTGAATCTAATAGTTTGATCACAAAAAATTAAAAAAAAAAAAATGAGGTATGAAATCATGGTTACATGCTAACTGAACCTTCTTTAAATTGTAATACATTTTCATCGGAATAAAAAAACTGAATATGGGTTATGTTGTAATATTTTATTAAGTTGAAGAGAATCTATTTCTCTGAAGCCCAAGAATCTGTATTTTGTTGAGGCAGCAAGCCTTCCCCTTACCAACAAAACTGCCTACAAATGTCTTGAACATTCTGCCATTTCCGCCGGAAAATATATTATTGTTTTAGTTGGAGCGGTGGAGTTAGCACCCTAGTGCTTCAGGTAAAAGAACAATACTCTTATTTCTTGTGTTTTTTTTTTTTTTTTTTTGCTTGGCTCAATTAATATTTTACATAAATTACTTTTGTTTTAAAATTTGTTGGTGGCTTTCGACATTCATTGTGGCACTCTCATTTTGTGGGTTAATGGTTTTCATAATCTTGATTCACTTGCATTTATTTTCATGCATGTTTTATTGTTCAATATTCTATATCACGGGACATTATCTCTTAACTTAAGATTTTTGTTATGGTTATTGATGGCATAAGGTGTTGCATTAAAAAATAAAGCTTATATCAATTAATTAATTTGTTTGTTAGTAAATTTTTGAGGTTTTCAATACCCAAGTGAATTAATGAAACACATAGAACAACAAACCTGCTATCGTAACCATTTCTTCAATTTATTCATAAAATTATTCTACCTTACCCTCCACAGAGCCTGCAGCTAACATATTAGCCCAAAGTAATTGTAGGCAGGGCCTTCACATATCATACATTCAAAATAATTTTGAATCATACTTTTTGAATTTATCCCAACGAGGAATGAAATCACAGCAAATAAAGAAAGGAACAAACAAAATCAATTAACAATTATATGAACAACACCTAGGGAAGCAAAGTCAATTAATAATTATACAAACAACACCTAGGGAAAAAAATCAATTAACAATTATACGAACAAAACTTATATGAATACTAAAAGAGATATAAAATGAAACATAAAAATTATATGATAAATAAGGTTAATTTGAGAAAATCCAAACCTCTAAATAAGTATTAGTTATTCGAGAAACTAATAAACTCTTAATTACAATTTTTAAATTATTAGAATAATAAACTCACGATACTTGTATTGAATAATATCAAACTTTATATAATAAAACTTATTTAAAATTACAATCTAAAAATTATAAACACTAAGTATGTTCTCACATAATACTCCACTACTTGTATGTAGTTTCACAAAATATGTGTAATTATTTAAAATTAAATAAATTAAATAAATAATTTTAATTATTTTAAGAGTTTATATCAAAAACCCAGGGAAACAAAATCAATTAACAATCATACGAACAAAACCCAGAAAAACAAAATCAATTAACAATCATATGAACAAAATAGATGCAACAAAATTTTCCCACATAGATGCAGCAGCAGCAGCACCACCACTAGACGAGTCAGAGTCGAGACGTAGCACCACCACCATACGAAGCCGAGATGCAATAGCAGCAACTTTCTTTCTCAATGTAGCAACAGTCGTCGATCCTCAATTACAATAGCAACAGAGCAGAGACGCAGTAGCAGTAGCACACGGAGCTGAGATACAGCAGCAGCTTTCTCTCTCAACACAGCAGCCAATTTTGCTTGAAGAACTGTGACGAAGAGAGAGCTATGACAGTCAATTGTGGATGAAGAGCAAGAGTATTGATGGAGAGAGAGAGAGAGAGAGCCGTGATGGTCAATGGTGGATGAAGAATAAGAGTACTCACGGAGAGAGAGAACTGCAAATTTAGATCTTCATTATCTTTTTTGTTTTCATTTTACTTGTACTATAGTTTCAGCCAGTTACTTATTTTCCAACTGTTAAATCTCAGCCGTTAACTACCTTTATTCATAATCTAAAGGCTCATTCACTAAGAGACAAACAACTGGGGTACCAAACTCATGGGGCAAGGTAGTTGGACCCTCTTATAAGATCCATGATCATCACAATCTTTATGCTTTAAATTTGAATAGGTCCATGCTGACCAGAATTCTCTCCTAATAAAATTGTTACATATACTTTGAAATATTTGAAAATTCAAGAAAATGTTTATCAACACATAATATTTGTTGAACTGCATTATTTGTGTCATAATTCAGGTAAGTTCTATCTATATTAAAATAATAATTGGACTATCGAATCTCACAGCCTCAATAATTCATATAATACTTTGTTGAATTCACATCATTTGTACAATAATTTAGTTAAATTTTTTTATTGTAAAATAATGGGTTCAACTATTGTGTAATTTTAAAATTTAAAAAGTTCATATCAACATATAATACTTTATTGAATCATATTACTTGTGCTATAATTTAGTTAAGTCTTGTTTTATATTAAAATAATAGTTCGACTATGGTATATTTATAAATTCAAGAAAGTTCATATCAACATATATTACTTTATTAAATCACATAATTTGTGACATAATTTAGTTAAGTCTCATTTATATTTAAATAATAGGTTGGACATCATATTTTATAGTCTTATTGTACCATATCTTCCTCTTGAAATCACTATTTATCACTTATTCCCATCTATTTTTAGCCCATGGTACTAAAAATTAAGGAGAAAAAAGGTTAATAAGTTATGTACTTGATATCAACTCTGGGGAATACAAAATATTCATTTATTATAAGAAAATTATTCAAAAAATATATTTTTTACAATCTATGTGAAAAGCAAATATGCATTTAAGTTTGAAACATTTTTTAAAATTTTTTATTTGTATTTAATATTATTTCAGTTTATGAATAGTAAAATATATTAGAATAAAATAAAAAAAAGAAAAATAAATAGATTATAATAAATAAAAAAGAATAATTTTTTAATTTTAATTTATTTGATTAATTAATATATAAGTATTTAAAAATAAGAATAACGCACCAAAATTATTATATAAGAGAGCTATTAAATACTATAAAATGGCAAGGAGTAAGTCATCACGAGAAATTTTAAAATACTTTAGAGTTAATACAATCAACTAAAACCCTGATACATCTTTAATATTCTGGAATTTGTTAGTACACACAACCGATATTATAAATTAAGTTAACAGCCCACCAATTAAAAGAAGATACGTGTCATGACATGATTTGATGTACAGTGAACTTCAGAATATGTCACTTTCACAAGAACTGAAACTCTGCGTAAAAGAGTCCAGTAACAGGCCAACATTAAAACAAAAGTTATTTACTTCGGCATCACGCTAGCTGGTCCGAAGCTAAGTTCATGACAGTGACAGGTTATGCGGCGGTGATAAGGGTTTCTTTTATTGTTATTACTATTGGCTGCTGAGTTTGAAGTTTGAAGACGGCCGGTTAGTTAACCCTTCTGCAACTGTTCATCTAATTGTTTAATTTTGAATGCTCAATTTCGCTTACATTGTGTCTTTATGAACCGGGTTTGTCTTAGTTTGTAAAATGAAGAACTGTGATAATAATAAAGAGGAGTTGAGACTCGCTGAGTCAAAGAAAGAAATTTTAAGAAGATCATATGATCTGGCACATGCACAAGCTATTTCAGTACTTAAGTTCACTGTTCAATGGAAAGATTTAGAGGAACACTTCGATATAAGTATGAAATCACTTGAAAAGCAAAGTAATGATGTCGATAGGAAGATTAGGTTGTTAGATCGGCGTGCTAAGGAGATTGAAAGTAAGGAGAGTGAGCTTGTTCTGGTGGAAAAAAAGATTAAAAAATGTAATGTTGAGCTTGATTGTAAGGAAAAACAATTGGGGTTGGTTCAAAAGAGGATTGGAGAATGTGATGGTGAGCTTCAATTGAAAGAGGGTGAATTGAATTTGGTGAAAAAATCGGTTGAGGAGTGGTTGGAGAAGCTGAATTTGAAGAAGGAAGAAATGGGTTTGGTTGAAAAGTCAAATGAGAAACGTCTTGTGGAGCAGAGGCAGTTGGAGAATTTGATTAAAGATTGTTGTGAGCTGATTGAGTTGAAAGAAAATGAATTTAGGGAAATTCGAAGCTTGATTGAGGAATGTGAGAAAGAGCTTGTGATGAAGGAGAAACATGTATCTTCACTTCAGTCATTGATCGAAGATTATGCTGAAGAACTTGAATCGAAAGAGAAGCTATATGATGAAATTAAGAAGTCTATTGTACAGTGTGAGACAAAACTTGATTGTGAAAAGAAAGAAATGGAGCTCACTCAAACATCTATTATGGAGGTCTCATTGGAGCTTTGTTTAGAAGAGGAGAAATTAGAGTCACTCCAGAGGATTGTCAGACTGCGCGAAAATGAACTTGACTCTAAAGAGGAGAAGCTTGATTCAATGAAAGAAGAAATGAAAAAGTATTTTAATGATATTGAATTGAAAGAGAGGGAGTTCAATGGAATAAGGAAATGCATAGAAGAACGCAGTCAGGAACTCACATTGAAGGAGAAGCAGTTAAAATCTATTCAAGAATCTCTTGAAGGATGCAGGAATGAGTTCGAGGAAAAAGAAAATGAGTTAATTTCAGTTGAAAAATTAATTAATAAATGCTCAGAGGAGCTTGAATTAAAAAAGAAGCACCTTTGTCTGATAGAAAATTCTGCAGCAGAGCTTTCTGAGGAGTGCGAATCAAATGAGCTAGAACTGGATTTGATTCAGACAATGGCCATTGGATACCTCAAACAGCTCAAAGAGAAGGAAAAGCAGTTCCATTCATTAAAAGAAGCTTTAGATGACCGCTTGCAAGATCTTGAAATAAAAGAAGCTTTAGATGAGGAACGTGTCAAGGACTTTGAGCTAAGAGAGAAAGAGATTGAGTCTATCCGAAAAGCGGTTGAAGATTGCAGTAAAAATCTGGAGTTGAAAGAGAAAAAATTGTCTAACAACCACCATTTGCAAGTGAAAATTGAGCAACCTGAAAGTTTGAAAGGCAATGAGGGTACAAGACAACTGTCTCTTCAATCATGCACTATGAACACTGGAAAAAATCTACAGTTGCTTTTGAATCAGCATCTGCAGAAGCATGATTTGGTTTTTGGTGAAATTTCCCGCACACTCACAAAAGCATGTGACCCTGCGTCGTTGGTGTTAGATGCAATGGAAGGATTTTACCCTCCTCATTTGAGGGAGGGAGATATGGAGTTTGATGTGAGCATTATTAGGAGGACGTGTATTCTTTTGTTAGAGCAGTTATCAAGTGTCACACCGGAGATTAATCCTCAAGTACGAGATGAGGCCATGAAGGTGGCAGGTGAGTGGAAGAAGAAGATGAGAGTAGCAGAGGATAATTCTTTGGAGGTGCTAGGGTTTTTGCATCTTTTAGCTGCCTACGGATTGGGACCTTCTTTTGATGGAATTGAACTTGAAAGTCTTCTTGATATTGTTGCTCAGCACAGACAGACATCTAAATTACGGCAGAGCCTCAGGTTTGCAGAAAAAGTACCTGGTAAGCTCTTTGTTATTTAAATTTAGATGTACTGGGTGCAATTTTTGCTCTCCATTATTTCGAAAAGTTGATGTTGTGAGAAACCTATTTGTAACCTTGCTATTTCCAGCCTATAACTTGTTAGGATGTATTATTATTCCTCTGATGTTACATGTGAAAGAAAAGGATTATCAATACTTCACAATATAAATTATAGGAGCCTGCTGATTTTTGGATTTTTTGATTATTAGGGAGAACATCTGTATTTTCTGGTCCATCAAATTCCTTAGTTCTCAAGTGATTTTGTATTTCAATTGCCTCCTGCAGTAGCATTGTTGCCAACTGCCTTTACTACTGGTCTTGAGACATAATCTTTCCCCACCTGAATTTGATCCGCTTATTCTCTGAAAGATAGAGTTTGTGACATTAGCTATTACTGGAATAATATGGCTTTTAAATTATAAGGCTTATTGTCTTGTTAGCTTACATCTTTGTTCTTCATATAATATTTATTAGCAATTACATCTCTCCCTTCATCACTCTGTTAAAACACCCTGAACAGCTAGCATCACAACTCAAGCAACGGTCTTGATCCAATCTTAAGTCATGAGATTGTAGGAGATTTTGCTGTCTTGGCATCCAGTAAAAATTTTGATTTAAACTTCATACCATCTCCAAATTTCTGAAATCTGTCTTAAGCATTTCTATATCTTTAATTTTAGAAGATTAAGAAATCTGAATATTTTCCAGTCAACAATGCACTTGATTCTTTGTCTGTAGGTCTCCAATGCAGCACCACTAGAGAAGGAAGGAGTTATCTGTCACTCCCAAACAAGCATGATTTAGGTCACAATGAAGTTTTACAACTTCTTCATTTGGCTCCGGATCCAGCAGTGTTTGTTTTGGATTTGATTCAGCACTGGAAGTCTCAAGGTGCAGGCTTCGAAGAAGATAACGTGAAGTGTTATATCCTCTTCCTGGAGAAGCTAAAGGAAGTTTCACTAAAAATGAATGCTCAAGTCAAAGCTGAAGCAATGAAGCTGGCAGTTGAGTGGAAAACCAAGATGGGAGTTGGCACTCTGAATTCTTTGGAGGTTTTGGTTTTCTTGCAGCTTTTGGGTACATTTGAATTGGTGGCTTCTTTCAACAGAGTGGAGATTGTAGAACTTCTCTGGACTATTTCTGAACACAAACAAGCTCCTGAAATATGTCGAGCCCTTGGTTTCATGGATATAGTCCCCAGTAAGTTGTAGAAATTTAACATGGACTTTTCTGTGTTTGTTGTCCCTATTATCAGATATTTTTTCATTCTTAATTTACGAAGTCCAGTTTAAGATTTTTTTTTTTTTTGGCAATCCTCTATTCCTCCAACATCTGATAGTTAATGTGCAAAGTATATAAATTTTGGCTTTTGCAAAATGTTGGTGGGCTCTAGCTTTTTGTCACCATCTTGTTCAACTTCTTGGGAATTCCTTTTCTTTAATATAGTCATATTTTAGTTCCTGCAAAAAGTAGCTGAGCTATAGTTTTACCTTGTGGAAAGCATATGACTGCATCTGAAAGTTTCATTGCTTAAAACAGGGTCAAGTTGGCGATAGTGAATAGTATATGATGTAGCACATCATAGGTATAGTAGTTAGCATTCATTTTAGATTTCTTTCTTGGTTGTATTAGAGATCTCGTGGCTGATATTATGATATTTTATCATAATAATATTATTTTGGTTTAATATTATAATAATACATTGTCATCATGGTTATGTTTAAGGTTTATTGTAAGAACATTACTTTTTACTTCAATATTTTATATATCTTTTTTTCTGAATAGGGTAAGTTTCCTTTTCCCACTACAAAAAGGGAATCGGTGCTTATGTAAATCATAGCATCGACTAATTGAATTTTGAAATTTTCCTATGAATTCTCTTATTCTATCTAAATATCTTCCATTTCTTTCTAAAGTTCTCTATTTCTAAAAATTTTATAAGTCTACACCAGTCTATAAATTCTAACACTAAATGTTGCAACAGAAAATACATAAATAAATGCTCTTAGCTTATCATTCAAGAGTTTTTTGTTGATCAAAATCAGTTGCTAATAAGATCCAACATATCTTTTATTTGTTCTTTTACTACCATTGCTATGTAGCTAGTAATCATATTTTTAGATATTTACATTTGGAGGGACAGTTTGATGGAACTTGAATTTGGCTTTTGTTTTCATGTGATAGATTTTGCTCGTAATCTTATTGGGAGGAAGAAGCATATTGCAGCAATCAGATTTATATGTGCATTCAAGCTCACAGACATTTTCAAGCCAGAAGCCATCTTTAAACAATACTTGGATGATAACATCTCTGACTTCCACAGCAAAGGAAATAATTCGTCTGATGCAAAGGCATGTCAATTTTCTCTGCATAGAATGATTTGGCCATTGCTCAACCACAGAGTGCTTGCTATTGATATAAAAATATGCGTTTACTTTCTAACACCAAAGCATCTTGCAGGTCAAATCTATAGACTTCGAAGTAAATGCTTTAAGTCTCTTAACTGAATGCTTCGAAGAAAACAAACTTGAATCTTCATTGTTGATTGAAAACATCAAACAACGCATTGTTCAGTTGAAGAAAGCGAAGGCAGACTGCAGACGACATTCTACACCAGCCCCTAGTGCAATGATTCAATTACAATTGGCAAGTAGGAATGATTATAATGTTAGCACTTCTACCCTCACTAATCAGCCAGCCCCTAGCTGTGTGAATCAGCCACAGCACAGTGGAATGAATCATAGTACTGATTTTTCTGCCTCCGGGGAGCAACCACAACTGCAGAATAACTACAAACGTCCTCGGATAGAACCGCTGATTACCAGCGCTTACATGCCGCAGATTCCAGCTTCTGTTAATCTGTATAGGAGTTCTCCCACTATGCAGCATGGTCCAGGTGTGGCTCTCAGTGGAGGGCAAACACAGTTTGATCATATAGCAAGTAATCACACAAGGGTCATAGCAAATATGGGTGCCGGGCAAGTATCAAACGTGACAGGAAACCAAAACCTTAACCATTTCCAGTACAAGTACTTCTAGCTGAAATGTGTTAAATGCTAATTAACATAGCTACTTTGCAATGGTACTGCTTACCCTTAAAATAGCTGACTTCTTTGTGAAAGGAAAAGAAAAAGTAAAAAAAAAAAAAAACCAAATGATGTCTCGTCTCTGTAGGGGGATTCATGAAAATTAACTTGTATTCATGCAATTGTGCTATGCATCTTGCAGTACAAGTGATAGATTATAGTTGAAGTATTGTTGACCGATCTTTTATTTATGGTAAATATATTTAACTTGTGAAATTACTTATTTAACCATGATCACGGATAGAATTTTTCAGTGATCCTCCACTTTTTGCAATATGATACAGCTCTGTTTTACAGCATAATCCCACGTGTCATGAATATATTTGCTATCAAATTAGTTATTAAGTACGATAAACAAACAAATAAATAATCTAGTAATACTAAAAATCCAGAAACAATTATTCATGAAATGAATTTTAAATGAATTACATTAGACGTGACTTGTGAGTGGTTGAAAAATGAATTTGGGATTTTACCCACTTCATACCTCTAAAATAAAATAAATAAAATAATACAATAAATTATTTTGAAAATTGTTAGTCCAATTGCATCATCTCACGGCTCACATGCGAAAGTTATTTAGAAGAGTACTGAACTTTGTAAAAGAGAATAAAAAATTAATTAAAATACAAAGGGTTTGTCTTTTTCATTAAATAATTTTTCCGTCCTTTGTACTTTTTTTTGCACATTTTTCATTTGGTAAACTTAGCAGATTCAATTGAAAAATAAATAAATAAATAAATGTAGCATTACATTTTATCGGGAATGGCGATACTTGCAGTGGAAGAAATACATTTTGCAGTAAACGAACTCTCCTTTCCATTTCCCTCTGACATATAGTACATTTTCCATTTTTAAACTAGAGAATTATTTCTTTGCATCCACATCAAGCCAGCTGCTTTGTGCTTTGAAGTGAACATGGACGGTTCCGGTAAGTTCTTTCTGCAACTGCTCATTTTAGTTCATTTTGCATTTGCTTTATACTTAAACTTCATTTTCAACTGGGTTTGTTTTAGTTTCTAAAATGAAGAATTGCACTGTTAATATTTCTGAGGAGGTGAGAGCTGCTGAGTCAAAGAAACAAGCTTTACGAAGATCATTCGATATTGCTTATGAACAAGCTAATTCAGTTCTTAAGTTTACTGTTCAATTGAAAGATTTAGAGGAACACTTTGATTTAAGTAAGAAATCACTTGAAAAGCAAAGTAATGATGTTGATGTGAAGATTAGGTTGTTAGATCAGCGTGCTAAGGAGATTGAAAGTAAGAAGAGTGATTTAGTTCTGGTTGAAAGAAAGATTAAAGAATGTAATTTTGAGCTTGCATGTAGGGAAAAAGAATTGGGTTTGGTTCAAAAGATGATGGGAGAATGTGATTGTGAGCTTCAGTTGAAAGAGAGTGAATTGAATTTGTTGTCGGTGAGTCTTGATTTGAAGAGGAAAGAACTGAGTTTGATTCAAGCGTCGATTAATAAATGTGAGGTTGATCAGAAAAAGTTGGAATTGTTGAAGAGTTTGTTGAAAAAATGTTGTGAGGAAATTGAGTTGAAAGAGAAGAAACTGGGGGAAGTCCAAAGATCGGTTGAGGAACGTGAGAAACAGCTTGCATTTAAGGAGAGCAAAATTTCTTCGATTCAGTCAATGATCGAAGAATATGAAGAAGAACTTAAAGCTAAGGAGAAGTCGTATGATGAGGTTCAAAAGTCTTTCTCGCTGTGTGAGACAAAACTCGAGTGTAAGAAGAAAGAATTTGAGCGGACTCAATCATCTATCAAGGAGCTCTCGGCGAAATTTGATTCAGAAGAGGAGAAGTTAGAGTCAGTCCGGAGGAGGGTCAGACAGCGGGAAAATGAAGTTGAGTCTATAGAGAGGGAGCTTGATTCAATGAAAAAGAAACAGAAGAAATATTCTGATGATATTGGAATGAAAGAGAGGGAGTACAATGGACTAAGAAAAGACATTGAAGATCTCAATCAAGAACTCGCATCAAAGGACAAGCAGTTGAAATTTTTTGAAAAATCTATTGAAGAATGCGGCAGGGAGTTCCGGGTGAAAATGGAGGAGTTAAGTTCAATAAAAAATGAAATTGTGGAATGCTCGAATGAGGTTGAATTAAAGAGGAATGAACTTAATTTGATACAGCATGCGTCAAACAAGTTGCAATTTGATTTGGTTCAGACAATGGAAATTGAGTACCTGAAAGAGCTCAGAGAGAAGGAGAAGCTTTTCGACTCACTCAAAAAAGGTTTAGAAGACCGCTTTCAAGATCTTGAAGTAAAAGAGAGACAGTTTGAGAAACGTGTTAAAGATTTTGAAATAAGAGAGAGAGAGTTTGATTCCATCCGAAAAGCAGTTGAAGGTCAAGGTAATAATCTGGAGTTGCAGGTGAAACTTGAGGAACCTGAAAATTTGACAAGCGAAGGAAGAAATCTTCAGCTGCTATTAAATGAGCATTTGCAGAAGCATGATCTGATTTTCGGTAAAATTTTCAACAGTATTAAAAGTGCACGCGACCCTGCATCTTTGGTGTTAGATGCAATGTCAGGATTTTACCCTCCTTATTCAAGGGAGAGAGATGTGGAGTTTCAAGTGGATACTATCCGGAGGAGTTGTATTCTTTTGTTGGAACAGTTATCAACTGTAGCACCAGAGATTAATGCTCGGGTTCGAGACGAGGCTTTGAAGGTGGCAGGTGATTGGAAGAAGAAGATGAGCTTAGGAGTGGAGAATTCTTTGGAGGTGCTGGGATTCTTGCATCTTTTAGCTGCCTATAGACTGGCACCGGCTTATGATGGTAAAGAACTTGAAAGTCTACTTCTTATTGTTGCTCAGCATAGACAGACTCCTAAATTGCGCCAAAGCCTTGGAGTTGCGGATAAAGTAACTGGTAAGCTCTTTGTTATCGTGTATTTAAATTTATCAGGTGGCATCTGTGTTCTCCATTGCATAATAACATTGATTTTATATGTTGTGAGATTCCTATTCGCATTTTATTGGATGTGTTATATCATTCTATAGTTGATGCAATTCTATTTTGCTGCCACGCCCTCCAGAAAGTATCCATCTGATTTCGAAGTTCATACGTTCTACATATTTTCTGAAATACTCCCTTGGCATTTCTGTATTTTGATTTGAAAAGTTTGAGAGGTCAGAGCAATTTTCCAGTCCAACTATGCTTTGATTCTTTGTCGGCAGGTCCCCAGCACAGCACCGCAGCAGAAGGAAGGAGTTCACTGCCGATGCTTGTTGGCATCTCTGCCCACACTTGTCAGCCAGTCCCTAGCCTCAAGAATCAACCACGGCTTAGTGGAACGAATCACAGTACTGGCACTTCTTCCCCCAGAGTGCAACCAAAGCTCGAGAATCATGACTATAAACGACCTCGGATAGAATCACCGACTTTCAGAGCCCGTACGCCACTAACATCAGCTTCTGTGGCTCGTAGTGGAGGGCAAACGCAGTATGGTCCTTTAGCAGATAATCACTCAAGGGTCACCGCGAATATGGGTGTCGGGCAATCAAATGTTGCAGTAAAGCAAAATCTTTATTATTTTCAGCACAAACACTTCTAGGTGAAGCTGTGATTACTCTCCAGACAATAATTCAATCCTGAGTTGAGTTCCTACTCATCACTAAATCAATAATTGTTAGATAATCATATAAAAAATAAAAAGACAAAATAAATTATTATCATTGATTTAATGCTCAACAAAAATTATAAATCTTACGCCTTTCATAAATAGTAGTGTTAAATGCTAACTAATATATGTATGTTAGTTTACATCGTGTACATTTGATTTCTCTCCTCTTTTTTTGATAGTTTGTAAAATTACATATTTAACCATCGTGCTTCTAATCATTTTTTTTATTTCATAAAAAAAAAGAATATTATTAACCGATCACTTATTTTTTTGAACTTTTTAAAAGATACACAATTCTTATTTTTTTTTCTGAATTTCACTTGAAGTTACATTTCTTAACACTTTTCCATTTCTGTCTATTGACCGTTAAGATTCCATTAACTTTTTTAACAAAATGACAATTTTATTCCCCAAATTAATATTGTCGGATGAAATTATAATTTTACATTTAAGAGGTAAAATCGTCATTTGTTAAGAGAACTAACAAAATATTTAACGGTCAACAAACGGAAGTGAAAAAGTGCAGAGAAATGTAAATTCATATGAAATTTAACTAAACAAATAAAAAATTACGTATTTTTAAAAAATTCAAAAAAATAAGTGATCGATAGATAATTTTCCTAAACAAATTCAATCGATAAGAGAAGCCTTATCATGCATGACTAAGGCATGGGCCACTTTATTGGTCTCTTTCAAGAAATTAGTTTTATTACTTAATTAACATATAATTATTCTTTTCGACACCTAGCACTAATTTCGCAACGGCTGCCGCTCCTCTTAGATCAAACTCACAATTCACATCCTTGATTCTTTGAAAAGAAAATTTGTGATCATAATAAAATAAATGAAAAAAGAAAAAGAAATTGTCGTTTGTGATTTTAAGTGTTGGGCTTGGGGACTTGGGCTTCTTTGTGTATTTTTCTGTTTCGGCTGCATAAAATGAAAAATTAGAAGAGTAAGAAAAAAATTAACGTGACATATTATTTTGTTTTTAAATTTGTTTTGAAATTAGCTTGGGAAGTAACATCAGATATCGGCTTTGTGATTATGCCATGTGTCCCAAGGCTTGGCGATATGTGATTGGCTGCGAAATTGAGAGCCATCCTCACCTAAATGACATCTATTTTAGCCTTTACACCATATTCGGACTTTCTAATTTCTTTTAATTGTCGTTCTTGAATTGATCATTTAGGACTGTGAGCCATTTTTATAAATTCTAGTTGAAATCTGTCAGTTAAAGATTAATGGCTCTTTTGTCTCAAAATTTAAGTTGCAACAGCCCTAATCATATTTTATTATGAAAATAAAAATATACCGAGAATTTTTTGTTTCTTATTCATTCCCATGTCATCACTCATTAACAAAATTTAATCAATCAAATTTTACTTTAAACAATCTTTCCAATGCCATATTAATCCTTCAACAAACTCATTCCATTAATTACTTTGTTTCTTTTTTACGCCAACAAAAATAATTGAGCGAACCTATATATAATGTGTTTATTTTTTTTCTTTTTTTCTAGTATTGGTGTCTTCTGAACGTGACTTAAAAGTGATTAATTACTATAAAACATATAAGTACTAGTTACAATATAACTTGGTGAGTCCGGTGATGAACTACCAAAAATTTAAAAATCTAGTAATGAATTATTAAATAAAATAACTAATAAAAAAGAAATTAATACAAAATAGTTTAAATTAAACAAGTACTAAAGTTATAGAATTCACTCTTCGTATTCAAATTATGGTGATAATATTATCTCATAATTATATTTTATAATTTTTTATTAATTTAAATATTAATTGACTTAGTTCTTAACTAACTACTCAATAGATAAATATAAAAATTAAGTACATAATTCACCACATCTGTATTCAAGTGTTCTCACTATTGTATTAATTTGTCCATGTGTAGAACATACAGCCAAAGCCTCTTAGCACTTACTTAACCACCGTGTGCGAGCTTCAATCTGCTCGTACAATAATGTTTTACCAATGCCCAAAGACTACCAGGCCTTTCTTCTCTCCCCAACTTTATTCACTTCATCGTTATCAAAGACTTTTCAATAGACAGTGGGTCCAAGCCTTTTTTGGAATCCAAGGCCCATTGTATTTAAGGAGCTTGCTATCTTACAAATTATACATACATTAAATAAAAATATCATACATATCCTAAGAAAAGATAAAAAAATATATAATGGGAGTTAGTTAAAATTAGATATATAAGTTACAGAATTTGTAACTTAACCAACTCCTTTATTTAAATACTTATATAGATTCATTGTAAATGTAAATAAATAAATTAATATGAAAAGAAAATAATCGGTGAACAATATAACTTATAAATATATAAAAAATAAAAAATTTTAAATTTACTTGAGAGAGTAATTAATTTTATAATTTAAATCCTTAATTTAGACTTTTTATCTTAACTTAAAAATTAGCCACATGTGTGGATAAGTAAAATATTTATTTTATTTAATAAACTTATAAAATGAAATACAAGAACATTACATTAAAAAAAAAAAAAGAAAGAAAGAAATTTTTCATGCAAGAAATAATCTAATTAAAATAAACGAAGAATTCCTCTCCCTTCTTCGTTTCCAGCTCCAGTTCCCCCCGCTCCCCCCTCTTTGCCCTTTCTTTTATAAAGCTCCCATTTTCTCTCCTCTTTCTTATTCCTTTTTTCATTTTTCTCACGCCTGGGCCCTCCGTTTTCCTTCCCTTTTCGCATGGCCCCTCCACTTTCTTTTTATAATGTAAGCCGTCCACTTTCCTTTGTCTTCTATTTTTAACTACTTTTGATTTCCTCTTTATTATTAAAATACATTTATAATAAAAAATATAAAAATTAACATATTATAATATAATTTAACTTAAAATTAAGGTTAAAAGCATTAAAACAATATATAAGAAATGAACGCATCAATTAAGTGATAAAATAATAATTTTAACCCGTTAAATTTTTTTTAGTGTTGGTCATCTTTCTTATTAATTTTTATTTAATTAGTCTTGTTTTTATCTTCTTATGTGTTGGTGACTTCAATGTTAGAATTATTTCTTTTTGCCGTATCCATGAATGAGAGAAGATCAATAAGAAAAGTTGAAATTCAGACACTAAAATTTGATTGATGCACTTACTGCTTTTGTGATTTGTTTGTGGCCTTCAAGCCAAATCTTTTTCTCTTCCTCTCCCCCTCTTTTCTTCTTCTTCTTCACTTTTTTATTTTTTTTTAAGTAGTAGTATGCTTTCTGTCTATTTTTTAAAAAATAAGATAATGGGTGTAAAAATTATAAATATTTTACTAGAAATTATCAATCACCCATCAAAAAATTATCTTATCATAGAAAATACTAAAATAAAATTTTATCTTGAAGTTTACTAATATTAGTTATGACATTCAATATACATATTTAATTTCATTGTCTATTGGTGTTGCACCATACATAAATTTTATGACTGAAACTTATTTATTTGATTTGTGTTGGATAACCTATTAGATATCATATCTTATGTAATTAATAATAATAGATTTTGAAACATTTATGTAAAAGCTAATAATAATAATAATAATAATAATAATAATAATAATTACAGCATTGCAAACTTAAAAGAGAGTTGAAAAGTAATTTTATATAAAATATATTATTCAAGTGAAATTATTTCAACTAGATCATTGTTTATAGTTAATTTACAAAAAATTATCCACCTCAGTTAGAAGACGGTTTAAAATAAAATTGAATAATTTATTTTTTTGATATAAATATTTTGTATCATTAATTAAATATTTGTTACGGTGATGTTGTACAGCATTATAGATTGGCCCAACAATGATAACGACAGCAGCATACTGTTAATGATTTTATGTCAGCGATCCCTGCGGGGAAAACATAAGACATTATCTGAAGTGAATATGGCCGGTTCCGGTTAGTTCTTCTGCAACCGCTTTATTTTAGTTCATTTTGCAAATGTTTTTCACTTGCACTTTATATTTTCAACTGGTTTTGTTTAGTTTCCAATATGGAGAACTGTGCTGTTAATATTTGTGAGAAATTCAGAGTTGCTGAGTCCAAAAAGGAAACTTTACGAAGATCATTTGATATTGCACATTCACAAGCTAATTCAGTGCTTTTGTTTACTGTTCAATGGAAAGATTTAGAGGAACATTTTGATTTAACTAGGAAATCACTTGAAAAGCAAAGTAATGATGTTGGTAGGAAGATTAGGTTGTTAGATCAGCGCGCTAAGGAGATTGAAAGTAAAGAGATTGAGTTAGTTTTGGTGGAGAAAAAGATCGAAGATTGTAACAGTGAGCTTGAGTGTAAGGAAAAAGAATTGGGTTTGGTTCAAAAGAGGATTGGAGAATGTAATTGTGAGCTTCAATTGAAGGAGAATGAACTGAATTTGCTCTCGGAGAGTCTTAATTTAAAGAAGGAAGAACTGAGCTCGGTTCAAGACTGGGTTAATAAATGTCAGGCACATCAGAAGGAGTTGCGATTGTTGAACAATTTGATTGAAGAATGTTGTGTTGAAATTGAGTTGAGAGAAAAGAAAGTGGGGGAAGTTCAAAGATCGATTGAGGAGCGTGAGAAGCAGCTTGCATTTAAGGAGAGCAAAATTTCTTCAATTCAGACATTGATTGAAGAATATGAAGAAGTACTTAAAGATAAGGAGAAGTCGTATGATGAGGTTAAAAGGTCTCTCATACTGTGTGAGACAAAACTCAAATGTGAAAAGAAAGAGTTGGAGCTGACTCAATCATCTATTAAAGAGCTCTCGATGAAGTTTCATTCTGAAGAGGAGAAATTAGAGTTACTCCAGAGGAAAGTCAGACTGCATGAAAATGAAGCTGAATCTTTAGAGCAGAAGCTTGATTCAATGAGAAAGCAACAAAAGAAATATTTTGATGACGTTGAATTGAAAAAGAGGGAGTTCAATGAAATAAGAAAATACATTGAAGAACTCAATCAAGATCTTGCATCAAAGGATAAGCAGTTAAAATTTGTCCAACAATCAATTGAAGAATGCAGCAAGGAGTTCCAGTGGAAAAAGGAGGAGTTAATTTCAATAGAAAAAACAATTGCGGAATACTCAAAGGAGGTTAAATTAAAAAAGAATCAACTTAATTTAATACAGCACGAGTCAAATTTCTTTCAGACAAGGACCATTGGGTACCTGAAAGAAATTTGGTTTTTTGTAAAAGAGAAAGAATTTGAGAAGCGACTAAAAGAGTTTGAGTTAAGAGAGAAAGAGTTTGATTCTATCCAAAAGGCATTAGAAGATCGCAGTAAAAATCTGTCGCTGCAAGTAAAAATTGAGGACCCAGAAAATTTGACAAGCGGCGGAAGGTATCTGCAGTTTCTACTGAATCAGCATTTGCAGAAGCATGATTTGGTTTTTTGTAAAGTTTTTGACACTATTAAAAGAGCCCATGACCCTGCATTGTTGGTGTTAGATGCCATGTCAGGATTTTTCCCTCCTCATTCAAGGGAGGGAGATTTGGAGTTTGATGTGAGCATTATTAGGAGGAGTTGTATTCTTTTGTTGGAACAGTTATCAACTGTAGCACCGGAGATTAATGCTCGAGTTCAAGATGAGGCTATGAAGGTGGCAGGTGAGTGGAAGAAGAAGATGAGAGTAGGAGTTGAGAATTCTTTGGAAGTGCTGGGATTCTTGCATCTTTTAGCTGCCTATAGATTGGCACCTGCTTTTGATGGTGAAGAACTTGAAAGTCTTCTTCGTATTGTTGCTGAGCATAGACAGACTCCTAAATTACGCCAAACACTTGGATTTGTGGATAAAGCGCCTGGTAGGCTCTTTGTTACTGGGATTTAAATTTATCAGGTGCTATGTGTGCTCTCAATCACATAATAAAACTGATTTTGTATGTTATGAGAGTGCTATTCAAATTTTATTGGACGTATAATGTATTATATATTACGATAGTTGATCTAGATATAAATCATTTATAAGAATTTGTGGATGCAATTCCATTTCGCTGCTATGCCCTCTAGTAAGTTTTTTCTGATTCTGAAGTTTGTAAATTCAGCATATTTTTCAAAATCTTTAGTTGGCTATAGGCATTTCTATGTTTTGAATTAGAAAGGTTGAGCAATCAGAACAATTTCCCAGTCAACCATGCACTTGATTCTTTGTCTGCAGGTCTCCAGTGCAGCATCATGGCAGAAGGAAGGAGTTCACAGTCTATGCTTGTTGGCACCTCTGCCCCCACGAATCAGCCAGTCCCTGCCCCAATGAATCTACCACAGCACACCGGAATGAATACCAGTAATAGTACTTGCTCCCCAGGATCACAGTTTAGTGGAGTGCAACCACAGCTTGAGAATCAATATAAACGTCTTCGGGGAGAATCACCAGCTATCATAGCCTATACACCACAAAAACCAGCTTCTGGTAACATGAATAGGAGTTCTCTGGCTACACAGTATGGAGCGGGTGTGGCTCACATTGGCGGGCAAACACAATTTGGTCTTTTAGCAGGTAATCACTCAACAGTTTTGCTGCCGAATGTTGCAGGAATGCGAAACCGTATCATTTTCAGCATAGGCACTTCTTGGTGAAGTGATGGTTACTCTCTGTACATAGTAGATGCTAATTTACATAGGCTTATAAATATAGAAAGCCTGGGATTTATATATTTCCATCAATGTGAATCCAATTTCACATGGTTTCAGAGCTCAGTAAAAACTAAAGTTTTATCCTTTTTTTTTTTTTTAATTTCGTTTAGCAAACATGGCTGATGGTGAATCATCAGATAATAAGGAGGAGAATGATCCTTTCCTGGTACATCCATCAGATAGTCCAAAGATTGTTTTGGTTTCTCCTCCACTCATTGGTAAGAATTATGGTACATGGGTAAGAGCGATGACGATGGCTTTGCAAGTGAGGAACAAGCTTGGGTTTGTTGATGGGACCATTACGAAACCAGATAATGATGATGGTGGTAAATGGCAACGTTGCAACGATCTGGTTCGTTGTTGGGTGTTGAATTCCATCTCAGGCAAACTTGCATGTAGTGTCTTGTATGCACAGTCAGCGAGAGAGTTGTGGCTGCATTTGCTGGAACGGTTTCAGCAGACAAACGCATCAAAAATCCATGAACTCAAACAAGCTATCTCCTCGTTACGACAAGGTGATGCATCTGTTCAACATTATTATCGTAGAATGAAAAAGCTTTGGAGAAAATTGAATTCATTGCAACATGTAGAGCCATGTGTTAGTGGGAATGCAAAAGTTGTCAATGAATTAAAGCAACGAGACTTTGGAATGGAATTCCTTCAGGGTTTGCATGACAGATATGCGGCAATCAGAAGTCGTATTTTGTTGATGGATCCTTTTCCTAAGGCACATGAGATTTTGGCACTTGTTAAAAAAGAAGAAACACAACAAGATCTTCATGCATTAGGGGGACCTTTGAAAGTGGCAGCTCTTCCTATGCCAAATCGTCAGCCGCTGGTACACAGTTCCCTTGATAATCGAACGGGTAATGATTTTCCAGCTGACAGCAGAGGTTCAAATCTGAATGGTATTTCCAGGAATGATCAAAGAAGACAAACGTGTGAACAATGTGGGAAATTGGGGCATACAAAATTCAACTGTGTTGATCTGAATGGCTATCCAACAAATTGTAGGAAGCGCAGACGAGGGAGTAAAGGCGATCCTAGAGCACCAGCCACTGTAGCCGGCAAAGAAAAACAGGATCTTATTTTTTGCTCAATAGCAGTATCAAAATGTCCTAGTCACATTGTACTTAGGTAATTTACAATTTGCGAGTTTTGCAGGTATAGCCCTTTTTTATTATTGTTTTTGTTGTTGTTTTCCACACAGATTTTACTGCTCGTATTTGTTGTTCGTTAGATTTCTTTGATTCCTATGAACCCTGTCAGGTACCTCTTCGTGTTCAATGGCCTGATGCTACTGTATCCCTTGTCACTCATGTTGAAACGGTCGCTTTTTTGCAAGATTTTCTACTAGAGAAAGTTTCTAGCATTCGGAGTTTTAAACTCAATTTACTGTCAGTTAGCCAATTAACCAAATCAAACCAATATCAAATAATCTTTTTCTTCTGATTCTTGTCAATTTTAGGACCTGTAGATGAAGGTTGGCAAGGGCAGGCATCGTGTTCCTGCAGCTTCCTCTTTTCATTCCCAAGTAACGTCAACAAGAGATTGATCTGTGGCGTTGGTGCAGACTTGGGTTGTGCACCCTTCTCTTGTGCGTTTGAAATTGTTTCCAAAGACTTATCCTATGGTTAATTCGTGATGTTTGTTAGCCGTATTAAAGCTCCCTGATCAATCCATTGTGAAGTTTGAGGTCCATTTTCTATCGCATAAGTTCTTTAGTTGAGGATTTTTTTTTTTTAATAATTGTTGATGATTGCACTAAGTTTATATTTATTAATGGGTGGAGTTATTGTATTCTAAAAACTACTTTAAATATTATCTTTTAATCAAATAACTTATTACAAAAATATCTATTAAGAGAATTATTATTGAGGACAATTTATTATGAGTTAATATAATATAATTACTTTGAGCATTCATTATTCAATTTGTAATTTTTTTTACTTTAAATTTAAAAAAATTTTATTTCTAACATCTTGAACAAAACTTACCTGAACAATAAGTAAACCAACATTTTAAAATATTTTAACTATAAGATTTATAAGACTGTTTTGATTTTTCCAAATATTAAGTTAAATTAAAGTACTGTCAAGACGTTCATATATCTGCCTTTTGATTTAAATAAAAAAAAAAAAAAAAAGATCGCAAGAGGAAGGGAAGGGAAAATTGAATTCAAATCAATTGCTGCATCCGGTTGTAGCATCTTCCAACTTCTTCTGTGAATTGGACTTTTTTTTTTCAATTGTTATAGCAGGCAAAGAAATGAGTGTAAAAATCGATTAAAAGTATTCTTTAGCAAACAAAACTAATAACTATAATTGGGTTAAGGAGTTTTTTCACAACTTGACTTGATTCTATATGCAGTAAGCATACACTAATTTTTAACTTTTAATTTTTCTGTTCATAACAGTTTTCATATTGTTTTCAATAAATTAATTTAAATGGTTTAAGTTAGGATATTTTTTACTTTTTATTGAGTGTACAAAGTAAAATTTATATTTTTAAATTTAATGGAAGAGTTTATAAAATAATAGAGTATTCAAAGTAATTTTTAGGGTGCAAATACACCTATCCTTAATTAAAACAAAATCTCAAACCAAAATCCATCTTCCTTTCTTTTTTATGCTTTCATTAAAAATCAATTTGGCGCTAACATCACATGGTGCATATACAAATAACAGTATTAGTAATGATGATATAAAAGTATGAATTGATTGACGCATTATCCTAATTATCAAAATATATATACAAATGTAAATGTGATTTTAGACAAAATTAAGACTGTTCACCTCATATTTTTATGAGTAAGATTAAAGGATATATATTACTATATTTTAAAAGGATATATATTACTATATTTTAAAGAGGATGAAAATTGATCTCTTGTGACTAGAGGCTCGTGTTGATAACGTGTTAAATTATTTATCAATTAAGAGTACAACAATATTGTAAGAGAAAGAAATAAAGTAAATAAGAGACACAATATGTGGGAAGAAATTTTATTCAATGTCAAATATTACATATAAGGAGATGAATCCTCCTTTATAGTTTCATAACAATACAAATGAAGTAAATGATTAATAAATTGATACATCATTAGTCATAATTTCTTATAAGATAACGAATTAGTCATAGTTTCTTATAAGATAACGAAAGTTATACGAGATGAAGAATTATGTAGTAGAGAGATGAAGATTACTTTAATAAACATTCCCCATAATTATAATTATTTTGTAATACGTACCATTTTGATCTTAAATTTATTTTGAAATTAGCTTCGTAAGCAAAATCATATATGCGCTTTGTGATTATGCCATGTGTCCCAAGGCTTGGCGATATGTGATTGGCTGCGTAATTGAGAGTTATCATCGCTTAAATAATAGCTATCAGCCCCCTTATACTTTATACTATATACAGACTTCCTAATTTCTTGATGTGATCATTCACGACCATGAGCCATTTTCACAAATTCTAACTGAAATCCGTCACCTTATAAAAGAGTAACGGTAGATGAATAAAATTATGCCAAATAATGATGTGAACGCTAGGTGATTGGTTTAAGTCCTTAGAGATTCTATTTTTAATTTTTTTTTTTATAGAAGTAAACATTTCTCTTTTGTTTGTAGATGAGGTAGATATTTTTCGAATATTTGTGTTATAATAAAATTAATCTAGGCAGATAGTAGATATTTGATTATACAATGCATATCATTAATTTAAAAGAGAATAATAACAATTTGTCTTATAGTCAATTTTGAGGTTTTTTAAATATAAAATTAATTTAAAATTTTACAAAAAAAAAATTATCATGCTTTTGTTTCTTAATATTTCTATAAATTAATAGGAAAATAAGTCTCATTAGAAGAAGAAGGATTGCTCTATGAAGCCGTATGAATTTTACAACATTAATAATGGAACTATTGTAAACCCTTGGATTTAAGTGTTTTAATCTCTACCATTAATTGAATGTAGTGAACAAAATAACTAGTTAACAGGTTGCAAAGTAAATGTATTTTTTTTATTTTCATTAATTAATAAAAATAGCATTGAAATAAATGTAATTAATTATTCTAATAATGCTTTATATAAAAATATTTCATGAGGTTTTATAATAATTAATGTATGACTTCAAATGCAAAACTATTAACACTTAAACATTAATGACCATAGAGGGCATTGTGTAATAGATTATTTGCTATATATCGTTAATGATACTATATATGCGCAATGAGAAATATTTTAATCAACGACTATTATTGAAAAATATATATGTGTATAATTACATGATGGCTTGAATATATATTTTTGGGCTAAAGCTATCTTAATTTAAAATTTTGACTCAAAATTTTAATACAAATTTTATACTATTAATTTCATACAATTCAATGGTAGATGATTTAACATCATAATATTTCTTTGAGTTTTAATATTAACCATTGGATTGTGAGAGATCAATGATTCTTTTGTGTCAAAATCTTAAGTTACAACAACCCAAACCATATTTTATAATGAAAATAAAAATGAATGGAGAATTTTTTTTTCATTCATTCCAATGTCATGTGTTATTGAATTAATATTTCTCGGAGGATTGGACTATTTGTACTTTAAAATATACTTTAGAGTTTGGACACTTATTTATTTTGACCATTCATTAACAAAATTTAAATAATTAAATTTTATTTTGAACACTCTTTTAAATGCTCAACTAGTCCTTTAACAAACTCGTTCTATTAATTACTTTGTTTCTTTTTACACTAACAAAAATAATCCAATGAATCTATGTATAATGTGTTTGTTCCTTTCTTTTTCTATTATTGATTTCTTCTTTATTTGTTCTTGTTTAATTTGTCTCGTTCTTAACTTGGTATGTGTGTGACTAAAGTATTAGGATTATTTTATTTACCATATTCATGAATAAGAGAAGATCAACAGGAAAAACTGAAATTCAAAAACCAAAATTTGATTGGTGCAATTTATTGCTGTTGGTGATTTGTTATGGTATTCAAGCCATATCTTTTTGTCTTCCTCTTTCTCTTTTCTTCCTCTTCTTTACATTTTTTTTTTAAGTAATAGTAAGCTTTTTGTCTATTTTAAGAGATACGATAATGGGTGTAAAAATTATAAACATTACACAAGAAACTATTAATCACCCACCAAAAAATTATTTTGTTATAAAAAATATTAAATAATTTTTTTCATAAAATTTTATGGATGCAATTTATGACATTTATTTAAAAGTATGTATTTAATTGTGTTATTTGTTGGTGTTACACCATATATAAAATTTAAGATTGCAACTTATTTATTTGATTTATATTTGGTAATTTATTAGATATCATATCTTATGTACTTAATAGTAATAGATTTTGAGACATTTATGCAAAAAAAAAAATATTAACAACATTACAAAGTAATTTTAAAATAAATCATGCTATTCAAATGAAATTATTTTAAGCTATAAGGGTAGTTACAGTTATTTTACAAAAATAAGACCTCCTTCGACAGTCAAGAAAAGGTTGAAAATAAAATTGAATAATTTATTTTTTTAATATAAATATTTTGCATCATTAATTAAATATTTGTGACATTGATACTGTAGCTGTACCGCAGGAAACGTTGACCTAATAAATAATAACAACGACGGCCTACCGCTTATGACTTTTTGCCACTGATCGGAGAAAAAAACATTTGCCGTAATTAAAGCACTGACATAATGCCTTTCTTTGGGTCCACGCAGGACATAATAACTCCAGCTGATCTAAAAGTGAACATGCTCGGTTACGGTTAGTTCGTCTGCAACCGCTTTATTGTAGTTCATTTTGCAACTGCTTTTCACTCGCACCTTATATTTTCACCTGGGCCTGTTTTAGTTTCCAAAATGGAGAACTGTACTGTAAATGTTTCTCAGGAGTTGAAAGTTGCTGAGTCAAAAAAAGAAGCTGTACGAAGATCTTTTGATATTGCACGTTCACAATCTAATTCAGTGCTTGTGTTTACTGTTCAATGGAAGGATTTAGAGGAACATTTTGATTTAACTAAGAAATCACTTGCAGAGCAAAGTAATGATGTTGATGTGAAGATTAGGTCGTTATATCAGCGCGCTAAGGAGATTGAAAGTAAAGAGATTGAGTTAGTTTTGGTGGAAAAAAAGATTGAAGATTGTGATGGTGAGCTGGCGTGTAAGAAAAAAGAATTGGATTTAGTTCAAAAGAGGATCGGAGAATGTAATTGTGAGCTTCAATTGAAGGAGAATGAACTGAATTCGTTGTCGGGGAGTCTTAATTTAAAGAAGGAAGAACTCTGCTCGGTTCAAGAATGGATTAATAAATGTCAGGCTAATCAGAAGGAGTTGCAATTGTTGAAGAATTTGATTAAAGAATGTTCTGATGAAATTGAGTTGAGAGAAAAGAAAGTGGGGGAAGTTCAAAGATCGATTGAGGAAAGTGAGAAACAGCTTGCATTTAAGGAGAGCAAAATTTCTTCGATGCGGACATTGATTGAAGAATACGAAGAAGTACTTAAAGATAAGGAGAAGTCGTATGACGAGATTAAAAAGTCTCTCATCCTCTGTGAGACAAAACTCGAGTGTGAAAAGAAAGAATTGGAGCTGACTCAATCGTCTATTAAAGAGCTCTCGATGAAGTTTCATTCTGAAGAAGAGAAATTAGAGTTGCTCCAGGGGAAAGTCAGACTGCACGAAAATGAAGTTGAATCTTTAGAGCAGAAGCTTGATTCGATGAGGAAGCAACACAAGAAATATTTTGATGATGTCGAATTGAAAAAGAGGGAGCTCAACGAAATAAGAAAATACATTGAAGAACTCAATCAAGATCCCGCATCAAAGGATAAGGAGTTAACATCTGTCCCACAATCTATTGAAGAATGCAGCAAGGAGTTCCAGTGGAAAAAGGAGGAGTTAATTTCAATAGAAAAAACAATTGCGGAATGCTCAAAGGAGGTTGAATTGAAAAAGAATCAACTTAATTTGATACAGCATGAGTCAAATTTCTTTCAGACAAGGACCATTGGGTACCTGAAAGAGCTCGAAGAGAAGGAGAAGCATTTTGATTCACTCAAAAAAGGTTTAGAAGACCGCTTGCAAGATCTTGAAGTAAAAGAGAGAGAATTTGAGAAACGAGTAAAGGAGTTTGAGTTAAGAGAGAAAGAGTTTGGTTCTATCCGAAAAGCAGTAGAAGATTGCAGCAAAAATCTGCTGCTGCAAGTAAAAATTGGGGACCCTGAAAATTTATCAAGCAGCGGAAGAAATCTGCAGTCTCTACTGAATCAGCATTTGCAAAAGCATGATTTTATTTTTTGTAAAGTTTTCGACACTATTAAAAGAGCCCGTGACCCTTCAATGTTGGTGTTAGATGCCATGTCAGGATTTTACCCTCCTCATTCCAGGGAGGGAGATTTGGAGTTTGATGTGAGCATTATTAGGAGGAGTTGTATTCTTTTGTTGGAACAGTTATCAACTGTAGCACCAGAGATTAATGCTGAAGTACGAGATGCAGCTATGAAGGTGGCAGGTGAGTGGAGGAAGAAGATGAGAGTAGCATTGGAGAATTCTTTGGAAGTGCTGGGATTCTTGCATCTTTTAGCTGCCTATAGATTGGCACCTACTTTTGATGGTGAAGAACTTGAAAGTCTTCTTTGTATTGTTGCTGAGCATCGACAGACTCCTAAATTACGCCAAACCCTTGGATTTGCGGATAAAGCACCTGGTAGGCTCTTTGTTACTAGGATTTAAATTTATCAGGTGCTATCGGTGCTCTCAATTACATAATAAAACTGATTTTAGATGTTATGAGTGTCCTATTTGCATTTTGTTGGATATATTATATATTACTATAGTTGATTTAGGCATAAATCGTTTGGAAGAACTTGTGATGCAATTCCATTTTGCTGCTATGCCCTCTAGTAAGTTTTTCTGATTTTGAAGTTCATAAATTCTGCATACCTTCTAAAATTTTACTAGGCTATAGGGTTTCTATATTTTGAATTAGAAAGGTTGAGTAATCAGAACAATTTGTCTGTCAACTATGCACTTGATTCTTTGTCTGCAGGTCTCCAGTGCAACACCGTGGCAGAAGGAAGAAGTGCACCGTCAATGGTTGTTGGCACCTCTGCCCCAACGAATCAGCCAGTCTCTAGCCCAATGAATCTACCACAGTACAGTGGAATGGATCCCAGTAATAATACTTCCTCCCCAGTATCACAGCATAGTGAAGCGCAACCACTGCTTGAGAATCAATATAAATGTCTTCGAAGAGACTCACCATCTACCATAGCCTATACGCCCTCTAGTAAGTTTTTCTGATTTTGAAGTTCATAAATTCTGCATACTTTCTAAAGTCTTTACTAGGCTATAGGGTTTCTATATTTTGAATTAGAAAGGTTGAGCAATCAGAACAATTTTTCAGTCAACTATGTACTTGATTCTTTGTCTGCAGGTCTCCAGTGCAACACCGTGGCAGAAGGAAGAAGTGCACCGTCAATGGTTGTTGGCACCTCTGCCCCCATGAATCAGCCAGTCTCTAGCCCAATGAATCTACCACAGTACAGTGGAATGGATCCCAGTAATAGTACTTCCTTTCCAGTATCACAGCATAGTGGAGCGCAACCACTGCTTGAGAATCAATATAAACGTCTTCGGAGAGAATCACCATCTACCATAGCCTATACACCACAAACACCAGCTTCTGATAACCTGAATAGGAGTTCTCTAGCTACACAGCATGGACCGGGTGTGGCCCACATTGGAGGGCAAACACAGTTTGGTCTTTTAGCAGGTAATCACTCAAGAGTCACAGCAAATATTGCTACCAAATGTTGCAGGAATGCAAAACCTTGTCATTTTCAGCATAGGCACTTCTTGGCGAAGTGATGGTTACTCTCTTTGTCCCAAGTAGATGCTAATTAAGATGGGCTTGTAAACATAGTAAGCCCAGGATTTTTATCTTTCCATCAACGTGGGTCCAATTTCACATGATTTCAGAGCTCAGTAAAAACTAAAATTTTATCCTTTTTTATTTCCTTTCGCAAACACAGCTGATGGTGAATCATCAAATAGCAAGCAGGAGAAAGATCCGAGTTTTCTCCTATTGAGTTGTTTCTTTAATAAACACACTAAACATGTGCTATATACTGTGAAGGGAATGTGAGGAGAAGGCACTACAGAGGAGTAAGGCAGAGGCGATGGGGCAAATGGGTAGCTGAGATTCGTGATCCAGAGATGGCAGCTCGTGTATGGCTAGGAACTTTTGACACAGCTGAAGCAGCAGCACTTGCTTACGATGAAGCAGCTCTTAGGTTCTATGGACGCAAAGCCAAGGTTAACTTCCCAGAAAGGGTTCAAGCTAATCTCACAACTCACCGTCATTAAGATCATGTTTATCATGCTGTGGCCGCTACAACTTCACAGCAAGTTTCTAATCCTCATCCACCTCCTACTCCTCTGCCACTAACTCAAGAAGTAATGTATCCGAATCTTCTTCAGTATCAGCAACCAAACTATGGCATCCCATCCGGTTTGTACAGCGAGTATAGGTATCTATGGGTGACCTTACCGACCACTTCTTCATCTTTGTCTTTGTCTTCTGTGACGTTGTCTCAGCAACTGCAACAGTATGAGTTCTTAAGATATCCCATGCAGCTTGGAAGCTCTTCATCATCAGCTTCTGATCCTCATAAAGAGTACAAGGAGAAATTTTGATACGAGTCACCCAAGAGATTAGAAATATAAATATGGTTTGCTATGCTTTACCGAACTCATGTTTCACTTTTTAGTTATTTGCTTACAGTTTTTCTTTAAGTTTTTGGAGACCAAGAGTGTTCGGTTATGTATTCTAATGACATTTCTTCGTACTTGAAACTAATAAAAAAAAAGTAGGAAAATGATCCTTTCCTGGTGCATTCATTAGATAGTCCAACAGTTGTTTTGTTTTCTCCCCTACTCACTAGTAATAATTATGGTACGTGGGTGAGAGCGATGATGGTGGGTAATGGGACCATTATGAAACTGGATGATGATGATGGTGGTAAATGGCAACGTTGCAACGATCCGGTTTGTTCTTAGGAGTTCAATTCCATCTCCAGCACACTCGTGTGTAGTGTCTTGTATGCACAGTCAGCAAGAGAGTTGTGGCTGGATTTGCAGGAATGTTTTCAGCAGACTAACGCGCCAAAAATCTATAAACTCAAGCAAGCTATCTCCTCGGTACGACAAGGTGATGTCTCTGTCCGCTGTTATTACCGTAAAATGAAAAGGCTTTGGAAAAAGTTGAATTCATTGCAACATATAGAACCATGTGTTAGTGGGAATGCAGAAGTTGTCAATGAATTACAGCAACGAGACATTGGAATGGAATTCCTTCAGGGTTTGCATGACAGATATCCGGCAATCAGAAGTCGTATTTTGTTGATGGATCCTTTTCCTAACGCACAAGAGATCTTGGCACTTGTAAAAAAAGAAGAAACACAGCAAGATCTTCATGCATTAGAGGGACCTTCGAAAGCAGCAGCTCTTCCTATACAAAATCGGCAGCCCCTGCTGCACAATTCCCTTGATAATCGAACGGGTAACGATATTTCTGTTGACAGCAGAAGTTCAAATCTGAATGGTAGTTCTGGGAATAAACAAAGTAGACAAATGTGTGAACATTGTGGGAAATTGGGGGCATACAAAATTCAAGTGTTTTGATCTGAATGGCTATCCAACAAATTGTAGGAAGCGCAGACGAGGGAGTGAAGGCGATCCTAAAACACCAGCCACTGTAGCCGGCGAAGAACAACGGGATCTTATTTTTGCTCAACAGATGTATCAAAATCTCCTAACCACATTGTTCTTTGGTTGTTTACAATCTGCGAGTCTTGCAGGTATAGCCCTTTATTATTATTGTTAATATTATTATTATTTCCCGCACAGATGTTACTGATCCTATATGTTGTTCGTTAAATTTCTTTGATTTCCTATGAGCCATGCCATGTAACTCTTCGTGTTCAATTGCCTGTTATACATTATCCCTCGACACTCATATGGGAAGGGGTCTCTTTTTTGCAAGATTGTCTGCAAAAGAAAGATTTTTACATTCGGAGTTTCAAATTCATTTTACTGTCAGTTAGCCAATTAACCGAATCAAACAAATATCAAATAATCGTTTCTTCTGATTCTTGTTAATTTTAGGACACCCAAATAACATGAGATTGATCTTTGGCGTCTTTGCAGACTTGGGCACCCTTCTCTGGGATTTTTAAAATTGTTTTCAAAGACTTATCCTATGGTCAATTTGTGATGTCTGTCGTGAAGCAAAACAAACTCGAACGTGTATTTTTTATTAACAGTATTAAACTTCTTTCGAATTAATATCCACTATGAAATTTCGGGTCCATTTACTATCATATAAGTTCTTTAGTTGCCCCTTTTTTTTAATAATTGTTGATGATTTTACCTGCCGCACTAAGTTATATTTAACTAAAACAAAATCTCAAACCAAAATGCATTTGTTTTTTGTTTTTCTTTTAAGCTTTCATTAAAAATTAATTTGATGCCAACATCAAATGGTGTGTTTTCATAATTAGATTGAAACCCTATTTGATATTATGATTGGAGAGTTATATCTTTTAAGTTATAGTATTAAAATAATTAACAAATACTAGCGGGTGTGTCTTAGCAATTAATTTGATTGAATCAACCGTTTGCATAATAAAAAATTTATAATATTTTTATAATTTTTAAATTTTTTATTAAAGTTATTATTTTTGAAGTCATATTTACTAGACACTATTGATTTTTATTTTATAATTATAATTTTTTTTCCACAAAAGTTATAACTTAAAAGTTATAGTACCTTAGTACTAAACTGAGTCTAAATTCCTTATTATAGATTTGCAACAATTTTTTTTTAAAATAAAGGTAAATTACTATATGAAATGCTTTTTGATGTGTCATCATGTTTAAAAGTTATTGATTGAATATCAACAAATATCTTTTTAATTACATTATAATCTATCGGTATCTATCGTTGACAAGCCTATTAGAATCTTTTACATCAACCCAGTGTTGTAATAAAATCGATTCTCAATAATGAACCTATTTCTTTTAACTTAGCAGCCAAGGTGGAAGTGATATTGATTATAATTTTAAATCAAATTAAATGAAATAGATAAAAGAACAATGAACTTAGAACCAAGGAGTTTAGGATAAAGATTACAGACTGGGCACACAACATAATTATCCAAAAATCAGATAGCTCAAACAGGTATGTGAAAAAATTGAGAAGCATATTCACTGATCCTCTCTCTCTATTTATCAATTATCATATTGCAAAAAGATGCCAACAACAAGCTCTGTTGTTCGAGGTAATCGAATATGGCAAAGCCGTGAATGGGTTTTTCTAATTGAAATACAATCCTAATTTCCGACCACTTGATAATATTAACACTATAATATCCCCCATCAAATCATGTTATATATATAAAATATATATACTCTTTAAGGAAGTCGGAAAAGATAAGAATATATAATCATGCCGAAAATATACGACTCTGTTCTTGATTTTTATGATAAAGTGAAGTAGTAAAGTTGAATGGTCAGCTGAGTAAGTCGAATAAAATCAAGCAGGCCAAGTAAGTCGTGTTGAGTAGTAAGTTGAATAATTAATCGAAATAAAGCATGTTTGTAAATAAAGCAAGTAAAAACTTGATTTAAGTAAGGGTATTTTTGTATCTGTATGAAACTTTTGGGTCTATGTAACATTCGAGTGAAAATAAGAAATCATATTGGCGCTTATCCAGTGCAATGATTAGTAATCATCGCAAAATTTTGCTTTTATTCGCATAGTTATTGCAAATACAAGCAATGGGGTCTGTGGAAATTCCGTCACCTTATTATTTATGTCCTAATAAATTATTGGGACCGATGATCCTTTTTGGGGAAGATGTACAGGTTCAACAAATGAGCATTCACAGATGATGTCACAAAGCCATTTTGAACAAGACTCCGTAACTTCAACATCACGTCCACTGTTTAATTTGCAGTGAAAATGGCTGGTTAGTTCTTCTCCAACTCCTCGTTTTAGTTCATTTTGCATGCTTTTCACTTACATTTTCTGTTTTTAAGTGGGTTTGTTTTAGTTTCTATAATCGAGAGCTCTGTTAATATTTGTGAGGAGTTTGAATCAAAGAAAGAAGCTTCAAGCCTTCAAGTATGTTGTTTGGTGATTTGCATGCACATGCCAATTCAATAAGCTTATTCATGACTCAGCAGCCACATAAATGGGTTGTTACACAAGTTAGAAAGTTTGTTATTTCCCTTCAATATTTGATCAAGCCAGCTGTAATCAATGCTCACGTTTTTGTTACTTTTAGATGATTCCATATGTATGTATAAATATCATTGTAACTTAGCTTAATGTGATTGGATTGAATAAGAATAATTTTCAGAATTTTGTATTCTTGTTCTCTTTGCAATGGCAAACTTTCTTAGAAACTTTCTTAAGCTTTCTAAGCAACCAAACAACAATAAATGCTTTTAACTTGGTATCAGAGCCAGCTCTCAGTTCTGATCATGGCATCATTAAGTGCTAATCATGGCATCATTAAGCGCTAATCATCAATCCAGTATCAATACAACAACTTCTTTCACCTTCACTACTCCGATCAAGCTTGATCGTTCTAATTACACAGTTTGGAAGCAACAAGTTCTTTCTTCCATTCGTGGAAATGGACTTGATAGCTATATTGATAAATCAAAGCAATGTCCAGAGCAATTTCTTTCTTTTGATTCTGGATATGAAGGAAGAGAAAATCCAGAGTATGCTATTTGGAAATGCCAGGATCAACTTCTTCTCAGCTGGATTATGTCATTAGTGAGTGTTGATATACTAAGCCTTGTAGTAAGTTCCAAAACTTCTTTTGATATGTGGAAAAATCTTGAAAAACAGTTTGGTTCTGAATCAATGGCTAAAAAGGTTCATCCGAAAATGCTTCTAAACAATTTAAGGAAATGATCTATGACCATGATAGATTATTTTACTAAGCTCAAAACTATTACTGATGGTCTTGCATTAGCTGGAAGTCCTGTTGGTAATCTAGATTTGATTACTTATCTTATCACTAGATTGGATCAATCTTATTATCTTGTTGTAGTTTACATTGAGGCAAACATGTTGACTATGGAACTAAGTGAAGCCTATGTTATGCTTCTCAAACATGAGGCTAAACTTGAAAATGGTAAATATAATGAAAACAAGGAAATCAAAAGCAATTATGCAGCAAATGTAGCTCAGACTACAAATTTTCAAAAGAAATGAAATAATAATGCTTAAGCTAACTGAAACAAAGATGGTGGAAATAACTGGAATTATAATTTTGGAGGAAGAGGTGGCTTTAATGGCAGTGGCAGAGGGAATTATCAAGGTCAAAACTCAAATAGAAAGGGCTGGAATAATAACTTTGGTAGAGGTGGCTTTAACAATGGCGGAATTATCAAGGTCAAAACTCAAATAGAAAGGGCTGGAATAAAAACTTTGGTAGAGGTGGCTTTAACAATGGCTTTACAGGCAACTTCAATAATGGTAATGGAAAAGGTGGATTTGGCTCAGGAAACAATGGCAAAAATTTTGCTCAAGGAGGAGTTGCATGTCAAATTTGTTTTAGGTTCAATCACACTGCTGTTGAGTGTAGAGAAAGATTCAATAGAAACTTTGTTGCAAATTTTCATGCCTCAGGTCAATTTCCAACTCAAAGTCAGGGGTCTAGAGTAGCCTACATGACTACATCTGAGGGCATAGCAGATCAAGGTTGGTACTTTGACATTGGAGCAACTCATCACCTTACTAATTCAGTCCACAACTTAACTGATAGTAAGGTTTATTATGGCTTGAATTCATTCTTTGGTAGAAATGGTCAAAGTATCATAATTACACATATAGGACACTTTAGTATCAAAACATCACTTAATACATGTATTTAGCTTAATTATGTATTATGTGTTCCTCAAATCTCTAAAATCTCATTAGTGTGTCCAAACTCCTTGCTGACAGTAATCTGATCATTGAATTTATCTCTGATATTTGTTTACTAAAGGACAAGGTGAAGGACACTCTGGTGGCTTGGGGGATTGTTAAAGATGGGCTGTACAAGCTGTTGTTACAAGATGGTTGTGTTCCATTATCAAACTTTCAAGACATTCAACCAAGTTCTATGGTGTCTTTTCTTTTTTCTAATAAAAATGTTCATCTTTGTCAAAAGGTTCCAGTGATGTATTACCTTAAACTCAGAGTCTATATCTGTGTCTCCTATTAACTTTCATAGTTCAAGTTCTATTTCAATAAATCTCTTACACAAGAGACTTGGTCATCCAAATAAAAATGCTATGCAAACTATTCTGAAAGATAAATGTTTGTCTTTTGTTAATATAAATAAACACTTTTTTGAGTTTTGTGATGCTTGTCAACTTGGTAAAATACATCAGTTACATTTCTCCTCTACAAAAATAAATCAAAAACACCTTTAAAATTAATTCACACAGACTTATGGGGACCAACTTCTGATCTCTTCCGAGATTGTTATAGATACTACATCTCCTTTGTTGATGATCACACTAGATATTGTTGGATTTTCCCTTTGGTTTTAAAGTCAAATGCATTAGCTATTTTAAAAAATTTTAAACATCTAGTTGAAAAACAATTTCAACTCCTTATTAAAGCCTTACAATCTGATATGGGAGGAGAGTTTAGACTGTTTCAGCCTTTTCATCAACAATAAGGAATAAAAATAAGGTATATTTGCCCTTACTCACATCATCAAAATGGAGTTGTAGAAAGAAAACATAGGCATGTAGTTGAAACCGGGTTGACACTTCTTGCTCAAGCTAAAATGCCTATTTCTTTTTTGTGGGAAGCCTTCCATACAGTCTCATATCTCATAAATAGAATGTCAACCACAATTCTTAACAATTTATCTCCCTATCAAAAACTACACAAACAGTCTCCAAATTATCAAACCCTTAGGGTATTTGGTTGTGCATGTTATCCATTACTAAGACCTTATAATCAATATAAGCTTGGATTTCATTCTCAAAAGCGTCTATTCTTGGGATATAGTCCTCTGCATTAGGGATATAAATGTTTAGATAAGTTAAGCAAAGTTTTTATAGCCATACATGTTCATTTTAATGAGTCTAAATTCCCTTATTCTGAGTCTTCCTTTCAATCTTTTTCTGAGTCAGTGCCTAATTTTTCTTCTCCATTTACTATTCTTCATGACAGCAGCTCAAATCAGTTATCTACAACATCACCTACTTTACTAGTGTTTCCAACACCAAGTCTACAACCATCATCAGTTTTATCAGCCACAAACTCACCATTATCTAGTCAGTAAACTTTTCCCTTAAACTCTTCTTCCAAAGATACCTTATCATCTAGTCAACATATTTCCTCATCCTTATTATCTCTTCCACCTTCATAGCCAACAACATTCACTCATCCTATGATTACTGGAGCAAAGTCAGGAATTTTCAAGCCAAAAACTTACCTAACTAGTATACAAGACCTTAAACCTACAAGTGTTAAAGAAGTATTGGCAGATCAAAGATGGTATCAGGCTATGGCAAATGAGTTTAAAGCTCTGGAGTAGAATAGTACTTGGATTTTGGTACCACTAGAATCAACAGAGAAGATTGTTGGCAATAAATGGGTGTTCAGGATTAAATGTAATCCGAATGGTAGCATTTTTAAATATAAAGGAAGGGTAGTTGCAAAAGGGTTTCACCAAACATATGGTGTAGATTTCTTTGAAACATTCAGCCTAGTAGTAAAACCTTGTACTATCAGGATTATTCTTAGTTTAGTTGTTATGCATAATTGGCAAATAAGACAATTAGATGTTAACAATGCCTTCCTAAATGGTGTGCTTACAAAGGATGTATTCATGCATCAACCAAAAGGATTCATCGATCCACACTTTCCTTCATATATTTGCAAACTAAACAAGGCATTATATGGTCTTAAGCAAGCTCTTAGAGCTTGGTATGACAGATTGAAAAACTTTTTGATGCAGTAGGGGTTTCAACTATCCAAATCAGATAATTCTTTGTTTCTTAAGCATACAACTGGAGATATTCTTGTTATTCTCATTTATGTGGATGACATTCTGGTTACTGGTTTAAATCAGGCTCAAATAGAACAAGTTATCAAGTTCTTTGGTTTAGAATTTGTTCTTAAAGATTTGGGGGAATTCAATTATTTTTTGGAATAGGAAGTCACATCTTCAGTTACTGGTTTGCATCTCTCTCAAACCAAATACATAAGAGATATTTTAAAGAAGGCCAACATGTTTGAAAGCAAAGGATGCAATACACCCATAAGTGTGTCGACAATAAGTGCAAAAAGATAAAGACCAAGCTTTTGGGAATATATCTGTTTACAGAAGCATCATTGGCTTTCTTTAATATCTTACATTAACAAGGCCAAAAATAGCCTTCACAGTAAACAAATTAAGCCAATTTTTGGGAGCTCCAACAACTATTCACTGGCAAGCATGTAAAAGGGTATTAAGATATCTACAAAGTACTGCAACCTATGGCATCCAGTTCTCTAACACAGGAACACTTGCTTTAACAGCATATTCTGATGCAGATTGGGAAGCAGATCCTGATGATAGAAGATCAGTTGGATGGTATTGTGTCTTTCTAGGTCCAAATCTTATCTCTTGGCCCTCGAAGAAGCAGAACATTGTTTCCAGATCCTCTGCTGAATAGAATACAGAGCTCTAGCATTAATAACTTCAGAAGTTCTATGAATTACATATCTGTTAAAAGAGTTAAAGGTTTCACTAGTTAGATTTCCTATATTGTATTGTGACAATAAAAGTACTGAGGCTCTAGTAAGCAATCCCAAGTACCATACAAGGACTAAGCATATAGAGATGGATCTTCATTTTGTTAGGGAACACATTGTTAAAAGGGAACTTGTTATTGAGCACATATCTAGCTTTAATCAACTAGCTGATATTCTAACTAAACCTCTTGGGTTTGATCAGTTTGCCTACTTAAGAAATAAGGGCAATGTCTATCCAAGACCTTGAGCTTAAGGGGGCATGTTAAAATCAGTTGCTGACTTGGATTTAATGCCAGCTCATTGATGACTCAACAGCCACATGGATGGGTTGTTACACAAGTTAGAAAGTTTGTTATTTCCCTCCAATATTTGATCAAGCCAATTGTAATCAATGCTCGCGTTTTTGTTACTTTTAGATGATTCCAGATGTATGTATAAATATCATTGTAACTTAGCTTAATGTGATTGGATTGAATAAGAATAATTTTCAAAATTTTGTATTCTCTTTCTCTCTGCAATTGCAAACTTTCTCAGAAACTTTCGTAAGCTTTCTGAGCAACCAAACAGCAATAAATTCTTTTAACTAATACTTGTGTTCACCGCTCAATGGAAAGATTTAGAGGAAAACTTTGATTTAACTATGAAATCACTTGAAAAGCAAAGTAATAATGTTGATATGGAGATTAGGTTGCTAGATGAGCGTGCTAAGGATATTGAAAATAAAGAGAGTGGGTGTTTTGGTGCAGGAAAATATTGACGAATGTAACGGTGAGCTTGCCTGCAAGGAAAAAGAATTGCGTTTTAGCCGAAAAAAGGATTGGAGAATGTAATTGTGAGCTTCAATTGAAAGAAACTGAATTCAGTGAAAATTTCGCTTGATCTGAAGAATAAGGAACTGAGTTTAGTTCAAGAGAATTTGGAGAAATGTTATGTCGAGCAGAAGTGGCTGGTCGCATTGGGCAATTTGATTAAAGGTTGTTGTAAGAAAATGGAGTTGAAAGAAAGCAATTGAGGGAAAGTGAGAAAGAGCATGCATTGAAGAATTGGTTGTCGCTTACATAAAGCAACTTGAAGACAAGTAGAAGTCCTATGATGATGTTAATAATTCTTGTCATAGACTGAGACCAAATTTGCATGTGAAAATGAAACTTTGGAGCTGACTCAAAAATCTTTTAAATAAGTATTGATGGGATTAGTATCATACTGGGATATGGTTGCTCAGCGTAGAAATGAACTTCAAAACGAAGAGAAGCAGCTTGATTCATTGAAAGCAAAAGTCAATTTTGGAATGCTCAGAGGAGGTTGAATTAAGAAAGAGTCAAGAGTTGTCCGAGAAACAAAAATACATTGAAGAATGCATTCAGGAACTCGCATTAAAGGAGATGCAATTAAAATCTGTCCAAGAATCGATTAAGAAATAAGCAAGGAGTTCCAGGTTAAAAAAATGGAGATAATTTCAATCAAAAAGTCAATTTTGGAATGCTCAGAGGAGGTCGAATTAAAAAAGACGCATACTAGTTTGATGCAAAATTTTGCAGAGGAGTTTTCTATGGATTATGAGTCAAACAAACTGCAATTTGATCTCATTCAAAGAATGAGCTTTGGATACCTCAAACATCTCAAAGAGAAGGAGAAGCATTTTTATTCATTTAAGACAGGTTTAGAAGACCGCTTACAAGATCTTGAAGCAAAAGAGAGACAATTTGAGGAAAGTGTCAAGGAGTTTGAATTAGGAGAGAAAAAGTTTGATCTATCCGAAAAGCAGTTGAAGATCGCGGTAAAAATCTGGAGTTGAAAGAGAAAAAATTGTCTAACATTCTCCAGTTGCAAGTAAAAGTTGAGGAAACTGAAAATTCGACAGGCAACGGATGAAATCTGCAGTTGTTATTGAATCAGTATTTTAAGAAGCATGATTTTCTTTTTGGTGAAATTTTTAATAGACTTAAAAAAGCAAGTGACCGGCATTGTTGGTGTTAGATGCAATATCAGGATTTTACCCTTCTCATTTCAAGGAAGCGAACTATGGAGCTTAATGTGGGCATTATTAGGAGTTGTATTCTTTTGTTGGAGCGGTTATCAAGTGTAGCACCGGAGATTAATGCTCACGTACGAGATTAAGATGTGAACTGGTAGCTGGTGAGTGGAAGAAGAAGATGCAAGTAGCAGTCGAGAATTCTATGGGGGAGCTGAGATTTTTGCATCTTTTAGCTGCCTATAGATTGGCACCTACATTTGATGATGATGAACTTGAAAATCTTCTTGATGTTATTGCTCAGCATAGACAGATTCCTAACTTACGCCAAAGCCTTGGATTTACGATAAATCAAATACCTGGTAAGCTCTGTTGTTGGACCTCATTACTCACCAATGTATAATATAATTAATTCCAAAAGTTGTTCGCGTCCAATGGGATATATTTTAAGAACTTGTGGATGCAGTTCCATTTTGCTGCATGCCCTGCAGTAAGCATTTGCTTGACTTTGAGCATTATTTGTTCGGCATATTTTCAGAAATCTTTCTTAACCATTTCTGTATTTTGAATTAGAAAAATTGAGCAATCAGAACATTTTTCCTTTTTTTTTTCCAGTCAACAATTCTTTGTCTGCACTTCCAAAATGCAGCATCACAACAGAAGAAAGGAGTTTGCAGTCACTGCTAAACAAGCAAGATTTTCTGCTCGTTGGCATCTCTGCCCCAACTAATCAGGCAGTATTTAGCTCCATGAATTGAACACAACTTAGTGGAATGAATTGCAATACTAGTACTTCTTACCCCAGAATGCAACCACAACTTAAGAATTGCTACAAATGTCCTCGGAGAGGATCTTCAACCATCAAAGGCTATGAAGCACAGACTCCAGTTTCTGTCAATCTGAATGGTGTCCCAGCTGCAATATGGACCAAGTATGGCTCATAGTGGAGGGCAAAAAAAGTTTGGCCATAGCAAATATGAGTGTTGAGCCGGAAATCAAGTCCGTTATCATTCCCGGAACAGGCACTTCTAGTCTAGTCTAGTCAACGTAGTCAAGGTTGCTTAAATATCCAGGCGATGTATGCTTTTGGTTTCTTTACTTCCCCATTTGGCTTGTTTTCACCAAAAAAGAATGTCTTGTCTCTGTAGAGGATTACATGACAACAATAATATTAATCAAGACAACTATAATAATAATAATAATAATAATAAGTGGATATATCTCTTGCGCCATTTCAGTTTAGAGACTTGTTGCTTTGACGGGAAATTTTGTTGCTCACTTGCCAGCGTGGTATGACAACTCTTTATTCAACAACTTGTAAGTTTATTTTAAACAGAGTTAGGATTCAAGCTTTAGCTCGTTAGAGAGAACTATAAAACTAGTTGAGATTCATTTAATAAGTGGGAAAGGGCAGACTTTTCCATAATTTCAATGAAATTGCTTGTAGAATGTTAACCTTAATTTTGTTTTGTTCTTGTTATTCCCTTTCTTTGTTTCCAGTTTCAATTCATTTCTTTTTCTTGTGAATTGATTACAAGATTCATAGATCTTTGTTAGTTCTAAAGGGTCTCGTCTAGGGGTGGGCAAAATCAGATTCAGGTCGGGTTCGATCAACCTGATCGGGTTTCAGATTAATCAGATTGGGGAAAAAGTCATTCAAACTCAATCCGAATTATTAATCTGATCTAATCCGAACATAAATCGGATTCGAGTTAAAAGGCATTCACATCATATCCATTTTATATTTCTATTTGTCTTAATAATTTCAAAATCCTTTTTTTTTTCACCAAAAGTTATCCAACAAAATACTAACCTCAATACCTCATCACATAATATCATTTCAATTTTTTTAAAACTAATTATTTAAAACAATCTAGTCAAATACCATGAAATGCTTGGTGATGTTGACTATCGAGGTGAAGCAAGCACTTACAGCGGTTGCGGCAATTGGTGAAGCAAGCGGCAGCAAGTAGCAACGTTCAAGGTGCAGTAGATCGCGACGGCGAATCGCAGCAACAACGATGGCTTGGCTTCGCCCAATTGTGTCGGTGACTGCTGGCTGCTACTTCACGTGTTTGCATCTCCGATCTATTGGCTGTTGTTGCCTCGCACAGTTGCTGTTTGGTGTCTTGTTGTCCCCGATCTTTGGAGGCTAAGCTTTGTGTGTGCGTGTGTGATTGTGTGGTGTGAGCGTGCAGTCTAGCCTGTGAGTGTGTGGTTCGAGTGCATGGCATGAGGTGTTTGTTTCATTATGTTTTTCAATTTTAAAGCCAACCCGATCTGTTTTTTGGATCGAATCAGGTGAAACCCAATCGGGTTTTGCTAACAATCTGATTCGATTCGAACTTGATATTTTTTGGGTCAGGTTAGGTCCGATCGAATTAGATCAGGCATTTTGACCCGTTGTAGTCTCGTCTACCAAATTAAATGCAGTCCACTTTATATGTAATGTATACCACAAGAAATATTTATATTATGAATCAGACATTTCCAAGGTGCAATATACCATTAACAATAAATACTTTTTGTTGGATAAATATGAAAAATATTATATTTTTTTCCAAGGGAAAATTACCCTTGGTGATAGATAACTTTTTTTAAAAAAAAAAAAAAATTGTTTATGCATGTTTCCCTTGCTAATTTCTTTCTTTCTTTCTTTCTCTGATGTCCTAACTTACTTTGATGAGATTTGAATTGATATAATTACTCTCATGTTACCTTTATGGATGCTTCCTCTACTTGATCCTTGGCTTTTGATTCATAATGGTGTGTGATCAATATTTACTCATCTTATTTTATATTTCATTGACCATTAATTCAAGAGTTGCTGGAGGCAAAACATGAACTTGTATGAACTTCAAGCAGTTGAAGAAGAAAAATGGCCAAGTAGATGCCAAAAAGAGCTGCTCAAGGGCATGATTTGACATTAGAGATACAAGACAGTAGGTGAAAAATAATGAGACCACTTGATCTATTTAGTATTTAGTATACTTTGAGCAAAGTTTGATAAAGTCCTGTTAAGATCAGTTGCTGATGTGGATTTAATGCCAACTCATTGATGACTCAACAGCCATATGGATAGGTGGTTACACAAGTTAGAAAGTTTGTTATTTCCCTCCAAATCTTTGCTCAAGCCAGCTGTAATCAAAGCTCACGTTTTTGTTGTGTTTTTAGTTGATTCCAGATGTATGTATAAATATTGTTGTAACTTAGCTTAATATGGTTAGAATAAAAAGAATAATCTTCAGAACTTTACATTCTCTTTTTCTCTGCAATTACAAACTTTCTCAGGAACTTTCCTTAGTTTTCTGAGTAACCAAACAACATTAAACTCTTTTAACTTGGTATCAGAGCCAAATCTCAGATCTGATTATGGCATCATTAAGTGCTAATCATCAATCCAGTATCAATACAACAACTTCTTTCACTTTCACTACTCCGATCAAGCTTGATCGTTCTAATTACACAGTTTGGAAGCAACAAGTTCTTTCTTCCATTCGTGGAAATGGACTTGATAGCTATATTGATGGATCGAAGCAATGTCCAGAGCAATTTCTCTCTTCTGATTCTAGATCTGAAGGAAGAGAAAATCCAGTATCTTGTTTGGAAACGCCAGGATCAACTTCTTCTCAGCTGGATTATGTCTTCAGTGAGTGTTGATATACTCAGCCTTGTAGTAAGTTCCAAAACTTCTTTTGATTTGTGGACAAATCTGGAAAAACAGTTTGGTTCTAAATCAATGGCTAAAAAGGTTCATCCGAAAATGCTTCTAAACAATTTAAGGAAAAGATCTATGTCAATGACAGATTATTTTGCTAAACTCAAGACTACTACTGATGGTCTTGCATTAACTGGAAGTCCTGTTGGCAATCTGGATTTGATTACTCATCTTATCACTGGATTAGATCAATCTTATTATCCTGTTGTAGTTTACATTGAGGCAAACATGTTGACTATGGAACTAAGTGATGCCTATGCTATGTTTCTCACATATGAGGCTAGACTTGAAAATGGCAAATATAATGAAAACAAGGAAATCAAAAGCAATTATGCAACAAATGTAGCTCAGACTACAAATTTTCAAAAGAAAGGAAACAATAATGCTCAAGCTAACTGGAACAAAAATGGTGGAAATAACTGGAATTATAATGGTGGAAATAACTGGAATTATAATTCTGGAGAAAGAGGTGGCTATAATGGTAGTGGTAGAGGAAATTATCAAGGTCAAAACTCAAATAAAAGGGGCTGGAATAATAACTTTGGTAGAGGTGGCTTTAACAATGGTTTCATAGGCAACTTCAACAATGGTAGTGGAAGAGATGGATTTGGTTCGAAACAATGGCGAAATTTTGCTCGAGGAGGAGTTGCATGTCAAATTTGTTTCAGTTCAATCACACTTCTTTGTTGAGTGTAGAAAGATTCAATAGAAACTTTGTTGCAAATTTTCATGCTTCAGTCAATTTCAAATTTCAAAGTCAAGGGTTGAGCCGAACATATGACTACATCTGAGGGCATAGCAGATCAAGGTTGGTACCTTGACAGTGGAGCAACTCATCACCTTACTAATTCAGTCCATAACTTAACTGATGATAAGGTTTATTATGGCTTAAATTCATTGCTGGTAGGAAATGGTCAAGGTATCACAATCACACATATAGGACACTTCAATATCAAAACATCACTTAATTCATGTATTCATCTTAATGATGTATTATGTGTTCCTCAAATCACTAAAAATCTCATTGGTGTATCCAAACTCCTTACTGACAGTAATCTAATCATTGAATTTATCTCTGATATTTGTTTACTAAAGGACAAGGTGAAGGACACTCTGGTGGCTCAGGGGATTGTTAAAGATGGACTGTATAAGCTGCTGTTACAAGATGATTATGTTCCATTCTCAAACTCTCAAGACATTAAACTAAGTTCTATGGTGTCTTTTCTCTTTTCCAATAAAAATGTTCATGCTGTCAAAGATTCCAGTGATGTACCATCCTTAAACTCAGAGTTTATATCTATGTCTCCTATTAACCTTCATACTTCAAGTTCTGTTTCAATAAATCTCTCGCACAAGAGACTTGGTCATCCAAATAAAAATGCTATGCAAACTATTCTGAAAGATAAATGTTTGTCTTCTGTTAATATCAATAGACACTCTTTTGAGTTTTGTGATTCTTGTCAACTTGGAAAAATGCATTAGTTACATTTCTCCTCTATAGAAATAAAAACAAAAGCACCTTTAGAATTGATTCACACAGACTTACGGGGACCAGCTTCTGATCTCTCCCTAGATGGTTATAGATACTACATCTCCTTTGTTGATGATTACACTAGATATTGTTGGATTTTCCCTCTGGTTTTAAAGTCAGATGCATTAGCTACTTTCAAAATTTAAAACAGCTAGTTGAAAAACAGTTTCAACTCCCTATTAAAGCCTTACAATCTGATATGGGAGGAGAGTTTAGAGTGTTTCAGCCTTTTCTTCAATAAGAAAGAATACAAATTAGATACAGCTACCTTTACTCACATCATCAAAATGGAGTTGTAGAAAGAAAACATAGGCATGTGGTTAAAACCGGGTTGACACTTATTGCTCAAGCTAAAATGCCTATTTCTTTTTTGTGGGAAGCCTTCCATACAATCTCATATCTCATAAATAAAATGCCAACCACAATTCTTAACAATTTATCTCCCTATCAAAAACTACACAAACAGTCTCCAAATTATCAAACCCTTAGGGTATTTGGTTGTGCATGTTATCCATTACTAAGACCTTATAATCAATATAAGCTTGACTTTCATTCTCAAAAGCGTCTATTCTTGGGATATAGTCATCTGTATAAGGGATATAAATGTTTAGATAAGTTAAGCAAAGTTTTTATAGCCATACATGTTCATTTTAATGAGTCTGAATTCCCTTATTCTGAGCTATTCTCTTTCTCTCAGTCTTTTTCTAAGTCAGTGCCAAATTGTTCTTCTCCATTTACTATTCTTCATGACAGCAGCTCAAATCAGTTATCTACAACATCACCTGCTTCACCAGTGGTTTCAACATCAAGTCTACAGCCATCACCAATTTTACCACCTATAAACTCACCATTATCTAGTCAGCAAACTTTTCCCTCAAACACTTCTTCCAAAAATACATCATCATCTAGTCAGCATATTTCCTCACCCTCATTAACTCTTCCACCTTTACAGCCAACAACATCCACTCATCCTATGGTTACTAGAGCAAAGTTAGGAATTTTTAAGCCAAAAACTTACCTAACTGCTATACAAGACCTTGAACTTGCAAGTGTTAAAGAATCATTGGCAGATCAAAGATGGTATCAGGCTATAACAGATGAGGTTCAAGCTCTAGAACAGAATGGTACTTGGATTTTGGTACCACCACAATCAGCAGAGAAGATTGTTGGCAATAAATAGGTGTTCAGAATTAAATATAATCCGGATGGTAGCATTTCCAAATATAAAGCAAGGTTAGTTGCAAAGGGGTTTCATCAAACATATGGTGTGGATTTCTTTGAAACATTCAGCCTAGTGGTAAAGCTTTGTACTATAAGGATTATTCTCAGTTTATCTGTTATGCATCATTGGCAAATAAGGCAGTTAGATGTCAACAATGCCTTCCTTAATGGTGTGCTTACAGAGGATGTATTTATGCATCAACCAAAAGGGTTCATCAATCCACATTTTCCTTCATATATTTGCAAACTAAACAAGGCATTATATGGTCTTAAGCAAGCTCTTAGAGCTTGGTATGACAGATTGAAAAGCTCTTTGATGTAGTAGGGGTTTCAACTATCCAAATCAGATAATTCTTTGTTTCTTAAGCATATAACTGGAGATATTCTTGTTATTCTTATTTATGTGGATGACATTCTGGTTACTAGTTCAAATTAGGCTCAAATAACAGGTTATCAAGTTCCTTGGCTCAGAATTTGCTCTCAAAGATTTGGGGGAATTTAATTACTTTTTGGGATTGGAAGTCACACCTTCAGTCACTGGTTTGCATCTCTCTCAAACCAAATACATAGGAGACATCTTAAAGAAGGCCAACATGCTTGAAAGCAAAGGATGCAAGGCCAAGCTTTTAGAAATGTATCTCTTTACAGAAGTATCATTGGCTCTCTTCAATATCTTACATTAACAAGGCCAGAAATAGCCTTCACAATAAACAAATTAAGCCAATTTCTAGGAGCTCCAACAATTATTCAATGGCAAGCATGTAAAAGGATATTAAGATATCTACAAAGTACTGTAACCTATGGCATCCAATTCTCTAACACAGGAACACTTGCTTTAACAGCATATTCTCATGCAGATTGGGGAGCAGATCCTGATGATAGAAGATCAGTTGGAGGGTATTGTGTCTTTCTTGGTCCAAATCTTATCTCTTGGCCCTCCAAGAAACAGAACATTATTTCCAGATCCTCTGCTGAATCAGAATACAGAGCTCTAGCATTAACAACTTCAGAAGTTCTATGGATTACATATCTGTTAAAGGAGTTAAAAGTTTCTCTAGTTGAATCTCCTATATTGTATTGTGACAATAAAAGTGCTGAGGCTTTAGCAAGTAATCCCAAGTACCATACAAGGACTAAGCATATAGAGCTGGATCTTCATTTTGTCAAGGAACACATTGTTAAAAAGGAACTTGTTGTTGAGCACATATCTAGCTTTAATCAGCTAGCTGATATTCTAACTAAGCCTCTTGGGTTTGATTAGTTTGCCTACTTAAGAACTAAGCTCAATGTCTATCCAAGGCCTTGAGCTTAAGGGGGCATGTTAAGATCAGTTGCTGATGTGGATTTAATGCCAACTCATTGATGACTCAGCAGCCACATGGATAGGTGGTTACACAAGTTAGAAAGTTTGTTATTTCCCTCCAAATCTTTGGTCAAGTCAGCTGTAATCAAAGCTCACGTTTTTGTTGTGTTTTTAGTTGATTCCAGATGTATGTATAAATATTGTTGTAACTTAGCTTAATATGGTTAGAATAAAAAGAATAATCTTCAGAACTTTACATTCTCTTTTTTCTCTGCAATTGCAAACTTTCTCAGGAACTTTCCTTAGTTTTTTGAGTAACCAAACAGCATTAAACTCTTTTAACTAGTCCTGACATATCTATTAATTGTTATTCTCTCTTCCAATACGGAAACACGATACCTGAAGTTGATTTATTGATTAAATTCAATCTATCAATCTGCCAAGTGGAATTATTAGTTAAATTCAAGCTATCAATTTGTTGGGCTGCTGTTCGTACATGATTAAGTTCATGATGGTTAAATGTCTTTGCTGGCTTTGATCATTGTGTCCATTAATATAGATGTCATGTTCTTGGATATTTGTGGTGCTTGTTCTTGATGAATTAATATTGCTCCTCATTCCTCCTAGATCATAATAGATGGACGAGTCATATCTTTCCTATCTATGTATGTACAGTTGCGTTATGAGCACTTGCATATCATGCTAAAGCTTTTACTTCAATTCAAGTAAGTTTCTTGTTGCATCTATCTTGACTTTTTTTTTTTGGCATCACTTATCAAAATCTCTGGAAAAGAAGCGTAGGGCTCTGTTCCTAAATGTATGACTGAACTGACAGAGTCGACTCGCTCAATTAATTATAGAGGGATTTCAAACTGCAATTGAAAGTACAAGTTGCAAGATGCTATAGGGCATTGTTGTTTACCGGGAAGAGATATATAATGGGGGCAGTGTCTTGTGAATCGTGGTATAGCTGAACATGATGGTTTGATATCATTATTTTTTTTAAGTATAGTTTTGCATTTTCCTATATAATAAGGATCAACCTAACGTTAGTGTGGTTAACTGGTTGAATATGTTTTGGTATGAGGATAAACTTATGCTTCTCATTTTCATTCTAGATCATAACAGAGTATTTAAATGTTTAAGAAGTGGGGAAAACTAGAAATGTTGGTTCATCATGTAGTTTCTAGAACACAAATCATACATAGAATGGCCTGACATAGTATATACCTGTTTTCTTTTGAATTAAAATAATGGAGCTTGAAAGAATGTCCTCATTGTTGCATAGTGGCTATCTACCGTAATGTTATCGCGAAATGCACCTCATGGAATTCATTTTGTGTTGCACACAACTGAATTAACAACGTGTGTTACACGCACAGCCCTCCAATTTAATTGTAGTGACAAATAATATATTGCCACTTGTCCTGAGTTGAAAGGTTTTAGTTTACCATGAATAAATGGACTCCCATTGTATAATTTACATATGATTTGAAAACTTTTGAAAATCGAGTAACAGTTTGTTGCTTGTTATGTGTTTATTCTTTGCTTCTATACAGGTTTAGCCTCATTTACAGAAGTTTTGTAAATGACTCTTGACGGGTATGATTTGTTTAGTTGTGTGTATTGAGTGATAAATATGGTGAAAGGCATACAGTTTGAAAGTAAAATTTGGAGAAACTTTAGCTTCTTTATTACATGGTTACTATCAGCGCTAATTTAGTATTGTTAATGATCAAAATTTCTTCTTTTATAAAGGATTTTGTTTTGCCGAATGAAGCTAATGATGGGATGAGGAAGATGTGGTTGAGGAAAATGTTTCAAAGAATGAAGAAGACATCGAGAGGAAAATGTTCAAAATTTGAGATAATTTTGTGTATACATTTAGGATACGAAGAAGACAGACAATTGAGGGAAAATATTTAAGATTTGAGATTATTTTGTGTATAAATTTGGGATACTTTTATGTAAAAGATACTATTAAATTTTTTGTTGTACTATTGACTGGTGGATGTGAATTTTATGAGTTTTTTAAATTAATAAAGTTGCTTTTAAGGTACTTTGTGATTATTATTATTTTGTTGGTTATGTTATATTCATAATATTGATATTCCAAAATTAAATTCAGATTTTGATTATATTTATGAAAAATATGAATTAAAAAATTTATGAAATAATATTACTGAATAAAATAATGGAGAACACTAAAATGAAAAAAGGAATACATATTTTCGACTGCCTATTTAGTATTTCCAAGGGCAAATGCAATTTGAAATATATAATTATTTGATTTCCAAGAAATATTTCGGAGGACAATTAATAACATTTCGGATGGTAATGCTGATGGAATTTTTTTTCCCCGATGACTCATTGGAAATTTTTTTTTTCCAATGCGACTTAATATGACAACGATTAACAAAATGGTTGTCTGAAAAATAAATTTTTCCGAGAGCATCTGTGTATTTCCAATAGCATTTGCCCTCAGAAATAACCTTTTTTGTTGTAGGGCATAGATGTGTGCGAACTTTCTTATTCATCAATGCCAATACATATATTTATTATTTAATTTCCTCCAACATTTCAATATTTTTTCATATCTTTAATACTTTTTTTATGAGTTAGAAATGGAGTTCTAATACCTTAAAAAAATGATGGGAAAGAAAATATGACTATAGTCTATGAAAAAAAAGAATACTTTTATATACTTTGTGCATAATTAAAATGTGATATTCTTGTGAGAGATATAATCTCTCATCAATTTAGTATTTGATAGCGTAAAGTTAACAAAATGCGATAAGTAAACCAAATTGTTCATGAAATAGTGAATTACTTTGTCAAAGTTTAACCAAGTTAATATAAAGAAAAATACTATTAATAATAATTCTTATTATGAGATCATTAATTGATAATTCTCATTCTTTTTTTATTCATATTATGTTAATTGTTGAATTATACATGCTCGCCAAATTCAATTTCAATTCGAATTTTGGATCAAAACATATGGTTTATTTAGTTAGCAGGTGACATTTATTTTCTCTTTTAATTAGTATTATGACGTGCCATTATACTAGTATTTATACTTCATTTTTGAACCTAGAAAATTTTATAAGTTAAACACACTAGATATAGAAGATGTAAATAAATTGTTTGCTAATTAGATTATATCAATCAATAACTTATAAATATACAAAAAATTAAACATAAACGGTACTTTTTTAATTAAATTATATCATAAGTTGTTTGTAAATAAATGATACATAAAGTGTCCTAGAATCTCTACTGAGTGGTTCGTTGACTAGCCACTTGAATTCGAATTCTAGAAAATTAATCTGGACTTTGCTCGGCCCTTACATTTGATTATAAATAAATATAAAAAATATATATATGAATAAACTCAATTATTTAAATACAATACAGGTATTTTAGAAAAAGTAAATTATGTTTTAACTAACAGCATGCCTGCTGATTACTGAAAATGTTGTGCCCTCAATGTTTACTCGCATGTTCTCATCATTTCTTGGATTTCATATACAATCACATTCGCTATTGAGTTCAAAACTCCCACAAGAGTTGAAACTGATCTTTTACATCAACCTATACATTGCAACTGTGAATTGATTCACATGCATGTGAGAAGGCGTAGTCAGCTCCAGCTTGCATATATCTGAAGATGTGAGGTCGAAAATTCTATCAAGATTGCCAATGAAATCTCTAATTGTGTTTGCAAATCTTGGTATGCAGCAATGGAGAATCTTAATTTCATTTCGAAACACCTTAAAAGCTTTAACGATGACAATGCTCATCTCGTTCTTGGCCGCGAGGTTTACGATGATAATGAACCACACAATGTAAACCAGTTTGTTTGCTGATAAAACGTTAGCAGCTGTATCATACGAAAAATCCATAAGCCCATACCTGTAGCTCCTAAGGATCGTAATGATGGTATTTTCATTTTACATAACCAACCTCTAATAACTTTACGGAGCCCTGCAACAAAAGAGTAGACAACTCTTCCAGACTACCATAAATCTTTTCCAACTTATGCATGGTTTCTATATGCTACTGGTGTATTTGGATTAGAATTAGATGGAGAAAAAGCACAAAAATTTTGGACGCTCCCTGATAATTTGATTGAATGCGACGGAGAAATTTTAATGGCGCATTATAATACTGATCCTAATCAGTGGCGTGTTTTCAGGACTGATGGGTCACAGGTAGATTGGGAGAATATATTGTTGTTCTTGAGTAATTCATCTATAGCAATTTCAGTAAAGAAAGGAAATGAATTATCAAGGATAATACACTGGTATGCTCGCTCCTGTTACTTTGATTGCCCTTGTTTTACTGGAAACGAATTTGCGGAGCTACCCGAGAGTCACTCGTTATGCCCCAAGCTTTGTGATCATGATTGGACTCACCTCATACCAATATGGCTTTACCCTCCTCATATCCAAGATCATAGATTTCGTATTATATTATTATATTTTTGTTCTTACCAGAGATGCTATTTGCGAAATTTGGATTCAGTATTGATCTTTTTTGTTTCAATGTCCACAACCTCATTGGTTGGTACTTCTCCCTTTACGATTGAATCAAAATATTCATTGTTGTTTGTTTCTCCAAATTAATCTCTGACATAATGATGTTATTAGTCATTTTATAAATTTAATGCCTAAATGTAATTCAAATACGCGCACAATACATCTATTTTTGTTTAATTTCAAAAATACATCTGTAAATTGAACCCAAATTTAAAGAAGATAAGACTCACTTCCTAACCCTCGGTAATGAACAGGATACAAGCCCAAGAACAACCGCTAAAGTTCGCCTCATAAAACCCAGAAAGTAAACCAAAGTCAACAATTCCATTAACAGCTTTTCCCGCCTACCAACGAGACCCTTGTTAGTTACAAAATGGCCCCTAAAACATTACAAACTTATAAAAACACTCCTAAACAAGAAAATCGAATCATCCTCAAAATGTTCACTACCAATATGGTGCTGCATAAAAAAATCCATGGTAGGCATCCTGAGAGCCGGCACTCAAAGTGCCCTTTGCTGTTATGTATTTATCCAAATGGACCTGATTGATTATAAAAATGAGTTAGAGAATAGAGGTAAAAACTCGGCAAAGATATGTTAAAACACTCACATAAGCATGCTTGATCATTCTCTTTTTTTAAGACGACATGTACTCATCAATCTTCTCAGTAGTATCTCCATGGTATTTAAATATTTGTGAACAGGAAGCTCCTCCACAGTTTTCTCTACAATAACTTTTCCCAATTCCTCAACAATTTTAATAAAATCTTGCTCACTAACTTTCCCCTTTTTCCATTCCGGTTTGAGCGAGTTGATCAAAAACTCATTCACAGCCTTCGTCAAATATGTTACAGGAACTACATAATACAAGGTCACTATTGTAATTCCTCTTAACAATAAATGTATCCAACAATTAATTTCCGTCCAACAAAATCACAAAAGGAACAAAATCAATTAGGGTTTATTAACATAAATCAATATATATATATATAGATATATATTAAGCATCAACTGAAAAGAGAACAGCTACTGCAGTGCAGTGATGAGACAACACGTTGAATTGACCTTGCTCAATGCAATGATGAATTCCACATTTCTCTCTTTCAAAAGATCTGGTGATTCTATAGTCTGAGGCTTTATTCCATCCATAATGTCAACAACTAAAATTGCAATATCACAGAGACCTGAACCCCGAGATCTTAGACTTGTAAAAGACTCATGGCCAGGGGTATCAATAACCAATAAACCCAGAACCTTCAGCTTTGCATCAGCTTTTAATTTCTCAGTTCTTTTCTGAATATTCTCAGCAGGGAAATATGTCGCACCAATTTGTTTTGTAATATCTCTAGCCTCACCTTCTTGAACATTAGTACCCTGGATCCAATCCAGTAGCTTTGTTTTAAAATGCAGCAAATTGGTGAACGAAGATTTTCTTCTGCCTGCTCAAAGGTAGTATCTGCACTAGTTGTTTTATTTTTAGCAGTAGCATCTTTCTTCCTTGTCGTCTCTGTAATTTCAACCTCAGGCTGGCTGTTCTTTGTCTCAGTATCCTGAGAATTCCATAGCTGCAGTGGATTGGCTTTCCCGACAGCAAACTTTGGATTGGCAACTGCAGGACCTATAAAATTAAACAATCAAACATACATAGAAGCATCGGAATCAAAAGAAAAAGATGCAAGGAAAGAGCATCAATAGCTGCTCGAAAGGAAAACACAAAGCAATAAATCTCACCTGCATCATTTGGAGATAGTATGCTACTCTTTATCTTTTTATTCACCTGCACAAAATCAACCTCTTCATCATCAAATGCACCATTGAAAATAAAAGAAAAATCATCCATGGTCTTTGCATCCCATTCCTCATCGGTATCTTCTTCTTCTTCTGATCCAATGTTGTAGGATAAATATAATCTAAATATTTATTATTATTATTATTATTTTTCTAAGTCAATTAGGATTTAATTATTTTCTTGTTTAAATCATATTCCTTTGTTTATAAGGAATCATAAGTTTATTAGGAGTAGGATAATTCTAGCTAATATAAATAGGCTTGTTATGTTTATTTCTAAACACAAGTTTCTTATCAATAATACTAAATATTTCTCAATTGAGATATCTTCTCTATCGTGAGAGTTTTCTTTCTTAAGTGTCAAGAACGTACGCTAGAACGAAATCTAGTAACGCTTCCGCACTGCATCAAGTGGTATCAGAGCTTTTCTCTGTATCAGGCAGAGCGTTCCTGACCATCATCTGCCCTCCATATACAAATCCTCCCTCCATCATCCATTAAGTCAATCAATTAAAGGAAATCAGCAAAAAAAAAAAAGCCACAAAACACGCAGCCACCCGCACGCCACCGCGCACGGCTGCCATCACCATCAGTTCTTCATCGTTTCTGTCGACCACCGTGGCTAAAAGAATCAGAAGACGCCGGCGATCAAAATTTGGCCCACCTCAGCACCGAAAAGCCACCGCAAGCAGTCGTAAAACGCACGAAACAGCCACACACCTGCCACTCGATTCGTGCATTTTATGGCTGTTTGTGGTGGCTTTTCGGTGCTGAGGTGGGTCAGATTTTGATCGCTGGCGTCTTCTGATTCATTTAGCCGCGGTGGTCGACGGAAACGATGAAGAACTGGTGGTGACGGCAGCCGTGCGAGTGGCTGTGTGTTTTGTGGCTTTTTTTTTTATATCTTAATATAGTCCATCATGGAAGAAATAATACATACAGGTTTTATAAAGACAACATAAAGATTATCCTGGCGCCAATAAAGTCAAAGGTTAAAGGAACTTATCTTTTAGTGCCAAAAGAGATAGTTAAAGCAGAATCGGTTCCTGAACAAGTCCAACCATTACTTTCAAAATTTCAAGATATTGTGCCTAAAGAACTTCTTAATAAGTTACCTCCTAAGAGGAATATTTAGCATCAAATTGATTTTATCCCTGGGGCTAGCCTACCCAACTTACCCCATTATCGTATGAGCCCAAAAGAATATGAGATCCTACAGAAGCAAGTTTAAGAATTACTCCAAAAAGGCCTAATTCATGAAATTATGAGCCCATGTGTTGTACCTACTTTACTAACTCAAAGGAAGGATGGAAGCTGGAGATCGTGTGTAGACAGTAGAGCTATCAATAAAATCACTGTGAAATATCGATTCTCAATTCCTCAATTAGATGATATGCTCGATAAATTGGCAGGATAAAAAATATTCTCCAAGATCGATTTGAAGAGTAGATATCATCATATTCGCATCTGTCTTAGCAACGAATGAAAGACAGCTTTAAAGACTCACAAAGGGTTATATGAGTGGTTAGTTATGCCTTTTGGGTTATCTAATGCACCAAGTACCTTCATGAGGTTGATGAATCAAGTATTCCAACCTTTCATAGGAAAATTTGTTGTGGTTTACTTTGATGATATTTTGATCTATAACAACAACAAAAAAGAACATTTACAACATCTGCAAGATGTCTTCACAGCATTACGAGAGAACAACCTATATGTCAATTTGAAGAAATGTAATTTTTTGACTGATAGTCTGATATTCCTAGGCTATGTTGTGAGTGCTAAAGGTATCAAAGTAAATGAAGAGAAAGTAAAGGCTATACGAGAATGGCCAACGCCTTCAAGTATCGGATAAGTACGAAGTTTCCATGGACTTTCTACATTTTATAGGCACTTTGTTAAAGACTTCAGTACAATTGCTGCACCTCTCACTGATTGTTTAAAACAAAGACAGCTAGTTTGGACCGATAAAGCAGAGCAGAGTTTTTTTAAGTTAAAAGACAGCTTATGTACTGCATCAGTCCTTGCACTCCCAGATTTCTGTAAGTTATTTGAAGTTGATTGTGATGCTTTTGGGGTTGGAATTGGAGCTGTTCTATCTCAAGAAGGTCGTCTTATAGCATTCCTTAGCGAAAATCTTAGCGAGGCCAAACAAAAGTGGTCTACTTATGAACAAGAGTTATATGTTGTTGTTCTCACTTTACAACAATGGGAGCTCTACTTAATTCAAAAAGAATTTGTTCTGAATAGTGATCATAAAGCTCTTAAGTTCCTCAACAATTCTTCAAAGCCAAATCGTATGCATGCTCGATGGATTGCTTACATCTAAAGGTTTACGTTCTCTTTTAAGCATAAGTCAGGGCAACTAAACAAGGTAGTTGATGGTTTGAGTCACCGAGTAGTTTTTCTAACGGCAATAAAAAGTGAAATTATTGGTTTTGAATATCTAAAGGATCTCTATGCAGATTGTTGAGTATTAGAAAGTGTGTATTTATAGTGGAGAAAATCATCATTTTACACTCCAAGTCTCACTAACATCCATATTTTTATGTCTTTAAGTCCCTTGTAATTTAATTATGTATGTTTTATTTTAATTAAGTATTTTATGTATTTTAGGGGATATCATGGTCATTTCACAATAAACGAGAGATCAGATGAAAAAACGGACAGCACTTTTGAACTCAGGACAGTCGAAAACTTTAGGAGGAGCATAAAAAGAAAAATGTACTGTTCACATATACGTTACTGTTCACACATACGGTACGGTTGATATATACGGTACTATACATGATACTGTTCACCTGTATTGTATGTTGACGTGGCACTATACGATGACGTGGCGGCATTTGATTGGACGAATGATGTGGCATTGACCGCTTATGTGGCATTGACTGATGATGTGGTGTTGACTGATGACGTGTCACGATCTTATTGGACTAAAAATGTTGACCGTTGACGTGGCAGAATGTTAGTGGACCGAAAAAACGTGTGTACGGTACATGCATATACACAGAATAACAGCCCTGATGATGTGTTCCATCCAATAGGAACTTGCCACGTGGCGCAATCCTCAGTGTCCAAATTGTTTTAATCCGATGGCCATGATTTACTCAGTGTATCTATAAAAAGGGGGCTTTCCCCCCATAATTTGACACCCCCGAATCCATTTTTGAGCTCAAATTTCTGTAATTCTATCTCCATCTTGTATTTTCTACGTATTTTAATAAAATTCTCATTTTATTCCTGGTTCAATTATAAGTGACTAATTTCCTTTCAAGCTTGGGTTGAAGGTGAAGTCTCAACATGCTCCATGGGCTTAATTTGGTAAATTTACTTTTCTTTCCCCTTTAATTTATGTGGTTGTTTTGACTTTTTGTAGACATATAGTAATAATCTTATTTGGATATCGACTGGAATAACCGCCTCCCTAGGCAAGGTTATTACTATTTAGCACGGGAAGCCCTTAGCACCATATCTATTAGAGTGTGGTTTATGATGAGTGGAAGTTTCTCCTTCATGATTTAATTGGTACTAATAATTAATGTTAAGCCGATAGTGCATGTTGAGACAGATCCGGAGATCCAAGCATTTTATTTTAATAGTTTATTTCCACCGTTTTAATTTAAATTAATTGATAGCTTACATCATTCTCATTATAAATCCAATCACCCACTAAGAAAATTAATTCTACAAGCAATTAAAATCCACCTCCTCGTGGGATCGACACTCGTCACCATTGATCTATTCTACAATAAATTGGTGCACTTGCGAGTTCAATAAAATTTGCACAACACAGATGATGAAGATTTTAAAAAGGAATGGAAGAACTGTACCTTAGGAACTTCAAGCAAATATCAGATATATGACGGATTTTTATTCTTTAAAGATCGTCTATGCATTCCCCAAGGATCTTTAAGGGAGCATATCATTCAAGAGCTACATTGCGAAGGATTAGGAGGTCATATGGGCCGAGATAAAAGCATTGCATTAGTAGAAGCACGATACTATTGGCCTCATCTTAAAAGAGATGTTGATAAGTTCATTAAACATTGTTACACGTGCCAGGCAGCTAAGGGCCATGCACAGAATACAGGGTTATACACTCCACTCCCTATTCCAGAGGCTTCTTGGGAAGATTTGTCTATGGATTTCATATTATGACTTCCACGAACTCAACGAGGAACAGATTCTATTTTCGTGGTTGTCGATCGATTTTCTAAAATGGCTCACTTTATTCCGTGCAAGAAAACTTCTGAAGCTAGAAATATTGGCCAATTATTTTTTCGAGAGGTTGTTCGCTTGCATGGATTACCCAAAACTATTATTTTCGATCGGGATAGTAAATTCCTTAGCTACTTTTGGAAAAATTTATGGAAAAGACTTGATACATCTTTACAATATAGTAGTACTTGTCATCCACAAACAGATGGACAAACTAAAGTTGTTAATCGCACAGTAGGCAATATTCTACGGAGCTTGGTGCAAGAAAATTCCCAGCAATGGGATCATGTTTTACCTCAAGCAAAATTTGCTTATAACAATGTGCCGAATTGATCAAGTGGAAAGTCGTCTTTTGAGATTGTCTATATTAGACCTCCTTTACATACTTTAGATTTAGTTCCTTTGCCTAAACTACCTGGAATAAGCATCATTGCTGATCATATGATAGATAAAGTAATCAATGTTCATGAGGAAGTTAAGAAGAAACTAGAGGAATCTGTTACTAAGTACAAGATAGACGCAGATAAACACAAGCACTTCAAATCCTTTGCTATAGGGGATCAAGTGATGGTTCATTTACGAAAGGAAAGATTTCCTGTAGGAGAATACAACAAGCTCAAGCAAAAGAAGATTGGGCCATTTCGCATCCTACAAAAAGTCAATGACAATGCTTATGTCGTGGACCTACCAACCAACTACAATATTTCCAAAACTTTCAATATTCAAGACTTATTCGAGTATCATGGGCCATTATCGTTGCCCTATGATTGAATCAACTCAAGGACGAGTTCTTCTAAGGGGAGGAGACTGATGTAGGATAAATATAATCTAAATATTTATTATTATTATTATTATTTTTCTAAGTCAATTAGGATTTGATTATTTTCTTGTTTAAATCATATTCCTTTGTTTATAAGGAATTATAAGTTTATTAGGAGTAGGATAATTCTAGCTAATATAAATAGGCTTGTTATGTTTATTTCTAAACACAAGTTTCTTATCAATAATACTAAATATTTCTCAATTGAGATATCTTCTCTATCGTGGGAGTTCCCTTTCTTAAGTGTCAAAAACGTACGCTAGAACGAAATCTAGTAACGCTTCCGCACTGCGTCATCCAATGTCCTTGGAGGCATCAGTAATTTCCAGATTATTTTCCATAGTAAAAAATTCTCCTCGTCTGACTTTCACTGTTTCAACAGAATCAACATTGGCAATATTTTTTAATGCTCTAGGTTTTTTTATTTGCTTTTACACTCTCCTCCACCTCAGCATATTGCTTTACTACATTGGCCTGAAGCTGGTTCCTCTCAGACTCCAGTCGATGTTGCTATTCTCTCTACCAAGCTTTCTGTTTCTTCTATTTTTCTCTTTCCTTCTTCCTAAGATTAGCCTCTTCAGCTTGCCTCTCAAGTTCTTCTTGCCTCTTTTGTTCTTCTTCTTTTTCTGTTAGTCTCTTCTGAATGGCTTTGTTTCGTCCATCAATTTCTGCTCTAATCAACTCTAACCTCTTATTGGGTGCTTAATCTTTTAGGGTTCTTCTGCTTCAGTTTTCATCTCTTGCCTCTCTGTTGCAGCAGCTGTCTTCTTCTCCTTTTGCTTTTCTTTCTTCTTTCTATTTTTGTTCCTAATTGTTCTAGCAGACTCCTCTTTCGGACTAGGCTGAGGCTGAACCTCAACCTTCTCCTCCAGTTGAGGAGTGGTAGAAACTTCCATCTTTGAAAACTCAGGAGAATCTTGTTAATGTCGTCCTCTTCTTCAAAAACAGTCCGCTTTTACCCATTAAATTAAAAGTCTCTCAAAAACCTGATAACAGATTAATAATCAAAGTTAGCAATTAATTGGCATATATCTACAATAAAGCACTAATTTAAGGACATGAGCACAAAAGAGAGGTTTCTTCACACAACATTAAAAACACAATGAAAATGTAATAATAGTAATAATAAATACAAAAGGTTAGAATACTAATCGACAATATTCATATTTCACATTTTATTATGTTCATTGGTTTTATAATGAATTCATAATATCCTGTATAGTAATATACTTTCCTACTTCACATGTATGCAATTAGACTATCACACAAGTACCAGCCTCTCATCTAATTTCCTCCCCCCACCCCCACCCCCCCCCCCAAAAAAAACTCATCTAGTTAACCTCATAAATTCATATTTCATAATGTTCAAATAGAAAATTTTATTATTTACTAAATTTAATTTTTAAATTAAACGAACTACTTGAGCATATCAGAGCAAACCCTAATTTAACAAATATCATTAATTAAAACCAAATATAAATATAATGCACGAAGATAAAGACATTAAGAGGGAAATAAAGTGAGAAAGCGAACTTGAATCGGTGACGAGGACGGTGAAACGACGACGGCAATCGAATTTTCAATCGATAAAATATCAGAATGAACTCTAATGGTGTAACTTGCATATTGCGTAAAAACGAACGTTGAGCAATTCGACAACGTGCCAAAGCACAAGAGAGAGTCGAGGTAGGAGTCTGATATTGAAATTTGAAAATCTAACAGGTGAAGACTGGTATTATTAAAGGTTGGCTACTTGTGTAGCACTTGGATTTGTGTTGTGCAAATTTTATTGAACTTGCAAGCGTACGAATCTATTGTAGAATAGATCAATGGTGACGAGTGTTAATCCTATGAGAAGGTGAATTTTAATTACGTGTAGAATTAATTTTTTGAGTTGGTGGTTGGATTTATAATGAAAGTGATGTAGGCTACCTTATTACTATTTCCCGTGCCAAATAGTAATAACCTTGCACTAGAGAGATGTTTATGCCAGTCAATATCTAAATAAGATTATTATTATCTGTCAATGAAAAGTCAAAACATCCACATAAATTAGAGGGGAAGAAAAAAGTAAATTTATCAAATTAAGCCCATAGAGTATGTTGAAACTTCACCTTCAACCTAAGCTTGAAAGAAAATTATCTACTCATAGTTGAACTAGGGGTAAAATGAGAATTTTATAAAATACATAGAAAATACAAGATAGAGGAGGAATTACAAAAAATGGAGCTAAAAAGTAGATTCAGGAGTGTCAAATTAGGGGGAGAGCTCTCTTTTTATAGATACAATGAGTAAATTATGGCCATCGAATTAAAATAATTTGGACGCTCATGATTGTGACACGTGACAAGTTCTTATTGGATGGAACACATCATCAGGGCTGTCATTTCGTGTATATGCATATACCATACGCATATTTTTTCAGTCCATTAACATACTGTCACGTCGTCGGTCAACGCCACATAAGCATTTTAGTCCACTAGGATCATGACATGTCATCAGTCAATGCCACATTATTCGTCCAATCGAATACTGCCACATTATCGTATAGTGCCACGTCATCGTACGGTATATGTGAACAGTATTGTGAACAATGCCGTAATATGTATATTGTCGTGAACAGTATTGTATATGTGAACAATACCATTTATCTTTTTGTGCTTCTCCTAAAGTTTTTTAACTGTCCTGAATTCAAAATTACTATTCGTTTTGCTATCTGATCTCTCATTCATTATGAAATAACCATGATGTCCCCTAGAATACATAAAATACTTAATTAAAATAAAACATACATAATTAAATCACAAAGGATTTAAAGACATAAAAATATGGATGTTAGTGAGACTTGGAGTGTAAAATGATGATTTTCTCCATTATAAATACACATTTTCTAACACTCAACAATTTGTACTTTTTCAAAAATATACTTTTTTACGCTAGTCTTACATAATTACCCTAGGCAAAAAATCAAATATAACATACTGTTGTCTATTACATATTTATCTTAAAAGTGATTTGACTAAAATATCCTCTATTCAGCCTTTTTTTTTATATATACAAGAAATCAAATTAAATTTCTTACCTTATTCGTCATATCGATCTATTGCCAAAATTGCAATAAACATCCATCGTTATTTTGTTCATATGGTTGGAAGAAAATTAGGTTGGTATTAGGCTAAATGATTAAAAAAAATTTATCACTAAAATATTGAGTGGAGCTTCTAACACTCGTTTTTAATTCTTAAGAAACCCCATTTTTTATTTTTACATCTCTTTCTTTTGCAAAATTACAAAAAAGAAAAAAGACATTAAATTATAGTAAATTTTAATTAGATTTCACTATCGTTTAGAAAAAAATTTGTAAACATACTTTTCATAATAAAATTATTGTTATTAATCATTTATTTCTTCGTTTGAAAATTATTTTGAATTTATCAACATTAAATCATATCATTTATTAAGATTAATAAATAGTTAGGCTCTAAGAGTTATAAAGACATTTTAGTTTAATTAAATTACAATAGAACTATGATTACTCAAAATATTTTCATACGGTGTCGTTTCAAGCCCAGTCTTATTGTTTGCTTTTCAAATGGTATTGGGCCGAAACACCACATCTGGTGCTTCTGTGAAATAAAGTTCGTTTCAAACGCAGCCCAAGACGAGTACTCTTATTCACTTGGCATACACGTGTCAGTGATAGATACAGTTTCCACCAGCTGCAACGGTAGAACTTTGCGCGGAGACGCAAAAACCAGAAAGGGTGGCGCCAAAACAGCACTTAATTAGGAAATGTTTCGAAGCCAAATTGTATCCCCTTATTGGCGGGAAAAGCGACAACAATAAAATTTTTTGAGTAATCAATAAATAATGAATAAAATTTAAAAAATAAAGTTGAAAACATAGGTCTTAGAGCTGTGGTTACCACTTTCCATAATTCAAAGACAAAGAATCCGGTCCTTTGACTTTGACTTTATAAAAAAAGTTATAAATAAAAATAAAGTAAAAAATCCGGTTAAACCAACCAAAAAAAAAAGAATTGATAAAATGTTGAAATCAGAGAGAAAAATAAAGAGCCCTTTCTTTTTTTTTTTTGGTTTCTGACAAGATTATCATCTTCTTCTTCCAATTGTAACCTCCAACCCAACCCTAGATCTCAAAAACGTCGTCGTTTGTGTTTGTTTCTTGTTTTAATATGCTCTCCACGGGAATGGCAGATACGGCGACAATGAGCAACGTTGAAGATCGGCCCAGCAAGACGGTGAAGCGTAAGAGAGCTTGGTCGGCGCTCACTGGGGAAGATAAAGAGAGTCAAATCAGAGGGTTGGATGAAGAAATGAAAGAGCTTTTTGGTACTACAAGGCAATGATTGCGAATCAGAGGTCAACAATTGACTTGAGTGAACGTGCTGGCTCGTTAAATGGGATGGTGGCGGCGTTGATGGAGGAGGGTGAATTGCCGCTGACGAAATTGGTGGAAGGGATTCATGTGAAATTGAAGGAGAATGGGAACGAGAAATTGGGTGTGAGTTTAGCTGCTGTGAAAAGTGCGGTCTTGTTTGTGGGTCAGAGAGTGATGTATAGAGTTTCCACTGCTGGTGCTGATATTTTGGAGGATGATGCTGAGGCTCTTTGGTGCTAGGAGGTAAAATTTTTATTTTTAAGGGTTTTTAATTGCTGGGTATAAGTCATTTTAGTTAGTTAATTGTTGTAGACAATAGTTGCTACCGAATTCTGTACGTGGGTCATTGAAAGTTCAGCGGACTTGTAGGAAGAAAATTCGTGAGAGGATTATAGCTGTTTCTGGTAAATGGATGTTTTGTTCTAGTCTGTTTTTGATTTTTAACATCATTAGAGGAAAATATGTTGTTGGTTTTGATGGATACTTCTTGAATTATGATGAATTTTGTCACAATTACACAGATGGCTCTGTCTTTTATTGCTTGTGTACGATTTCTGTACTACTATTTTCAGCTTGATTTGTGAGCAGTTTGTCATCAACCTAATTAATTGGTGACAGTAATGATCATCACATGAGGCATTTGACCTTTGGGCAATTCTTGATGTTATGAGTTTTGCCCAACTGCTGTGGCATATTTATCTTGTAAATTTAATTGGCTACTTAGTCTTATACTCTTAGATGCCTTCATTTGTTGTTTTCTAATCTGGAATGGTAAGCTAATTTCTTATTACTGTCCAATTTTTGTATTGATCCACAACATAGAATTTGTAGGGACACCCTTCTTTTGAGATGATCTTAAATCATGTGGATTTATTCTTCCAATTTAGGTTAGTGATATATTTTTTGCTCATTTTAGCAATGATAACTGCACTACAAAAGTCAGAGAGTGATCCTAATTTCATAAATGATCTGATGAAAGCACCGGGGAAGCTTGGTAAAGTGTTAAGCGAGAGGCAAATGTACACGTGTTAGTGGACAGCATGTTGAAGAAAAATGGTGCAGGCTTGTATGTACTTACAGCATCTTTATAAAGTTTTTTCATTCAATTTTCTTTTCCTCTGTTGAAGTTTTCACCAATTGTTGCATAGTGGAGAAGGATGCAAAGCAAGAAGAAGAGAAAATTCCTCTCAAACAATTGGAAAAAAATAAACAGGGAGTTGAAAAGGAGAAAAAGAGAATGGACTGCAAACAACAAAAGGAAAAATTGCAAAGTGTAGGTGCAAAATTTTCAATCCTTTTACGGGTGTTTAGTTGCAGCCTCTTTCTCATGTGTTGTGGCTGTATGATATGTTGCTTGAAACCATTTAGTTCCCCCATAAAGATCTAAATGGTTAAACCAACTATGATATGTTTGACTTGACGGAGCTACACTGTGGTGTTGTATGTCATATGTTGTGTTTGATCTATCCAAATGTGTAAATTGACCAATTTGATATACTAAAGTACTGTTTTGATGTGATGGATTATGTTGTCCCCAACTTAACATTTGGTAAATTTTTCTGCTTGACATTTGTATTATGGATATATATCTGGAGAGGGAGCTAAAACAATTGCAAGACAAAGCAGAAAGAGATGAAAGGCTTTGTTAAAAAGAAGAGGCTGAAACGAGAAAATAGATAAGAAAACAGCAAGAGGAAGCTGAGAAAGAAAATGGCACCAACAGAAGGAAGAAGCTGAAATGAAAAAGAAACGTGCCATACAAAAGCAGGCCTCTATGATGGAACACTTTCCCAAAAGAAGTAAAATTTTGACTTCATGTCAGAATGACCAGCCTTCTCCTAGAGCAATTGCTTTGCTTTTGTTGAGTAAGAACAGTGAACAGTTGCCTGAAGCAGTTACTTAGCTAATGGACTCTGCACTTTCATCAAACAATGAGATCAGTATTGATGATATTCACAGGTAGGTTGCTATTTTTTGTTGGCCTTTCTCTGATAAATTTAGTTTTGTCCTTCCAATTTTAAAATTTCTTTTCCTTTCAGGTCTACCTTATCTTCCTGGCATCGATTTGGTCATTCTGTTCGTTTAAGTCGAAATCAACATTGGGGATTGGGGAATGCGTAGGAAGCCGAAGACTGAACTGTTTAAGGAACTTAAGCTAACTAATAGGTGTTTAGGTCGTGATGATGATTTGAGCATGGAGAGGCTAGAAGATCAATTTCAGGCACAGACCTTGAATGATAGATCTTGCGTTACTAGTTCTGATAGTTCTCCTGCTGTTAATAAATGTAAAAGGTGGAAGCAGTTATTGCAGTTTTATAAGAGTCACAGACCTGCATTTTATGGTATTTGGCCCAAGAAAAGGTAAGCCCCTTAATGACACTTATTATTATTATTTTTCACATGGCTATTATAGTCTGCATTTCAATAAAGCATGTCTAATTATTATCATACGCTGATTTCTCTACTTCAAAGTTTAATGAAGGTATGCTATGTTTTTGTGATGAATAACATCTTGGATAATTTACTTTTTTGCTAGGAAGAGACATTTTCTTTAGCTTAGGTGTTGATAGGTGGAAACTTCAGGTTGGAATGTGGATCCATCTAGAACTTCTTTCTTGGCTTGGGTTTTACCTTGTTATGTACAAGGAAAGTGAAAGCACTTCATAGGTGTTCCCTGGCAGAGCAAAATAACCTTCTGGAGGGGTCAAAACATCATTGCACTCATAGCACTTTATCTCTTTTTCCCGTGGTTCATAGCCAGAAAAGGTAAATGTAATGGGTGTATGCATAATCCTCTCTGGCATTGTTGTCCATGCAGTTGCAATTAGTATTCAGCAGCAGATATTTGTTTTCTTATACTATGTAGTGAGGACAGGAATTTATGGTTTTTACCAATGAGAGTGTACTATCCATGGAACCTATGAGTGAAAAAATTTAGGTAGTTAAACTGAGAGTTTTCCTTCTAATTAGCAGCTACATAATTCCACGGAATCATTTAAGGTGTAGTGTTATCTGATTGTTTAGCTTGTATTTCTCTTTATTGGCAATATCTCATTTCATTGGTAATATTTGAAATGCACTTGATGTGAAATGGAATAGAAAAGCTTTAGTACTACTGTTTTTTTGTGGCCTTGTGAATTAGCATTTAAGTGGAACAATGGAACATATTTTATCAGGTTGATTTTCTTATGACAGTGGGAATTGATTTTAGCTGTGTTACCTTTTCTTTCCCCTGTTATGTCTTATCTGGGAGAATTTTTTCAGCCAAACTGTGGTACAATGACACCCTTTAATGAAGGATGCAGATTTGGATTATGATATTGATAGTGATGAGGAATGGCAAGAGGTACTGTAAGTTTTTCCCCATTTTTATATTAAATAATTATATGATTTCATCAGTTATATCCAAATGCCTTTCACTGCACAGGAGGAACCTGGGGAAAGCCTCTCTGATTGTGAAAAAGATGGTGACGAAGAAGGTTGTTCAAAAGCTGACGATGAAGAGGAATCTGAAGATGGCTTTTATTGTACCTGATGGTTATCTCTCAGAAGATGAGATGAAAATTTAAATCTCATGGTTTATCTTGTTGGATTATCTTGTTGGACATATATATATATATATATATATATAAAAAAAATTTTATGTGATTAAGTTTTTAAATCTGTTTAGGGATTGTTATTTGAGTTATTTTAGTCACTCCATAGCTTGTTTTTTCATAGTAGGTAAACTAGTCCAGCTAAATATATATATATATATATATATATATATTTTAACCTCTAACCCACCTGAGACCCTAGTTTGATGTGAGACTAGGATTTGGTCCCAAAATCTCTTGTACAACCA